>SRSE01000511.1:0-227004 GCA_005024645.1 Planiliza haematocheilus
TTTTCTTTCCATTTCCCACTTCTCTCGTTGATTCCTCATCTCTTCTCTGTTCTGCTCCTTCTCTCCTTTAAGTTTTTCCTCCCACTCCTGTTGCTGAAGGTCTTCCTGTGTTTTTCTTTCTCTCTCTTCTTCTTCTCTCATTTCCTGTTCTTTCTTTCTCTCCTCACGCTCCTTTTTAATATTCTCTTCCATTTCTTCAATTTTTCTCTCTCTCTGTTTTCTCTCTTCTTCAGCTTTTTCTTTCTCTTTCTTGATTCTTCTTTTCATTTCTTCCTCATGTCTTCTTTGAAGCTCCTCCTCCTTCTTCTTCATCTCTTCTTCCTTCTCCTTCAGGATCTTCTCCATCTCCTTCTGAATCGCTGCTTCAGCCTCTTGGAACATCTCGCTGGTGTAGCAGCTGCCTCCATTTGTCTTCAACATCTCATTAGTCTTTCTGATCAGCTCTCTGACTTGAGTTCGGTCTGTCTCATTGTTGTTGTTGAAGACCTGATATCTCCCTTCACAGTCATTTATCAGTTTCTGTAAACTGTCATCACTATCTTTGATGTAACTCTCAATTGTTTTCTTTTTCAGATCATCTCCTTTGGTGAATATAATGATGATGTGATCTCCTGATTTCTTTCCAAAGTATTTCTTGATCAGCTCCACAGTCTCTTTCTCCTCTTTGGTGAAGCGACCGATCTGCAGCACCAGTAAGAACACATGAGGTCCAGGAGACAACAAACTGATGCATTTCACAAGCTCCTCTTGAACTTCTTCATTGGACAGAGTGGTGTCAAATAAACCAGGAGTGTCGACCAGAGTGACGAGCTGACCATCAACCTCTCCTGTTGCTTTCTTGCAAAACTTTGTCACTGACTTGGAGCTGACAGTAGATTTAAAATGTTCTTTACCTAGGATGGTGTTTCCTGTTGCACTCTTTCCATTACCACTCTTCCCAATCAGCACCATCCTGAGACTCTCTCTATTCTGACACTGATCACTGGTTACCTTCTCATTTTTATGCTTTAAACTGTTCAGTTCATCTTTAAGTTTTGCTACCATCTCCATCTGAGCCTTGGTGAACATGTCTTTAGTGAAGCATCTGGATCCTTCAACTCTCATCTGTTCAACTCTCTCCAACAGTTCTGGGATCTGCTGTTTGTTCTTGATGTTGAGAACAAAATATCTTCCTCCAAAACGTTGACGGATCTCCTGGATGTCTCTGTCTCTTTCTACAAAGTTAACAACAGATGGATGAGTAGCATGTGACTCCACAGTGAACAGGATGATGGTGAAGTCATTGACTCTAGAGCTGAATGTGTTCTGGATGATCTCTAACTCTCCCTTGTCTTCATCAGTGAGGTGACCCACAGGTAGGACCAGGATGAAGGCATGGACGCCCTCAGGATCACAGAGGGACATACACCTGAATGATTCCTCCATCACTGCCTCCTGAGCCTTTCCATACAAGGCAGGCAGCTCCACCAGGGAAACCCAACGTCCACACACCTCTCCCTGATTCTGAACACACTCTGATGAGTTGGAGACTGAATGAAGCTCTGTCTGACCTAAAATGGCCTTGGCTGCTGAAGTCTTCTCTGATCCTCTCCTCCCAAATAAAACCAGGTTTAAAGACGGATGGTTGGTTCCTCTCATGATTAAACCAGAGTCCTTTTCTTCAGATCCACACATCAGATGTTTTCCATCATTCTCTTTTATTATCTGACCCAAGCGTGTTAACAGCTCTGAACGATCAATATCCCTCCTCTTCAAGTATCTGTATCTACATTTTCTGATCAGTTCTTTTAATGGAGGATGCTTCATGTAGTTTTCTACTGAGCTCTCCTCTCTGGGTGTTGATATCAGAACCAGTGAATGATCAAATGATCGATCACTGAAGAGTTCCAGGACTCTGCAGAGTCTCTGTCTGTGTTCCTCAGTGAAGTCTTCAGGCTGTAGAAGCAGCAGGAACACATGAGGTCCAGGAGCAGAGAGTCTCACACAGGTTCCTACATGTTCTCTAAGTTCATCTTCAGAGATGTTGGGATGCAGCAGATCTGGGGTGTTGATGACAGATACTGTTTTGTTATCAAATGTTCCACTGATTCTCAGACAGGACTCAGGTTCTTGGTAGAACTTGTTCTCTCCCAGGATGAAGTCCCCCACTGAACTCCTCTCAGACCAGCTGCTCCCCAGCAGAACAACCCTCAGCTCAGACACTGAAAGAAGAAAAAGAACAACTATATTATTTCTGTCACTGATAGATTATAGAGAATCTATCAGTGATCAACTTATCACATGCAGCTTCAGTTTGTGTTTTAATGTGTGTATATAGTTTCTATAGGAGGTTTAACTGCTTCTTTAAATCCTGTAATGTTCACCACCTGAACTGTAAAGTGTATCTCAACATTCTCCACTATCACAGGATCTTAGCAGAATGAATGAAACTGTATCATCAGACTCTATGAACTAATCTAGATCCAGAATCAGTGCTTTCAGTCTGATATGATCACATGTTCTCGTTAGAAAGGCCACCCCTGTGCGCATGCGCCAGTTAGACCATTCCCGTTGCGTAGTTTACCTTAAGCGTTAGATGCAGCAGCGACTCGGTAGAGAAAACCTGTGTGTGCCTTGTGTGCGTAACTGCCCAAAATAAGTGAGTAACCTGTGCAATAACTAAGTGTTAAGTCTGTTTGTACTGTTGTATTGAAGTGATTGATTTATAATTTACCACAGAGATTGCCTGCAAAACCATTAGCATGTAGCTTATAGAGCTAGAGCTGTTTGGTGTGAATGTTACGTGATTTGTGTCAGAGTAAAGTTAGAAATCAGTTAAGATTATTAGTTTACATCATTCCTGTTGCAGTATTTCATATTAAAGATATCATCATCAACTTTATTTCCAGACTCATGGTCCAATAGCACACAAACAACAGGACAGTTAAAAAAGGCAATGATACCAGTATTTCCACATGGATGACTGGTATCGCACAGTACTAAAACCAGGGTTAGACAGCAACATAATGATAAGCTTACATGAACTATTCAATCTGCAAACAAATTTATACATTAGGTTTCTCAACAATGCATGGAATGTGTTGACTCCTACCCTACAAAATAATTCACTTGCACTGCTCCACCTGGGTTTTTTAAGCAGTATACGCAAACCATCATTATAAGCAATCTTGAGCTTCTGGATACTAGACTTTTTAAATTTAGTCCATAAATGGGCAGTATATAGAGGAGTACAGTATGCTTTAAACAGGCTAATCTTTACCTGATCTGAGCACCAGTGGAATTTCCTAACCAGCATGTTAGCTTGTGCATATAACATGCGGCGCTGCATTTGATCTGTGATGATGTGTCCTAGATATTTAGTTTTATTACCAACAGTTAAAGCTTGCCCTGCCAGGTGAAAAGGTGGAAAGATTAACTCCTTATCTCCTTTTGTTTTGCAGATCAGAACAACACTCTTGTTACTATTATATTTAACATCAAATTTAGCACCATACTCAGTACATGTGTTCAGCATCTCTTGAAACCCAGCACTGCTAGGAGAGAAGATAACCAAATCATCGGCATACATGAGGTGGTTTACCAGGGTGTTACCAACCATGCATCCTGTTTTACTGTCTCTTAGTTGGTCAGATAGATCATTCATATAGATGTTAAAAAGGGCAGGTGAGAGTAGACCCCCCTGGCGAACCCCATTACCCACACCAAATGGTGTAGAGACTGCATTTCCCCACTTGACCTGCATGCTCTGATTGGCATACCAGAATGCCAGGATCCTAATAATGCTATTTGGCACACCTCGTTGACTGAGCTTTGTGAACAACTTAAAATTATTAACTCGATCAAAAGCCTTCGATGCATCAATAAAACAAATTAAAACTGAAGAATGCTGTCTTCTATACTTTTCAACCATTTCCTTCAGAGCATAGATACATAGATCAGTACCATGTTTAGCCTTAAAGCCAAACTGGTTGTCTGTGGTATTAATATAACCGCTTAATCTATCTAGTAAAATTCTTTCCAGGACTTTGGATAACACACTGGCTAAAGCAATCGGTCTATAGTTATCCAAGCTCCCCACCTTGCCTGCTTTATCCTTGATAACAGGCACCAAGGTAACAGCCAACATGGAGTGTGGCAATATACCATGAGTCATAAAGCCTGTGAAGCAGATTGCAAGAAGAGCTGCAGCCCTCGGACTTGCAAATTTGAGGTGCTCTGCAGTAATCTGATCTAAGCCACTTGCTTTGTTATCAGCTAGCTGTGTAATTGCTTGTTGCACCTCTCTACATGTGATTCCCACTGTGTCACTGTTGGCAACATTGCCCACCTTGTAGAGATCACTTTTTACACAGTTGAATAGCTCAGAGTAATGTTGCTTCCACAGCTCAGCTATCTTGTCAGTTCCAGAAACTCCTTCAACTGTACATGGTAATGATGTACTGCCCCTGTGCAGTGCTCTCACCTCCTTCCAGAAGCCAGTGACATCGTTTCCAAGAAGCTTCTCAGCCATAGAGTCCGCTCTCATTACTTGCTCATATTTGCTGATATAGCGAACTGCATATTTATACCTTGCATTGGTAAGCTTTTTGTGGTCCAGGACCGGCCCCTCTCTGGGCCTTCCTGCCAGGACCCAGGCCTTATATGCATTCTTAGCTTCAGCATGATAAGCACCCACATACTTGTTCCACCCTGGCTTGGTTCTCTGTCTTTTACTAGAGTAAGTTAGGCATGGCCTACTGGCCTCGTATACAGCTCCTACCACACAATTATACATAGTGCAGAGGTCCTTACAGTGAGAACTATCATTACACATCACATCAGAGCACAATATTGCATCTCTGGGTAGATATACCTCCCTTAGAAGGTAATCAGTTCTACCATAATAAAGCATCACATCTTCATTCGTTAGCTTAGACCAGTCCAGCTTAGCCTTACAATCACTATTAACTTCTTGCGTCATTTCAGGGAGCCTATCACAATCAAGTACCATAACCACAGGGACATGATCGGCCATGACTGCCTCATAAACAATCTCCATTGATTTTAAACTAGCATGAGCATCAGCAGTGCTAATACAATGATCAAGCCATGATGTCGAATGCCAGGCCTCACTTATGTAAGAGTAGCTTCCCTCAGGTAGGAGCATTTGGCTAGATAGTACAAGATTATTATCATCACAAAACTGCAGCATGTGTTTGGCAAACAAGGAACCTTTGTCTGACAGGTCAGCATTCATGTCACCCACTACATATACACTTGTGGACAGATTGTCAGAAATAAAAGAATATATAAAGGCAAGTCTACTCAAATATTCATCTTCATTTTGTTGTGACTCATACGGTGTGTACACATTGAGGATGGTAAACAGTTTGTTATTCATTCGTATCTCTACAGCAATACACCAGTCAGCTTCAAGTCTTATGACATTTATCATAGTGTCCAACTTTTTGTGCCAAATGATGGCCACGCCCCCTGCTATTCTTCCTCTCACTATTCCCATTGATAGGTCAGTAGTGGACTCACCAGCCCCATGGAAATTATCATTAAAAGAATTCAATTTTCCTAGGTCCTGTTTAGATAAAAACGTTTCTTGCAGACATAAAATGTCACAACTTTGCAACAGGTTGTCAATTCATCCATGTCAAATATTCATCCATACAGTCCACCTTTACCAACCTACGCCACACGATTGCACAGTTCTATTAACCAACAGAAAAGTTCACACTCAGTTAAACTCACTGTCAGGTGGAAGAAACTCATAGCTGCTGCTGCGCTTTAGAGGCTGATCATCTGTGACTGTAAAGACAAAGAGACACAGAGATTAATTAATAAAGTCAGTAAATTTATGTGTTATTCATATCGTATTGAGCACAGTAACACTATGACCCTTTCTCCTAAATCTATCTTTCCATATAAACCTGCATGTCAGTCATTGGAGCAGCAGTCTGTCAGTCTCACCCAACCAGGTGATTAAGACATGGGACTGGACTTCAGCCAAGAGTGACTGTAAAGGAGGTACTGGTTTGAGACCTCTGGGTGAAATGGAGTACTATAGTACTATATAGTTCTCCATTATTAATATAATATAGATGAACTTAGCATTAGCACACATCTTAAATAAGAAACAACACAGGTGATGACATTCTTAATGACGCACATAAAAGCAATCAGATAAACAAAGAACAAAGGTAATGAAAGTACCAACTCTGATCATATACTCCAAAAACTGAGGTGTCTCCACTTTTAACTCTTGTCATTCAGATCACCAGCACAGTCACAATCCAGCAATCAGACAGGAGATTGGAAACCTGATTGGTGCAGAGCACCTTATCACATTCACACTGTATCCACAGCAATGCTGATCATTAGTTAACTGGTTGATCTTCTGTACAGTAACCAACAGATTAACAGGAAATGTTTCCACCTCTGGCTTGTGCTTTTCATGAGCCAGCTCATCAGGAATCAGGAAATTATTCAGGAGTCCACCTACACCTGAAGGACAAAGATTTAGACATCCAGCTGTACTAACAGACACGTCCACTGTGGTTCCTGTTTTTACTCTGACACAGAGTGACACTGTCCCTGTGTAGAATATTGAGTTTATTCCAGATTGTTTCTGTCACACATTTGAGCCTGAGAAATAAACAGTGTCACATCGTGTTACCAGGCCTGTAAAACAGAACGGGTGATGTTGTCAATATGAGAATGGAAAGAAAGAGTGCACAGTAAATTTTGCAGTGTTAAATCAACACTTAAAGAGTTAAATTTAACACTGTGTCCGAGTGTATTTGGTCCTTATCAGAATTGGTGTTAAATTAACTCTTTCCATAGTGTTAAAATTTCAGAGTAAAATTAACTCAAAATTGAGTAAAAAATTAACACTAGCTAACACTGGACAGTGTTAATGAAACTTAACACTACAGGTTGAATAACTCTGGAAAGAGTAAATATGACTCTCAGCAGTGTTTAAAAGTTACTCTACTGTAGTGACAATTTAACTCTGATTCAAATGATTTTTAACACTGCATTGAGTTACTGAAGGTTAACACTGGAGGCTAATATAACTCAGAAAAGTGTTAATTTTACACACTAATGTGTTGATGATTTACTCTGTTGCAGTGAAAAAACAACTCGGGTAGAGTCAATTCCTAACACTGCCACAGATAAATATGTAGTGTTATTTTTACACTTGTGTAGTGTCAAATTGCCTCTATCCATAATAATTAAATACTTTGAAAATGTACTATTGAATAAAACAAGTTACCACGAAAATGCATTTAACTTCTCACTTTTTAATTGTACAAAAGCACCTTTTGAAGATGTACAACGAAAGGTTGATTACGGCGGAAATCAAATGTCAGCTTCATCTTCTTCTTGATTGTGTCCTCATCAGGACAATGTTTCATCAGTGCAAGTGCTTCCTTACACTCACCTTCGCTCAGGACAGTCTCTGGAACAAACTGGGTCTCTCGTCTGGCAGCTGGTCCTCCAAGCCCATCTTCACGAGATGTTCCTTCAGATGATGCTGCACAAAATGGAAAAATACCATACTTAAATATATATATATAAAATTCTTCTTCTTCTAGTAATATTATTGTGTTACCTCCATATGATGCTCGTCTGTCTCTAGCAGTGGATCTCTGAATAGTTTTAATCCTCCAGGCCAAGTACCCAGTGCCACTCTCGCCATCATAATAATGATCCTTGGAGCGTGAAAGGATAACAAAAACAGACACCCCATGAATTTTTATTATTTTTTTTAAGTTAAGGCACCCTCAAGTGATTTTAGTGAACAAAGTAAGTGGGACATTTTGAATATGAATTCACTACTCCTCCCTCGTCCTACCTGTAACTGTAACTTTTTGAAAAAGAGTGTGAAAAAAACACCATCTCAGCCATAGTTCCACAACTGCAACTTGAAAGGACTCATGTATGCAGAGCAATTATATCACTTATTTATTACCTTTAAAAATATACCCTAGTAGAAATCAAAGTGTTTCAATATTACATTTAACATTATCACAGCCGTGTGTGACTTACATAACCAGTCCTGGAGAACGGATCACTGAGGTAGGGGAATAAGCTCACAATTCCTCTGGCATAGCTTTCTTTGACCTGTCTGGGTGGTGATGTACTGCAAGATATAAAATGGTATAGATTTCTTATATGCACTGAATTTAACAAAGTTTAGAATTTTATGTAAAAGCTACAGTGAGTAAACTAAAAACTATTTACAAATTACCCATTCTTTTCTGTCATGTCAGCTGCCAGTATGTTCACCATTTTCCTCCTGGTTTCATCTGTCAGGGACTTGCTTCGATTGTATTCATTTATTATGCGTTCGCCACCAGGTTTCTTGGTAAGAATGGATTCCACCAACTTCAGACAAAAAGCAAAACAATTTAGCATGTTGAGAACACATCACATTAATAAGTAAACAAATGGTCTGAGGAGTTTCTATTTGGTTATAAAAGAATCTACGTTACCCACACTTGGACCCATTTTCGATAAATACATCATTTTGTCTTTATAGTTAATTTGTTATTATTTAGTGGTTGACTTGTCCAGCATTTCCTAGTTGCTCGGAACTGTGTGTGTGTTAATTCCTACATTCTTGGCTTCTGTGTCCAGCCTCTGCCGTTTAGCGGAAGGACTCTCTGAAAGGATGTCTGTATCTTGAGAATCAGACGAATCGAGAGATGGCAGTTCCGACTGCTCAGGAGTTGGTTTCATGACGAAAGATTCTTCTGAACACGACAGAAGAAACAGATGAAACGAAAAACATTAACCACAAGTAATTAGAATGTCCATTAAATACTGTACACTAAATACACTAATACACAGTAAATTTCGCAGTGTTAAATATGCAGTGTCAAAGTTCATTGACTCTTTCAGAGTTATTACAACAATAGATTGAGTAGAATGCCCCCTGGTGTTGGTGAAAATTTGCAGAGTTATACGCATCGTGTTGATTTGACTCTGGAAAGCCCCGCCCACCTCGTCCTCCTCGTTCAAACGGGAATGATTTTTCCGGACGACATTTTCTCCCCGTCAAACGGCTGAGGTAAGTGTCTTATTTTCACATAGTAACCCAATTTTATGTTGGCATTCCAACAGAAATGACGTTTTAGAAGAACATTGCGTTGTTAGCCCCCGTATTTGAGCGGGTTTTATATCTTAACACCGAATTAAAGACGGCTAACGCGACCGAGTGAAGACCTAGCTTAAAATGCTCACGTGTCCAACTTGACCATGCCCGCAGAAGGTAATAAACTTAGCAATATGATGTGGAAAGATAGCTTTGTTTTATTAAACATGACTTAATTTCAGTTGAAAATTGCCGTGGGTTGAGAAAAATAAAACGTTAACCCCCCCACAGTGACTGTTCAAGTCAACGGTTGAGCGTGTGCGTTTTTTTTTTAATAAACTAAACAAATCCACCGTTAATAAATCATGTTATATCAGCATTTTCCTGTGTTGGTGTGGGGAGTTCCTTAACTAGCTAACGTTCGTGTTAGTTTAACCTTGATATTTGTTTGAAATTACTTGACAGCATAACTTTAAACACGCCCGCCGATAGGGGGGACAAACGGGTCTGCTGTCCCGGGCCCGGGGGAGGGAGCAAGTTAAGAAACAGCGCAGCTAACATTTACCAGCCTTGTAACGTAACAGCGCAGAGCAGGCTAGCTCTAATGTTAATGCCCATTAGCTTGTATAAAAGCCTGAAACGACACGTTATCTTTGACAGAAACCGCTGAGTTTGGTAGCTCCGTCAGAAAGTTTGACAGAGAGAAGAGAGATCCAGCTGCAGTCAGGTGACAGAGAGAGTGATGCGGGAGGGGCCCGCTGTCCAAAATGGATCAGAGTCTGATCACACACTTAAAAAAGGACCGATCTGGGTGAGGGGGGGCTTTTGTGTTGTGATTTGACTAGTTCATAAACTTGCGTACATACATAACTCAACATAAGTAATCACTTAATCTAATCTTATCTTTTTTTTAAATTTAACATTAATCATAAAAGTTGGTCTTGTTGGGTGCAATTATTCTCTGCAGGAACCATGTTGATTAAGGCCAGGCTTGGAGATGTCCAAAAATTTGTGCGAGTAACAGAGCTGCATCTGGAGGAGTTTAAGAAGTCATATTTCCCAGCAAAAAGTTACACAGGAGGACTCACAGTAGCCTATGTGCGATGCAGTCTCTGTGAGGAATATCAGACAACAAATGTTCACCTCCAGCTCCACAGAAGAGCCTCAATCTGCTGTTCCTCTCTTCAGCCTGGTGTTCAACAGTGGATGATTTAATCTCCATATGAGCATGATCAGCTGAGGCAGAGCACAATGGATGTGGTGCTGATCAGCTGTTGCAGTGCAGTGTCACACGTGTGTTAAACAGGAAAAAAAAAAGTGATCGCCCCGCAAGCATTGTAACCTTGTCAGTTTACGGTTAATAATTGGTTAACGATCTTCCTTTATTGGTCAGAAAATAAATCTAAATATGCATCTAACATGAACTCATAAGTCTGGTTTACACAAGCATTTGTCTTTTCCTCTAGCATTTGCAAAGTTTGGTGTGCCAGCTGTGACAGAAGGTGTGAAGGTTGTTGACAGTACGGGGACTGAGTTGGATGATGACGTATTCGAGGATGTTGTTAAGGATCCTTCAGTGGGAGTGCTAACCATCAAATATGACACTGGTTTGTCTCAGTTACAGTTGTAATTTATTGTAGTCAAGGATGACACCCAGACTCTTAACCTGGCTGTTACTGTCATGTGTGCTGCAGACAGTGATATACAGATTTTTAGAGGTTTTAATTGAGGAGAGGTTGTCATTGACTGAGCATATTAAGCTTGTCAATAACGTAAAAAAAAAAGAGCTGATATAACTTATAACAGAATAATTATTGAGTTCATTAAGGACGCAGCATAACACAAACTATTTAGACTTCCATAAAATGGAAAACTGTCTTTGACAGTGGCATAAAGACACACAAGCAACACACACACATCACAGACAGCACTATGCACAATAAATAGATGACTATAATATATAGTTTAAAATTAAATATGTAACTAAATAATGAGTAAAATACATAAAGTGCCTAACTGCATACATCTGTCTGAGCAGATCTTTGTTAAGGATGGTCACAGCTGATGGAATGAATGACCGTGATCTTGATAAACCTGTAATGGACTCACCTGTTGCCATTATGTCACTGTGCTGGAAACATCAGAGACAGATTCAGCTGCAGAGAAGAAGAAACAGATTTTAACGTCTCTCATTCACACTCTCTAAATATTAGTTTAACCATCAGGTCAATGATGAAGAACAGAAAAAACTGTCCTGGAGGTTTTTCATCTGTTCATTCTTTGCTCTTCCTTTGTTTCCATGTTTTATTTCTCTGTCAGAACTTCATTTAAAACTTCTTTTATCTTATCTCATCTCAGTTTAGGGATAACAACCATATCCATGTCCCAATAACTTTATTGTGGCTTGTGTTACATAAGTAAACCTCTCAGCACATGAGAAGAAACTTCAATATCAAAACACCTTCCCACATCAAACTTTAACATATTGTGTATGAAATTATTGTTTATTTCAAGTGTATGATGACAACAACCATGGTGTGATGGACAAAGACACTGCTCTCCAAGAAGAACATTTCTAAACATCATGTGGACAAGACAGAAGACTACTGGGACAATGTTTAGTGGACAGATGAGACCAAAGTAGAATAGTTTGGTTTAAATGAGATGAAGCATCAGAACCTCATCCCTCCATCAAACATGGGGGTGAAGCTAATGTCCTGGTTTGGGCCTGTTCTGCTGCATCTGGACCAGGACGCCTTGTCCTCATTGATGGACCAATGAACTCTAAAAGAAAATGTCAGGACATCTGTCCATGAGCTGAATGTGAAGAGAAACTGGGTCATGCAGCAAGACAAGGAGAACCAAGAACACAAGTGGTTCTACAAGAGAACGGTTAAAGAAGAACCAGATGAATGTTTAGGAACGGCCAAGTCAAAGTCCTGACCTTTAGCTTCCGGCGCTGCATGAAGTGGCAGCCTGTTATCGCGGCTCCGTCTTCGTCTTGTGTTTTTTTCGTTGTTCTGTTGGATTATATGTTTTTTTTTTTTTTTTTTTCTACAAGAATCTCGGGCCAGTGTATCACTATGGGTGTGCAAGTGGTGAGATTAGTGTTTTGTCTTTTTCTACTTTTTGGACTGTTTTTTCTGGCATCAGGAGAACTCGTCAGCCATGCGTCTATTGTTTACACACGGGAACAGCTGTTAGCGCTGAGCATCACTCCGCTGCTTTCTGTGGAGAGACCGGACATCCCCGCCGAAATAAGGAGAAGGAGACGGAGAGGATGCCGAGCCGGAGTAAAACGCCGTGAGAGGAGACGACGGTACAAACCATGCCTGCCGTCGGTTGTTATGGGGAATGTAAGATCTCTCTCTAACAAGTTGGAGGAACTCACGGCGCTAACCAGGCTGCACAGAGAGTACAGGGAGTGTAGCATCATGTGCTTCACCGAGACCTGGCTGAACGAACTCACCTCAGACCCGCATATTTCGCTAAACGGATTTAACCTCGTGAGAGCGGACCGGACATCGAGAGAGAGCGGTAAGAAGAAGGGGGGAGGAATAGTGATGTATGTGAACAACAGATGGTGCAACCCTGGGCATATAAGCGTTAAGGAGAAACTTTGTACTCGGGACATTGAACTGCTGGCGATCGGGATTCGGCCATACTACCTGCCTCGGGAATTCTCGCATGTTATCGCGATAACTGCGTATATTCCCCCCTCCGCCAATGCTACAGTGGCCTGTGAGCTCCTCCACACCGCAGTGTCTAGGCTGCAGACATCACACCCCCACTCTCTTCTTCTTATCTCCGGAGACTTCAATCATGCCTCTCTATCCCCCATTCTACCCACATTCACGCAGTATGTGGCATGCCACACCAGGAACAATAGGACTCTGGACTTACTTTATGCAAACGCAAAGGATGCCTACAGCTCATCCCCCCTCCCCCCACTTGGTCGCTCTGATCACAACCTGGTCCACCTTATACCTGTCTACAAACCTGTAGTTAAACAACAACCCCCAACTACAAGGACTGTGAGGACATGGACAGAGGACGCCAGTGAGCAGCTGAGGGACTGCTTTGAATCCACTGACTGGGAGGTGCTGTGTGGAGCACATGACGTGGAGGACATAGACGGCCTGACCCACTGCATCACTGACTACATCAACTTCTGCGTGGAGAACACCGTGCCCACCAAGACAGTGAGGTGTTTCTCTAACAACAAACCCTGGGTGACCCCTGAGCTGAAAGCCCTACTCAACGAAAAGAAGAGGGTCTTCCGATCTGGTGACAAGGAGGAACTCAAGAGGATTCAGAGCGAACTCAAAAAGAAAATAAATGAAGGCAAGGACATCTACAGGAGGAAAGTGGAGGACCAACTGCAGAAGAAAAACACCAGGGAGGTCTGGAAAGGGCTGAAGACGATCTCAGGCTCAAACAGGGTTAGTGGGAACGGCTCAGAACCTGGAGACAGAGGGTGGGCAAACGAACTTAATCTGTTCTTCAACAGATTCGACTCTAGATCCACCCCACCACCCTCCCCCACCCCCGTGAACCATCAGTCTGCACCTCAGCCACTTCCCCTCTGGCTACCAACCCCCTCCCCCTCCACAGCACCAACAGCATCTCCTGAACCACCCCCACACAACCCCACCGACACCTCTCCACCCCCCACTCATCCCCCCAGCACCTGCATAACAAAGCTCCAGGTGAGAAGAGAATTGGGTAGGATCAAGGCCAGGAAAGCTACAGGTCCAGACGGCATCTGCTCCAGACTACTCAGGGACTGCGCAGACCAGCTCAGCCAGGTGGTCACATACATCTTCAACCTGAGTCTTAGTCTGGAGAAAGTTCCTGTGCTGTGGAAGACTTCCTGTGTGGTCCCAGTACCAAAGATCACACACGCCAGGGAGCCCAACCACTTCAGACCTGTGGCTTTAACATCTCACCTGATGAAGACCATGGAGAGGCTGATCCTGAACCACCTCCGACCCCTTGTGAGCCCGAAGCTGGACCCCCTGCAGTTTGCCTACAAACCGAGCATTGGGGTGGATGACGCTGTCATCTACTTGCTGCACAGATCCCTTTCGCACCTTGAGGAGCCCAGAGGTACTGTGAGAGTCATGTTTTTTGACTTCTCCAGTGCCTTTAACACAATACAACCGTCGCTACTCAAGGGGAAACTAGAGGGAGCAGGGGTAAACAGCCAGCTGACTGCATGGACGATCGACTACCTCACCAACAGACCTCAGTATGTGAGGCTTCATGGCTGTGTGTCTGATGAGGTGCTCTGCAGCACGGGAGCTCCACAAGGAACGGTACTCTCTCCATTCCTCTTCTCTATCTACACCTCAGACTTCCGCTACAACACGGACAGCTGCCACATCCAGAAGTTCTCGGACGATACAGCCATCGTTGGACGGGTAACGAACGGGAACGACCTGGAATACAGGAAGGTGGTCGAGGACTTTGTCGACTGGTGTGAACGCTGTCACCTTCACATCAACGCTACCAAGACAAAGGAGATGGTGATTAACTTCCAGAGGAGGGCAGCACACACAACACCAGTGAACATCCAGGGTTTGGATATCGACATCGTGGATGGATATAAATACCTGGGTGTTCACCTGAACAACAAACTGGACTGGTCAGACAACAGCAGTGTCCTCTACAAGAAGGGACAAAGTCGCCTCCACCTGCTGAGGAGACTGAGGTCCTTCGGTGTGTGTAGGACGCTGCTCAGGACATTTTACGACACTGTGGTTGCATCAGCAACCTTCTATGTTGTGGTCTGCTGGTGTAGTGGAGTAACAGAGAGGGACAAGAACAGACTGGGCAAACTGATCAAGAGGGCCAGCTCCATCCTGGGCTGTCCTCTGGATTCAGTGGAGCAGGTGGGGGAAAGGAGGATGTTGGCTAAACTGTCCAACATCAGGAACAACCCCTCTCATCCCCTGTATGAGACAGTTGGGACTTTAGGAAGCTCCTTCAGCCAAAGACTGCTGCATCCACAGTGCAGGAAGGAACGCTTCCGCAGGTCTTTTGTCCCCTCAGCAGTCAGACTCTTTAACATCAGCATTTCCTAACTGTTCTGCTGCTGCTGGGCTTTTTCTCACTGACTTATGTACTGTGTACAGTATGTATATATATATATATATATATATATATATATATAAAACCATCATCTCACACCTTTCTAGTTACAGTACATGGTAATTTAACTCCTATTGGAGTTCGATGCTGTTTTATTCTTTTTATTCATGATATTCATGAATGTCGACATAAACATATTTAAAAATCGGCTGCCTCAACTCAGATTAGACACTGTGAATCTCTCTGATGCAACATGTAAATATTTTATGTACATAACACATTTGTCTGCCATATTCTATTTTTTATTTTTTACTTTCTTGTATCTTGCACTGCTGTTTCCTGCCGCTGTAACGCCCTAATTTCCCCACGGGGATGAATAAAGTCCTATCTTATCTTATCTATCTTATCTTATCTTAATCCAAGAGAAATGTTGTTGTTGGACCTGAAGCAGCAGTTGATGTGAGGAAACCCACCAACATCTCAGAACTGAAGAGGTTCTGTTCTGAGGAACCAAGCTGCTGGAGAACACTGATCAGCTGGTACCACAAACATTTAGCTTCAAGGAGCTAAATACTGGACACAAGGAGACACTTAGTTCAACACCTCACCTGATATGAACCATTAAAAAACAAAAGTGTAATATTTCTGTTTCATGTACTCTGTGGCAAGGTAATAATAGTGTAAAGGGTTAAAAAGATGTTTAATAGAAATACATTAAATTCAAGGAAAGAATTATAAATTGTATATGTACAATAATTCAGCGATCATTTAAATAATAGTTTATTATGAGTTAAAAAGTAAGTTCATGGTAAAAAAAAATGGTTAAATATGATAAAACAAGACACCCCTACAAATATGTTTTTTTAATTTCATTTCATTGTGTCATAAAATGGGATTTCAGTGCCTATTTCATTGTACTGTTATTGTTTTTGGTATTAGCGCAACACTCTCACGTGTCAGTAGGGGGCGCCTTGCGCCTGAGAGGAACACAACACCCCCTAGAGGTAGATCCTGCAGAATAAATCCTGCAGTCCTGCTAAAAACAGCTCAAGTTGTTCTGCCTCTTTGTGTTTACATTCAGACCGCGGCAGAGGTTCATCCTCCCTGACACCCCTAGGTCAGGAGGGTAACAATAGTTTGGGATTTTTCATTTTAGTTTAGTTTTATTTCGTTTTGACTTTTTTCCCTCCAGTTCAGTTAGTTCTAATAAGTTTTTAGTGTGGGTTTGCCAGTTTTTATTAGTTTTTATGTTTTCAAAAATGCTTAGTTTTAGTTTAGTTCTCATTAGTTTTAGTATTAGTTTTTTCATCCTTTGGGTTATTTGTGCTTTAAAAGATTCTGGTCTTTGAGCTGAGAACCAAACTAAACTAGAAACTAATCTGAGCTAGAATCAACTCAGGAAATGATTCAATGTGAGGCGGAGGAGTTTGATCTAACTTAGACATAGACTTAGATACTTACAGAACTTTATTGATCCACAAGTGAAATTGTTTTGTCACAGTAGCTTAGTTGCACATGAAAAACACCCCTGAGAACCACAAGTAAGGGATGAATTTGATTTATCATGTGGTTAATTGTTGGTGTGATCATGCTGATGTATAAGGAGCCCTAGATTATGGTGCATATGAAAGTTTCCAGGCTTGAAGTTATAATCTGAGTTTTGTGCAAGTCTAACTAACATCAGGGTGGACATCAATAAATAATAATTTAACATGACCCAAGTCATAATGCACACACATAAACCAGCTGTTGATGGTTCTGATCCAGTGGTAGGTAGAGATCCATTAATGCAATGCTGCTCATTTACAGACACACACTGAAGCCAATTCCCCAGACTAGATGTTAATGAAAGATCTGAACTGAACCTAAATCTTCGCAAGTTTGAAATTAGTCCTAGAAAACTTTATCTCAGCAGAGTGGATTCAGCTGAGATAATTATATAAGACTGGAACTGGACATACTCTGACCAGAGTACTCTGAAATAGTCCCCATTCATAATTCATAACTCATTCATTCATATCTTCCTCTCTGAATCCATTCTGACAGTCTGACTTTGTCCAAACAGGAAGTGCAGATGTTTCTAGATTTAGATCTTTCAGTGGAAGCTTTCAAACCAGAACCAGACCTTCTCTGTGTCTGATAGTTGTCATTTCTTTCTCTTCCATTATCTGAGCTGACTGCTGCTCTGACCTTAGATTCAAAGCTCCAGGTTTACTCTGATCAACTAGAGATCTAGGAGTCTCCTTGTATCCTGGTCTGTGTGTCTGTTCATGTCTGACTGTAAAGCTATGGATTAATAATCTGATCCAACACTCACCTGATGATGACTGAGTCCACTTTGTTTCCTCCACAATGATTTCTTCTTTAAAGATGAATCAAAATGTCTGAAACCAGGAAATGAACGTTGACCCTGTGTTAAGTTAATCAATTATAGTTATATTATTATAGTATCATGATACTGTTAATCATTACATTCATGTTTGTCTCAGGAGCAAGTGGTAACTGGTCTAACATATTATCTACATAACTTCATATAAACTCACATCTTGTCCCAGTTAACTTCTAATAAAAACCTCAGTTTCTTTAAATATGATTCAGACTCATGTGAACGATAAACAACCAGACATGTTTCTACATATTTACAGCATAAAACTAAGAAGATAAATCTTATCTTAGATCAGCCTCATGTCATCTACATCAAACATTCATCAGAAGTAAAAGTTCTGGATTAGAAAGGCTCCAGGTCCATTTAGTAGCTGCTTGGGCTGCTGAACATGTGTCACAGATGGAGTCGGTCCAGTGGTCAAAGAATAAATGACATTTGATGTAGCTGTTAGAAGCCAGCTCTAAGAAATGATGATGATAAATGAACCAGTTTGAAGGTTAGTGTTGAATGACTGATGACTAAAGACAGAACACAAACATGGAGGAACAGAAATGAGTAATGGAAGCATCATTAAATTAATCAATTAAAACATGAACAAATGAAGAAGTTCACTAGAGTTTAAGTAGTCTTAGTTAAAACAAAGCAAAGTTACCCATGAAAACTCTTCACCAAACATAAAACTGATGGAACTAGAACCAGAAACCACGCGTTTGTTCAAATAAACTGGAAAATCAAACCAAAACTTAAAATCATTCCCCTGCTCTGATACAAGACATGTGACGGTTCCTCTCTACACAGCTGCCTGAACATAACAATGCTTTCAACCAGTTGACCTGATGGATCTTCTGATTGGATGGAGATGGAGATGAAGGTGGATCAGGGAGGAACCAGGAAGTTGAAGTTGTCCAGGCCTGACTGAAGCAGATTAAACACACACTGACAGAAATACACCTTTCTAGAGCTTTTAAACATCAGACCTTCAAAACTACTTGATAACAAAGATGAGGTCAAGCTTGAACGGTTGGACTGGAATGACAGTCATGGTGCTGTGACTCTTGGATGACGGTCACAACACAAACCCCTCAGATGTTCAGGGGAGATGTGATTAAAGGAGTGGTCACCTTAAATGTATTTCAGAGTATGTTTGTAGATTTAATTCCAAGTAATTTAACATCTACAGCAAAACAAAGAGTAAAGTTTGTCTGTAGACTGAAACACACTGGAACAAAAGCAGTAGAGCTGCAACCAGAACAATCAGATATGACCATGAAGGAGGAAGAGTCAGCTACACAGAGATTAAAGTCTGGGACACAGTCTGAGAACTAAAGAAATATCAGAGTCAATGAAGAGAACGACATCATCTCAAACAGAAACTAGAAGCAGCAGAGGATAGAACTCCAGATGTAATCCTGATCAGCAGACATGTAACTGAAACTAACAGAATAAATCAACCAGGCTCAATGAATTCCTCAGCAGGTTCCTCTTCATCTCAGATGAGTTTCAGTGTCTCCTTGTCCTCTGGTGTTAATCTTCCAATCTGTAACACCAACAGGAAGACATGTGGTCCTGGAGACAGAAGACTGATACATTTCACCATCTCCTCATTGACCTCTTTATGGGACAAAGTTGAGTCAGACAGACCAGGAGTGTCCACTACAACAACAGGACGACCGTCCACCTCACTCTGAACTTTCTGACAACGTTTGGTGACTGATGTTTGACTTGATTCAGCTTTAAACTCTTTTCTTTTATGAAGAAACAGAGACAAGGTTTCAGTCAGACACTGACAACAAATAGAGTCGACTCCAGGAAGTAGTCAGAGTCAGGCCTCCAGTCTCCAGAGTGTCCTTTCAGTTCAACATGAAGTTGAGTTTATTATCACAGAAGTCCACACTGAGGTGTCTAGAGAAATCTGGAGCAGAATGACGGGTCTCATCTGAATCATTAAGATGTGGATTTAAGTTTAGTTTAACTTGAATATTTGCCTTGAAGGCTTCCGTAGTCCCAGAACATGAGCCTGAGCCATGGCTCACCTTTATACCTGCAGTCTTCTTTATCATGATGATGAACTGTGTGTCTCGTTCTCTTTCAACATCACTCATTTCTAAATCTGGGTCTGCTTGTCATGTCACAGTCCTACCACTAGGTGTCACTGTGCTCATGGACATGTTGGTGTCCTCAGTGGATAAAGACGAGCAGTCATGGATGATGTCCTGTGCAGGGAGCTGCTGCATCTCAGTGTTTCTCCAGAGGGAAGGAGACCTGGGTTTTCTTTCTCTGTCTGCTGGGGTTCACACAGTCGACTATGACAGACAGAGCAGCACTTTACTCAACACTGCTATGGAGGGATGTCGTCTCACTGTCAACAATATAAATGAGATGATCTGCTTGTGCTAAATCCTTCCATTCCTCTGCTTTAGTTCATTTATTTCCTCTTCATGCTTTTACTGCAGCTAGTCCATCTCTTCTTCTTCTTCCTCTTTCATTTGACTCTTGAGCTCTTGCTTAAAATGTCTTAAATGAACCTCTCCATGAAAGTTAAAATGAGTCTGCATGGTCTCTTGGTGCCTGTGTTGCTTTGGTTGGTGCTTCCTCCCACACTCAAAGACCTGAAATGTTAGTGTCAATGGTTGTTTGGGTTTCTGTGTGAACCCTGTGATAGACTGGTCCAGGATGATCCCAGCTCTTAC
Source organism: Planiliza haematocheilus (assembly GCA_005024645.1). NCBI lineage: Eukaryota > Metazoa > Chordata > Actinopteri > Mugiliformes > Mugilidae > Planiliza > Planiliza haematocheilus. Next base: position 20,258 of record SRSE01000511.1, read on the forward strand.
CCAGTTCTAGCTAGGACAGGCTCCAGACCCCTGAGAACCACCAGAGGATAACCATAGATAATGAATGAAAATACCTCCTGCATCCTCTAATTATCAGAAAGGCAAGTCACATATTTTCACATGGGAGACCGTTTTGGGCTTTAGCGTAAAGGGGGGAGGGACTGAGAAGTTGTCGATGTTCAAAGTCCTGGATCATTACAATCCTGCCTACTGCACCTTTAAATCTCAACTGATGAAAAACTGACTTGTGGTTTAATAACAGTACAATTATAACTGTTGTTACCTTATATTCATGTCATGTTTTTTCTGTATTTCCTCTGTGATGTTTTCTGCTTCACCTTTATTGTTAAAAATGGTTATTTGTAATAAAAAATTAATTTAAATGCAGTGTTTTCTCCTCAAAGCTCATCAGAGACAACCATGCCAATGGATATACACAACATTTACAACTTTAACCATGTATGCTGTATATTATTTATTATGCAAAGGTAATGAACCTGATGTCTGTGATAAAATGTAATAAGTAAAATATTAAAGTGTGTATGTAGTGTGACTTGAGCAGGACACCAGTATGTTCTCTGATATGTTTTTATGATTTTGTACAGTTATTCTATCTGATCTGTAGATCAGATAGAATAACTATCTGGGAGTTTGTTATCATGTGTGAAGACTTATCATGGGAAAGAACAAAGTGAAATTATCAGGACATCTCTATTACATATTAATGTACATTAAGTAGGCGCACCCTGAATCTGACAGTTATTTTTATCTATTATTTGTTAGATTCTAACAAGTTGAACTTGTGATATTTTCAGGTATATGACTGTAAAAAAGTGTTGACTGCTGTGAGGACTGCAGGGACTCATTGATTTCACAGCTCTGGGGAAGAAGCTGTCTCTCACTCTGCTGGTTGAAGTTCTGACGTTACATTTTCCGTGAAGGGGGACGTACAAACAGTCCATGGTTCGGGTGGGTGGGATCTGCAAATGGACTGAATTCAAATCTGGGAGAGGACCCCCACAACCCCCTGTGCAGTTCTTAATACCCAGTCTAAGTCCCTCCTGTCCTATTCCATGCAGCTCTCATACCACACTGTCACACAGAGACAGAGGATGGGTTCTATTGTCCTGTAGAAGTTTGTGAGTAGTCGACACCAGAGTCCAGCCCTCTTCAGCTTCCTGAGGAAAAAGAGCCTCTGTTGGACCTTCTTCACCAGGTGTGCAGTGTTCACAAACCAGGTCAGATCAGATGTGATGACATGCTCGACCGTCTCTCCTTGTATGAGGAAGGGAGCGTGCTCCGTCTTCCTGGACATGTTACATGTAATAGGGATTACTGGAGTAAGTGTTTAAAGAGTAACACAGTCCAGGTAACCAGAGTACAATCTGGATTCATAAAGGGCTGTGTGATAAGACTTAAGGCCAGACTGAACCTTAAACTGAGCCCTCCAACAACCCATAAAAACTTAGGTTGATACTCACTAAGATGATGATTTGGCTTCATAAATGTAATTTATTCTCTCATAAAAAGGGACAAACTGCTGCAGATCTCTCCATTTACCCACAGCTCCTGGTTGGGATATGTCAATTTCCCTGCAGGAACCTCCCAAAGGGATCAATACAGTTATCTATCTATCTATCTATCTATCTATCTATCTATCTATCTATCTGTCTGTCTGTCTGTCTGTCTGTCTGTCTGTCTGTCTGTCTGTCTGTCTGTCTGTCTGTCTGTCTGTCTGTCTGTCTGTCTGTCTGTCTGTCTATCTATCTATCTATCTGTCTATCTGTCTATCTATCTATCTATCTATCTATCTATCTATCTATCTATCTATCTATCTATCTGTCTATCTATCTATCTATCTGTCTATCTGTCTATCTATCTATCTGTCTATCTGTCTGTCTGTCTGTCTGTCTGTCTGTCTGTCTGTCTGTCTGTCTGTCTGTCTGTCTGTCTGTCTATCTATCTATCTATCTATCTATCTATCTATCTATCTATCTATCTATCTATCTATCTATCTATCTATGGTACATGTTGTCGCTGGCTGTTACGTACTCAGTGTACTCACTGATGTCCTGCAAGGCAGCGTCTGACTGTTCTGTCCAGTGTTGTATTGTCTCAAAAATAAATAACCAACTGCAACTATCACCAACCAACACTAAGAGACAGAGGCAACTAACTGCCTTCTATACAACATGAACTACAAGAGAAAAGCATAAAGTGACTGAATATCTCTCCTGCAGAAAGTGGAGCCATTACAGTTTTTCTCTGTTGGTTTGGCTCATTTCTTGAAACAGAAATTACATTCTTAAAACTATAAGACCATTTGGCCAAACAGTCTTACAGTTCTGCACAACATTACAGCTCACTAGCAAAAGCGCATATATCTCCCAAAACTGTTCACACATGCTTCAAAACTAGATTCCTTTACCATGTAAAGTGTCAGTACCATCAAAATGGCAAAGATCTTTCTCAATTGCTTTTGGCTCATTTGCATTCACTTAGTGCTTTTACCAAAAATAAACTGGATGGTTCAGCATAACACCATGGATGAGCTGCAGAACCTCATATCTCTCCCAAAACAGTTTACTTTTGTGTCAAAACCAAACTTCTTTCTCATGTAAGTAGTCAGTGCCCCCAAAATGCATCATCCCTGTGGCATTCTGTGAGCACTGCAAGTCAAAATGCTTAGATGTTTTGTCACTATGGCAGAGATGTATAAAACCTAAGAAAAGGACTTTACAGTAAGAGCAGCCTCCAAAGTTTGACATCACACACACTGCACTCATATTGCCAAGGAAATTGTAACCATTTTTATTCACATATAGCCTACATAAAGTAACTCAAGATTATGTACTGTAAAAACAAAATGTATAGGCCTACAGTTCTCTGTACATGTATGAAATATGAACACAAAAAACCAGAAAAAATATACCAAGCCTATAGTGCAGTAAACAAAGTTTCACGAGTAGAGACATTTTCACTGGTCATCACTGTCATCACCCTCTGTCTCCTGGCCACCATCTTCATCCTCCTGACCATCCATACGCTGCGCTCTGATTGGCCACATATTTTCATCAACATCACAGCGGATATTTTCCCTCGCGATGCAGCGAGGGAAAAAGCGGCGTGAATGACGCAACCATCCCCTACACTGATCCCCTGTAATGTCATCACACGCAGCATCCATGGCATGGAGCAGGGACCTCTGGTCTTGAGCACGATGCTCATACACTCTCCACCTCCATGCGGAAAAAAACTCCTCAATTGGATTCAGGAAGGGAGAGTATGGAGGTAGGAGCTGCATGAGCATCCTTGGATGCCTGGTGAACCAGGCCCTGATGAGCGGGCCTCGGTGGAAATTGACATTGTCCCACACTATCACATAGTGTGGGAGGTGAGGCCCTTCCAGTCCTCTCTCATTTTCTTGGCCAGGTACCTCCATGTTTATACTGCAAAAGGTACAGGCCCTAGCCAAGCTCTATATATACGCGTTTGGCAGCATTCACAATCATAGACAGCACCAGTCAGGTGGCTAAATAGCTGATTGATTGGTCATCTGAGATGTAGGAACTCCTCCTTCGTTAGTCAAGTTCTAATTTCACCTGACTGTCAATTACTGTCATGAATTTATGAAATGCTGCAAGAAATTCATATGGTTTTCATGGTATTAGCCTACAGTATGTTGACTAATTTTGACAGTTGAACAGACTATTGTGCATATGATGATTTACACAGTGAAATCATGCTGACATGTTTTGGAGAGAGCAACCATTAGACTGAGAATCAACTAATCAGCTTAGATCAGCAAGATCTATTCATTTGGAAAATGTGCTAAATGTATGCTCATTGTGCTAACTCTAGGGTACTTGTACATAACCATTTGCAAAGATGCACTAAGACACTTGAGACATGTACTAAGACATTTGCAATTTGATGAAAGCAATGAGAAATGCCATTCTGTTGTGAACATTTGCAAGGTGGTTTGGAGATTTGTCCATGTTATTTTGAGAATGTAAATTCTGTTTCAAGAATTGAGCCAAACCAATAGAGAAAAACTGTAAAACGTTTGATGGAAAAATGAAACAAAACTTGCTGGATTATGTGAATTTCAGATTTAGACTACACTGCACTTGTGATATAGCCAGAGCTAATCAGGAGGTTTGAAAAGCATGTCAACTATTTTCAGAATATTTTTGCCTGGTGATCAGGTTTTAGAATTGCTTCCAGAACCTGGATCTATCTGAGCAAAATATAAGGTTGGTGATGGAGACCATCTGTTGTCCATTACAGATCATCATCAGATATCTCGTCTCATCCAGGTAACATGTTCTCAGAACAGGTTCCCTGTGAGATCACAGCAGCTCATGTGAATGTGATGAGGTATTCTGGGTAAGCCTGGATGTCGTTGAAGATGACAAACATGGTTGGGTTGGTGGCGTCATCACAGACGCTGTCATACAGGTCAGCAGCGTTGGTGGAGCTTTTAGAGGGAGGTGAGATCAAGCCTCGTCTTCCCTGGATAAAGTCTCCAACCAGAACCCTGGCCTGGTAGATGCACTTGTGTCCGTTGGTGTCGGGGGTGGCGTAGCTTCGAGCTGAATAGACAGGGTCCACAGCAAAGTAAGAGCCACTGCCAAACATCACACCTACAGGACAAACACACACACACACACACATGGAGGAAGGCTGAGACTGACAGCACTGGATTTATTACTAACTAACTAAGGCCTGCAGCATTCACAGCCAGGAAACATCTGGAGGATAAAAGTGGGACGCTGTGCAGAAGCACTGCTGGAACAATTATTCAAAGGAAAATAAAGAATCAAGTCAAATGATCAAAAGAAAGTCATGCAATCAAAATCGTACGTAGGAAGAAGAAGGAAAGTAAAAGAAGCAAATGTTCTAAAACCATCAGTGAATCTAAATCAAAGAGCTCTGGACTGTCTCTCATCTATTTTATGTCTTATTATAATCTTAATACTCAGTTCTTTGTGTCAGTAGCATTTCACTGGAGCTTCACATACACATACAGGTTCTAAAACTGAGGGTCAGGGCCTCTCCTAAGGGTCACCAGATGAATGTAAGAGGGTCTGAGCTGATTGTTCAGAAATATTAAATGTTGTTTTGTCTCTGAACATGATAAATACAGCACAGACATGACGCTGGATCCTGAAACTAGTTCTAAAGGAACATCATGAATACAGGCTTAGAATGCAGACTCAACTTTAAACTGAAGCAGATGAACAAAGATGAAAAGGAAGAATTTAGGAAGTCCAGACATTTTGATTGACAGCCTCCTATGTTCAGGGGTTCAAAGGTCACTGGATAAATTCACACAATCATAAATAAATAGTTTGAATTCTGTATCAGACAATGACTGGCTGAACTCTGAAACCATGGACCAGGGTCTGGACTTTCATTAATGATGGGCACCTTGTGGTGAAGCCTTCGTATTTGCTCTCTGAAGGTCTTTGTCCAGGTGTCCAGGTCTTTTTCTGTTGCAGACCTCACCAGTGTGTCCTAAATGACCCAAACTGTTGATGTGTCTGCTCCTAATGTCCCTGTTTTGTTGCTGCAGACCAAGGATGGACTGTTTGACCTGCAGCAGCAGCAACACAGCTCTAGAGCTTTTACCTGCTTCACTGACTGATCAGATAATGACATGGAACAGCTTGAGAGTCAAGTGTGCAGTCACCTTTGGTCCCTTACATATTGAAGACGTGTGATTCCTAAAGCCTTCCTCCAGTCTAGATGTGAACAGCATGACATTAAAGCTGAGTCTGCTCTTTAGGCCCATATTCATTGTAGAGGAGGAGCTTGAGTATGATCTTGTGTTGCTCAGTGTTCTGGTGCATGTGCAGTCAGCAGGCTTGTAGTGAGGCTGTGGGAGCCTTTGGTTACCGTGTTCTCCTGCGTAGCTGCGGTTGAAGCCTTGTTTGTTGATCAGATGGATGGCCTTGGAGCTGGTACCGTGAAACAGCAGCCTTTCATTGTTTGTGTGTTTGTTCTTCACCTCCATCTGTTTCTTCATCAGCTGGTAGCTCTGCCACAGTGTCGTATTCTGGACCCGTTCAATCTGCCAACACAGTCACACACATTATTCATCCCAACCACACAGCTAGTGTCACTGTGACTTCTGGAAGTGGGACGTGTTTGTGGTTCAGCTGTTACATGTACGTTAGTGATGGCTCCACATTCTGCTGCTTCACACTAGGATCTGATGCTTTAGGAGCTGAGACACAGGAATGATTCTTTAGGGTTATTCAACAGATATGATCAGAAAGTCAACATACACTGATGATGTTTGCAGCAAGGCCGGTCTTTGTAAGCTCCGCCTCCACATGCTTGTATTCATTAGAGCCCAGAGTGACAGGAAACAGCTTCACTATGTCTCCTTTCATGTCGTCCCAGTGTGGAGGCAAAGCAGCATCATCTGCAAAGATAAGAAGGTTTGTCTGAGGAGAAACTGGATGTTGTGTTCATAGTTCACTCTGCTTCACAAATCCCTGATTTACTGAAACTAAACCAGGAACTGAACTGAGTCTCATCACATTGATGGAAACACTTCTGAACACATGGACTCTGATTGGACCTGGAGATGAACCTGGAATCCTAGAGGAGCAGCTACTTTAGCACATCACAAATATGTAAAAACACATGATATGTCATTTGTTTAATCAGCTTCTCTTTGTCTACTTTCAGGACGTGTGTGAAAATTGGATGAAAAGTCATTTTTATGCAGAAATTACTTTTAAGGAAGCTGGACAGTTGAATCAAAGCTACTGGATACTGGATGTTGTGTTCATAGTTCACGTCGTCACTTTTTATTCTAAGTCCAAACTTCAAATGAATGAGGAGACAGACATTTAGCTGCTGCATCATTTAAAGGTCTCTCCTGTATGAGACGCTTTAAAACCATGTGAAAGCAGAAGTATAGTGTTGCCATGGATACAGTGACTGACTCTGTGGATGTCTACAGCTGGAAAATGACTGTTAATGAAATCAGATGTGAAGGACATGACTCCACTCTGATGAGTTGGAGACTGAATGAAGCTCTGTCTGACCTAAAATGGCCTTGGCTGCTGAAGTCTTCTCTGATCCTCTACACCCACACAGAACCAGGTTTAAAGCTCGTCTCCTGAGCTGAGACTTTGGTTTGATGGTCTCTTCAGTGAAGGTGAGGAAGGTTCCTCTGGTTTCATCAACAATCTCCTCAATCTGCTCCATCAGCTGTTTGTGACCATCTTGAAACATCTTGTAGTGTCTCCCTCCACAGTCTCTGAGGAGTTCATGAACAGAGAGACTCCTCTGATCCTCACGTGTGATGACCACCACTGAATATTCAAAGACATCTGGTCCAAACAAACTCAGGATGAACTTCAGAGTTTCTCTTTCCTCCTCAGTGAAATCAGAAGGCTTCACTAACAGCAGCAGAACATTTGGTCCAGGAGGACAGAGACTCACACAGCTCTTCACTTCTCTTCTCATGTTCTTCTCAGACAGACTCAACATGTCTGGAGTTTTCACCACAGTCACTGATTTTCCTCTCCACTCTCCACAGGAGGCCACACAGTGTCTGGTTGGTGAAAGTTGATGGTGTTGAAAACCTTGATGTCCGATGATGAAGTTGCCAAGTTGTGTCTTCTTGTCCTCACTTTTCCCCAACAGGACAATCCTGAAATCAGACGCTGTAAAATAACAGAGTTGTGTTAATCCAGGAGGAAAGATGTCACCAAGATCAGCTCTGGTGGAGTCACTTACAGGGAGGTGGAGGGTTTTCCCCAGAGACTGAGCACTGAGGAGTGATTTGAGGAGAGCTGCCATGGATCCCTATGAAAACATGACAAGTCATGAACATGTAACTTGATCTTCTCTTTGAATGAAGGAGGATCTGTACAAAGAAAGTTCTCCCAGGTTTTCTTGTCACAGTTCTTTCTGTTCTCACCTGCAGCTTGAACAGCAGCTGTCATTGGAGTCTGTGTTTCCTCTCCATCTCCTGCTAGAGCAGCTGTTGTGTCCTCTCCATAGCTCAGATGCTCTTCATGGTTCTTCTTTCCAGTTTGACTCAAGAGTGTTAACAGCTCTGAATGTTCAAGGTTCTCCTGCTTCAAGTATCTGCATCCACATCTTTCAATCATGTCTTTTAATTGAGGATTTTCTGTTTCCACCAACGTTAAACTCTCCTCTCTGGGTGTTGATATCAGAACCAGTGAATGATCAAAGGATTGTTCACCAAAGAGTTCCAGGACTCTGCAGAGTGTCTCTTTGTGTCCCTCAGTGAAGTCTTCAGGCTGTAGAAGCAGCAGGAACACATGAGGTCCAGGAGCAGATCGTCTCTGACAGTTTCTAATAAACTCCGTCAGTTTGTCCGTACTGGGAAGAATCAGATCTGGGGTATTGATGACAGCTACTTTTTTGCCATTAAATGTTCCACTGATTCTCAGACAGGACTCAGGTGCTTGGTTGAACACAGTCTCTCCCAGGATGAAGTCCCCCACTGAACTCCTGTCAGACCAGCTGCTCCCCAGCAGAACAACCCTCAGCTCAGACACTGTGGAAGAAAAGATGAATAAAAGGAATTAAAGACAGACTGACACTGAGTCCTTTCTAGTCTCAGTGCTGTTTAGAAATCAACAGAGTAACAGGTTCACTTTGACTCACTGAAAGGTGGCAGGACGTAACAGCTGCTGCGCTTCAGGGGAGACTGATCATCTGTGGTAATAAAGAAACAGACATGAATACGTAACACTAGTTTACTGGTTAACCTTCTCACCTTTAACCTTTACAGTAACTCCTTCACCACTCACGGCATCATTCAAACTTCTTGTGCAGACATGTGTCAAAGCTACCAGAACCCAACACACACACACAGACATGAGAGAAAAGAAAGTGATGTGAAGATGATCCAGTCAGTCCAGGACCTGCAGCCTGAGTGGTCCCTCCTGTCTGCCATGCCACTGGGCCTTCAGCATGAACCCTGTCATGACCTGGTTCTCCATCTATAACAATGGACTGTCAGCCTGAGACCTTTCACTCTGCTGCTCCCAGTTACTTGGTTGCAGGGGGTTGGTCTGGAGGCCGAGCACATGGACACAACAGGAGGGACTTCAATGAGGGCCAGGCAGGAGTCAAGCTGACCCAGGGGCTGGAGGTGACAGGAAGCTAGTCAGCTAGCTCTGAGGATGTTAGCAGGACTGAGACTAGTGCTGGAGTCAACACGGTGTCCAGAGGAAACATCCAGGAAGGTCTGCAGACTCCTCTGCAGACTGGTCCCCTCAGTCAAACATCCAGACAACCAGGACATGAGCCCAGGATCAGAGACGTTAGGGCTCCAAGCTCAGTGTCTGCTGGTACATTTAGATTTAAAAAACTAAAGTAAGAGCACAGAGAGAAAACAGACGGGGACAAACATGGAGGAGGACATCACAGGAGAACACGATGAACTGACAAACTGACGACTGAATCCACAAGAAAGGAACGGGAACAAGACAGAGGAAGGAACAAAGACCAAAACCATGACACAAGCAATCAAACATGTACGACTGATTCTAAATGTGTCCATCAAACTCACGAGCTGCTGCAGCTGCCATGTTGGAAACTCTGCTGGAAACGTCAGAGACTAAATCAACTGGAGATCAGAACCTGGAAGAAGAAGAAGATCACAACAGTCTTTACTGTCTGAGCTACTGAAGCCTCCAACAACCACAGCATTGAAGCCAGAAACCAGCAGCACTCTACTGACTACAGAGGCTTCAACACATTGACACAGGTGAGATGAGCCAGACTCAGTCAGCAGAACACAGCAGCTAATTAATCCTAGCCAATAAAAGAGACCTAAAGACAGAAGCATCATCCAGCAGCCAGAGCTGAGATGGAGCCAAACACATTTACTGAACCTTTGTCTCCCTCTTGTGGCAGTGACAGTGATTCAGGTTCTTTCATTGTTTCAGGACACACCAGTGGTGATCAGGGTTTGTCCTTCAGCTGCTTCCTTGTTCAGACTGGAACTCTTCCTCTCCACGTAGACTGGACACTCAGAAACACTTTCTGGATGATTGTTTGAGTCATGCCAGAGTTTAGCTGACACTCATTAGCTTCATTAGCATTAGCTTTAACAGGAGCCTGGATTCATTGATATGAAGCAGTTCTGCTCTGTAGCTGTAGCTCTTGAGCTTCCAGTGGAGAACACTTGAGCTTTTCCTTCTTCTGCTTCTTCTCACATATCTCTGAGGTCAACGTTGAACATTTAACTCCACTACAACTGTCTGACACATTTAGTTCCTTTTCACATTCCATGTTTCCGTCTCCTTCCTTTCCAGTGGAAAGGATGTTTCTACAAACTTGCTGATTTTGAGTTTGATTGTTTGGTTACCTGAAACATTAATGAGATAAGAAAATAAAGATCCAGAAAGAATGAAATCATTCTCTTAGATCAGCTTTAAAGTGCGTCATCAAACCAGGTGGAAACAGGTGTTTTACTGAGCTCATCAGGAGCTGAGTGGTTGTCACAGGACACCATATGATAAGTGGAGCACATTCAAGCAGCCAGCAGAACAGAAAGAACAGGACTTTTACTGTCTGTCACTGATCCTGTAAAGAAGTCAAAGTGCATGGATTCCTTTGATAGTGAAAGTACCGTCGCTCAGTCGTGACCAAATGACTGATTATTACCTCCATCATTTATTTCTACTCTAATACAGGATTATAAGGTCCAGGTTAAACACATCTCTTTAATCATCACATGTATTCCACGAGTAAACCGTCAGTGTCACATGTCCAGTTCTTCCAGGCCTGAGCACAGTATCTAGAAGAACACTGATACCAGTATGACTTTAAATCAAGAAACTAAAGAAAGGTCTTGTTCATGAAGGAAATGATCCGTAGTGTGGAGGTCAAGTCAAAGCAGCCGTAAAGCAGCCTCTGTGCTTTCTAGTGTCCAGCTGAAATGATTGTTCAGCATTTCTTCTAGTTGCTTTGTGAGCCCTGAAATAAAGGAAGTGAGAGTTGAACTCATGAGACACTAGAAGTCACTTCCTCCTCTCTCCTCAGATACAAACTCTGGAGAAACGATTCTGATGAAGGTATGGGAATGAATCTTATCCCAGCACCAGAGGATGAATGGGCTCAGGCTATGGTCTGGTGGTTGGGGGGTGGGGGCCTGGTGTGAATGAGGCTGATACGTTTCAGTTTCCATCCAGAGTGACCATCAGATATGTCCTTTTGTAAATCTGACAGATGGAAAACTCCACGTTTGCTTTCAGTACATTCTGCTACCAAAGTCTATCCTGATGTCAGATGTAGAAGTAGAAATGTTCAGGAGCTCTGAGCTCATCTTCATCTCATCAACACAACTCATTTAAATCCTCCTCATTCTCTGTGCTCACGTAGTAAAGGTCTTGGTTTCAGGTCACAGGAAAGAGGCCCCCCTCATCCTACCAGTCCATTTCAATCCATGTTCACACCAGGAGTTATGGAAAGGATCTGATTTCCAGTTGTTAGACCAATAAAATGAAACCTTTCAGACTGTCTCTCAGTGACTGAATCATTAGAATCACTCTAAGACCTCATCTTCTAATTTGTCCACCATCATATAAACCTTTGATTTCCAGAAGCAGTAAAGTGCTGCTAGATCAACGTCTACATGAACATGAGCTAACGGCACGCTGAGGAAAGTCTGACTGGACTGATCCTGTGTCTCCTAGTGTCATAATGTCCGTCTGCTGGAAGGGACCACTGAAGCATCAGTCCACAATGAGCTGGTAGAAAGAATGGGAATGAGCTGAGTGACCTGTTCACTGAGAGTTAAAGAACTCTTTCCTGGTCGTGTTGAAGCAGTGAAATCTAAAATGTTGAATATGATCAACTCCTCCATCCACACAGCTACACACTGCACTGACTTTATCTGAAGGCTTTGAGTTGGACTCACCTGCTGAAGTCTGCGCTGCGTCCTCACTCCAAGACGACTGAAGTGAAAGTGAACAAGATTCATCAGCAGAACAAACCACGAGGAACGTGTTCTCTGGTCTAAACGTCAGCTGACACTCACATGTTCTTCCTCAGATCTGAAATCATTCAGTGACTGAGTCTCATCAGAACATTTGAACCTTAGAAATCTGGACACACTGAGCTGAAGAAGTTTCTCCTTCAAGTTCAGGAACAGTGAGCAGCTTTTCTCTCTCTGTCTCAGAAATGACATTCAAACTCTTCCTGATAGAAACACTACACACATTATTGTCTAATTATCTGGAGGAGGCAGCTGGAGCTGATCAAGTGTCCAGTGACACATTTCAGACATGAACCAGAAACGTGGAGGATTCAATAAAAAACACTGTCCACAGTTAATGGAGTCAAAGACCAGCAGACCTGAAACAGGAGATGTTAGAGCTCCACCTGCTGGACACATCAAACCTGCACCAAGTCATGATGAGCAATGAGAGGGTCAAGAGGTCAAGAGGTTTTTATTGTCATTTCAACCTTATATAGCAGGTGCAGTACGTAGTGAAAAGAGACAACGACCATTGAGCTGCATGAAGACCATGGACTAATGCAGCTGCTCAGGATGCTCTCTGTGTGAGGTGGAGGTGGACTCATACTGGAAACAGCAGCTTCATGAAGCTCTGTTCATTAGTTACACTCTCAGTGAAATGCAGCAGCTCCTCTGACCTCATGCTGATTCAGAAACTGGATGCAACAACAATAAGTCCAAGGAATGTTTCCTCTACAGAGAAGGAAGACACGATCTAAACCAGGAGAGAAACCTCCACCCAGACCCAACCAGTCATTTAGAGCTGAAAGCTAAATCTATGATCATTATTCAGTGACACACAGTTCATCCTGTTCATCTGTATGTCATGATTGTATAAAGCTGGAACTCAAATGCACTGTTCAAAGTCACACAGTCTTTATTTCTGAGAATAACTAAAAATCAATCATGAGGTACAAACACTGGAAGAAAACAAATGATAAAACACAAAAACACTCTACAAGGAATAAATTGTAAGAAAATAAAAGACTAGAACAAGAAAACTCTAAATCTCTCACAACAAGGAAAAATGTAATTCAAAGTAAAAATAACACAAGCTCAATTTAAACAATGACCTAACAAGACAAGGTAGAGACTGTTCTGGTTCTACTGACATGAGACAGGATTGAAGGAGACACCGGTAATATATATACATGCCGAGGTAATTAGACACAGGAGGGAACAAACAGGAAGGACAAGCTAACACAGAAGGAAAGGGTTAACAAAATAAAAGCAGAAATGACAGAAAAATAAAACACAAAGTAAAAGAGGAGAAGCTTTACTTCCTCAGAGTGACACTATGAACAATAAACATCTCAGCTATATGATCTATACTCTATCACTCATGCTTCCATTCATCTCCTGCTTCTTCTCCAAACTTGGTCTCATTGTTTTGGTCTCTGGACATAAATGAATCCAGTAGAACAGGAGGAGTTCGTGGTTCAACAAGGTTCAATGTGACCAAGATAAAAGTCAGAGAAGACACACATAAAATGGAACGGATAATAAGTTAATCTGAGCTAAATGTACAAATACCGGAAGCTACCCTGAATAATCCTTGTTGTTCAGTCAAACTCTATTTCAGATGCTCTCCATTGTTCTCCTTCACAATCTGTCCAAACCTTGTTAACAACTCTTCAAGTTCAAGGTCTTTCCGCCACAAGAATCTGTATTTACACATTCTGATCATGTCTTTTATTGGTGGATGTTGTCGATACTCTTCCATGAAGCCTGGCTTCTCCTCTCTGGGTGTTGATATCAGAACCAGTGAATGATCAAATGATCGATAACTGAAGAGTTCCAGGACTCTGCAGAGTCTCTGTCTGTGTTCCTCAGTGAAGTCTTCAGGCTGTAGAACCAGCAGGAACAAATGAGGTCCAGGAGCAGAGAGTCTCACACAGGTTCCTACATGTTCTCTAAGTTCATCTTCAGAGATGTTGGGGAGCAGCAGATCTGGAGGCTTGATGAGAACTACATCATCTTCCACCCTTGCTCTGATGCTCTGGTAGCCGTTGAAATGAAAACCCCACTGCTCATCAGATGCACTTGTAGTGAAGTCAATCACTGAACTCCTCTCAGAGCAGCTGTTCCCCAGAAGAACAACCCTCAGCTCAGACACTGAAAGAAAAACAGTGAATGATAAAACACAGTAACACAGAGAATCCACAGTGAAACACTAGAACTGGATTAACAATGAGTGAGGAGGTCATTCTTTAAGAGGACATTCTGATCTGAAACTCATCATTTCATCCTGAACCTAAATAAAGAGTAAATGTGAATCTAGAGCCTAGAAAAGCTGTAATCCTACATGTTAATGTGACCAAGAGGATTTAGGACTCAGGTCACTTTAACTTACTGTTTGGTGGAAGGAATTCAAGGCTGCTCCTGAGCTTCCTAGGCGACTCATGGTGCACTGCAGGGAGAGAACATGTAGATACATGAGGAGCTGTTAGACATTATTCAGAATCAGCCTCTCACACACATACATGTCAAACCTGATCAGTCCCCCAGTCCCAGGTCAGATAGAGTGGAGCCTTAGCAGAGTTTAACTGAGCTCATGGTTTAATCTGGTGAATGTAACATCCATTCAGTAGCAACTAAATAAGTTATCAGTGGAATCCTGCATCGTTACAACTCATCACAATAAAGACAGCGTTCCTCCTCAGAACAGAAACTCATCCCACTGTCTGACCAAGACCAGACATGTTCATCAGCTGTTCTGCTTCTGGAGAGAAAACCACCACGAACAGGATAAAAGGTGGAATGAAGTCACTGAGGATTTAAGGTGGACTGAAGAGAATCTGTATCTACTTTTAAGTTGCATTTAAACATTTAAAGAAAACAAGCAGACTATGGATCTGCTACAAAGCTTCTGTGGTTATTTTCATCAAATATTTTTAAAAAACTTACTGTGAGACATACTGGCCTCTGTTAGCTGTCCTAGAAGGAAACAGATCAAATAAACAGAGAATGTGTCAGTCATTATCAAGTGAAACTTTCTAACTCACCAGTCAACTTGGAAACATTTCAAGAAAATGTGACTTATTGTCTACAAACTGCTGGAATTCTACATGTTCATAGAAGATTTAGGAGACACTTCACTGTTACTTACTGGGAGATAATGATGAGGTGTCTTCTAAAAGCCCTGTAGAGAAACATAAACATTGAAACGTTCATTCACAAGAGACATTATGAAGTATCGAAAGTACACAGAGAATATAAACATTTAGTTTTAAATAGTGTAGTAACTACAGATTGTGATGATGCAAAGAAAAGAGGCAGAGAATGAACAAATGATCACAGTATTAATGTAATGAACATTTTTACATTTGTGGGCTGACTGGTGGTAGCAGTTGAGGTCTCTCTAGAAGGGCAATCTACCCGTTTTAGCCATTTATCTATTTTTGGCGGTAAGCTGGGCAACCTAGTTTACCTCAGACCATGGGCGTGACTAGCCCGTTTTAGGGGTGCTCAAGTACCTCTAAACTTTGTCCCAGCACCCCTAAACATAAGAGTTGAAAAAAATGGTTTTATTTTAAAATGGTTTGTCTATGATAAGATGCCAAAACATAGCAAACATAGCAATAGCACAATCGAAAAAAAAACAAAAACATGTGGTTTAAACTTAATATTTTAACGAGGAAATTAAGTACCCCCCTCCCCAGTGGTTCGATCCACCTCTCTCGTTTACCGCTCCTTCCCTCACGCAGTGCGCACACACCTTAGGTTTGTGTGACCACCTGAGGGGCGTGGCTCCTATAAGTTACCGAAAGATCGATCTATTTAATTTATCACTCAGCACCAACACATAACAGTCATTAGCAACAGCCCTAACTTTTACTGTTGTTGTTCTTGTTCACTAGGAGTTTACTGGCCGACTTTTTTTTTTATAGCCTAGCTAATAGTGCAGGTTGTCAATCAACGACTGTTAACAGTTTTGTTAAACTGTTGGTTTGTGCATATATGTTGATGTTAAAGCTAAACTTTAAGACTGACACTGCCTAAGATTGTTCTTACCTCATCTTCTAATTTAAATGCAATTGCTTTTCTTTATTTTTTAAATGATAGCTTTGTGACACAGTAGTTTGACATTAGAGGACGATGTCATTTATTGTTGTCTTTCCAGTCTTTGGTGGGGGGTGCTCAGCACCCCTAAAGCTCTGACCCTAGAATCGCCCCTGCCTCAGACTGATGACTTGACAGCTCAAATGAGAGAATGTTATTAGAATTGCTGATAACAGAATTTATTTTTTTTTATCAAGAAAAATTGGTGCACTGCACCTTTAGAAAAAATAGCACTGCCTCTTTAAGAAAGGTAGTCTTGTCTTGAGTTGTTGTTGAAGTTGTGCGTGGCTGTGGCTGTGTGCCGCTGAACTGAGGGCATGCTGCAAATATTAAGTAAAAATAAATAAAGATGAAGGTTTGTCTTGCTGTTTGATTTGATGTACTCTTTCGCGTACCCCCTACATCACTTTGTGTTCCCCCATGGGTACACCTACCCCGATTGGGAATCACTGGGCTCTTATAAAAGCTGAGGACAGACTGCCTCTCTTCAAGCATCATCTGTTGCTGATGAGTGGTTCTTGCTTGCAGGCAATAAAGGTTTTACAGAAAAGAAATACTCTGTTAAAAGTAGGTATTTTGACTCTCGTCTGAACTAGACAAAGAGAATTTCCCTCACAAGAGACAACAATCTCCCAGAATATGGAGAAGATGAAAGAGATTGTCCTGGACTTCAGGAGAGTGTACACCCAGCATGCTCCTCTGACCATCAACTGCTGGAGAGGGTGAGCAGCCCCAAGTACCTGGGTGTTTACATCACAGAGGACCTTTCCTGGATGACCAGCATCACTGGTAAAGAAGGTTCAACAGTCTCTACTCCCTAAGGAAAGCCAGAGGCCCGTCCCCCATCATGTTCACCTTCTACAAAGGTACCATTGAGACTGGGTGGTACAGTGACTGCACCATGTCCTGCTGTAAGACCCTCCAGTGCACAGTGAGAGCAGCTGAGAAGATAATCAGTACCTCTCTCCCTTCCCTCCAGGACATCACCCATCTCACCTGCAAAGCCCTCTGCCCTCTGATCCCACCCACCCCTGCAGAATTGACAATAAAGCTGATTTTGACACTTGTCCACTGGTCCACAGCTTTGATGTCCTCACAGCAGGTTTAAGAGAGTTGTCAGTGTCCCGGTGCAGCACAGAAGACAACGTGATAGAAGCCATCTGTATATGGAGAGTACACTGTGTCCCAAACGTTTGTGCACCACAGAAAAAGTCAACTCAGATTGTGAATATTCAACAGAATGCAGTTATTCAAAAGCCAGTGTATCCCACCGCATTTTATTTAATGCCTTCAGCCTGTAACATATAGAATGCACCTAGTTCTTTAGAACGGAAGCCTCAATGTTGCTCCACTCCCGCACAGCCCTCGCGTTGAGCTCCTTCATGGTGGTAGGGGATGGGCTGTGGAAGACCTGACTGTTCAGGATACCCCAGCAGTTCTCAGTCGGGTTTAGGTCCGCGGAGTTGGGTGGCCTTTCCTCTTTGTTCAGAAAGCCAGGAAGCTGCTCAGAACACCACTGCTGAGTTGTACGAGCACTATGTGCGGGGGCACTATCTTGCACAAAGACCATTTCCGCACGCCTGTTGAACATCTTCCTAACGGGGCCTAATTTCTTCTTTCTGGTGAATGTAGGAAGTAGCACTGACTGGAGAATGTTCTTAACATAATACTCAGTGTTGATGGTGGTGCCCTGGGCTACAACATGCAACTCAGACAGCCCTGAAGATGACATCACGCCCCAGACCATGCAATGGGCGCTGAACTTGACCTGTTCAGAAGGTGGTACTTCCATTCTATCATCAGTGTAAATACGGTCGTTTTGGCTGTTGAGAGCTGGAAATAAGTAGAGAGGGCACTCATCAGAGAAAACCCAGTTCTCCCAGTCTCTTAGGGTCATTTCAGCAAACGTCTTTGCAAAAGCAATGCGCTTCTCTTCTTGCTTTTTTGGTAAGGCAAGCTATCCGCTGTCTTCTGTTGCTCTCAGACCCACTTTATCAGTCAGAAAACGATGGATGGTACTCTTAGAGTACTCTTAGAGACTGCTTCCCCAAGATTCTTCAGTCTTCGACTGAGTCTACTGCAGGATTGGTCTTGATCTTGCAGATGAGGTCCTTGGCCCTCGAACTTCACCCATCATATGCTTCTGCCAAGGTCCTGAGCTACCTCCCTGCAAGTTTTCCCTGCCCTACACAAGGCAATGGCTTGAGCACGGACTTGAGACTTTGAAAGTGCAGCTTTTCCAGATTTGTGTTTGGCCATCGTGGCAACACTACCGAAGAGGTTCTCTCAGTGACATGCTTCATGGTCAACCAAGGAATTTATAGGCCTATCAAAAAACAGATGAACTAATTAAACAACCTCACAACACCTGGCTGACCAGGTGCAACCCATTTTGGAGACAAACAGACCAAAATGTTGCACATTGGGGTGCATGAACTTTTGGGACAAGGTGTATAATCTCTTGAATCTCACGAATCTCACTATTGAAGGATGTATGTCTGCTGGATACACAGAAGGAGAGCTCACGCTGTCCGTCCTGTTCAACCAGTATGAACAAGGTGAACTCACAGGGGAGGACATCATTACACCAACTACTGGCTTTTATCAGGTACTGTTATGAACAGCTGTATGCTGCTCACCTGATAACAGTTGTTGGCTCACGGGTAAGACCTCTCAAATTCCTGCCTCAGATGCTGGTTGGCAGGGCCCCAGGATTGGCTGCTCTGGAGTGCTCGTCTGTCCGTCAATGGCTGAAAGGGTCACTCTTTCTTCTGTCCATTTTATTGATGAACAAACATTAGAGAGAAATATCCCAGGTAGAGATGTTTAAGAGGACACCTGGACTAAATCCTCCAGGTATCCACCGATGTAGTGACGTAAAGAGGAAGTAAATGTACCAGGCTTGAATCTCTGATGTTCTCTTTTCTGGTGTTAGAGCTCATGATAATATCTGGATAGAAAACTAAACAGTGTGTATCAA
This sequence comes from Planiliza haematocheilus, assembly GCA_005024645.1. Lineage (NCBI taxonomy): Eukaryota > Metazoa > Chordata > Actinopteri > Mugiliformes > Mugilidae > Planiliza > Planiliza haematocheilus. The sequence continues at coordinate 39,325 of SRSE01000511.1, forward strand.
CACACCAAGGTGGTTGTATGGAGAAAAAGCCCAGCACAAACTTCTCAAACCATCCTGACCAGATATTTATAGATAGGCCACAAGTAATTAAGAAAAGAGGAAGAGGAGAAGAAACTGAGTGTCTGTAACAGACTGCCACCAGTACAGCACCATCTTTAGATGGACATAACCTGACTCATCCAGTACAGAGACTAATATCAGCTATGTGTTGATGAGATTAGAGCCAGCAGACATCAATCAAACACTTTTTTGAAACTGGGTCCCAGGGTGGAAAAATTCGAAAACCCACTTCTTGTGGATCTGTGTGGACAGGGGAAACCTTCCACCTCTTATATCCCGCGAAACGTCTCCTAACAACATCACCAACAATGGTGGACTACATGCTCATGTTCCTGCTGGAGAAGATATTGAGCCTATTATGGTTACTAGGGCTAAATATCATTTCTCTTTGAGTCTGGATTCTTCTAAAGACGATTTGTAAACAGCGCTCAAGCTTCATGCGCATGCTCCGCCTCTTCCTCTCTGTTTTTGGTGAATTTCTGAAACTGAAACAGACCTGGAATATGAAGTAGTGTTTTGAGTCGTGCCGGGGAAAACGGAGGGGGAAAAGATGGTTTTCGTACATGTGGACGAGGCCTTAGATAGAGAGGATGAGAACAACTGGACAAGACAACAGTTACTTACTGTGAGAGAACCTGACCTCCATTGAAGACATTTCAAGATTAATTTCATCTCCTAGAAAATATTCATAAAACACAAATAGAAACTGAATCAATGATGAATTCAACACAACTGCATCAACAACTTGTAATGAAGTCACTGAGGATTTAAGGTGGACTGAAGAGAATCTGTCAGTCATTATCAAGTGAAACTTTCTAACTCACCAGTCAACTTGGAAACATTTCAAGAAAATGTGACTTATTGTCTATAAACTGCTGGAATTCTACATGTTCATAGAAGATTTAGGAGAAACTTCACTTTTACTTACTCAAAGATGATGGCAGGTCTTTGAAGATCTCCTCCTCATTCAGTACAGTCCTTGACGTTGACAGACAATCTACTATAAGAATACATAGAATGTTAACATTCAATCCTTCACATGACGTCTGTAACAACCATGACAGTTAAAACTGTAGAGACATAAGTTTTATAGACTTTTTTCACAGCGCACTACAGCTGCCGGGCTTCCAGCTGACAAAGGGAAGAGGAACGTGCTTCTACATTAACGAAGGTTGGTGTACAGATGTCACAGTGTTAAAGAAGTCATGCAGCCCTCACTTATCTTTCTTCATAAACTGTAGACCATTTTATTCACCGCGGGAGTTCGCATCGTTTGTGCTGATTGGTGTGTACATTCCACCGCAGGCGTGCGTAACGGAGGCCACATCCACATGAACAAGAGACAATCACTCTGCACTGTATATATTTACTGAACAATAACCCCGGTGTATATATTACCTATATTTTATGTATACAGATTGTGTTTTATTTTATTTTATTCTATTTTTATTTCACTTATTAAAGCTGTTACTGTACTAGAGAGAAAAGTTGCCGGAGTCAAATTAAAGCTGATTCTGATTTTGAGAACACAACATATAGACATCAGGTGAGAACCAACAACAGCTGCTGTTCTGCTCTTCCATCCAGCAGTTACTAAATGGTTCCTGTCTCACCTGAACCATCCATAACCTCCAATGACTTTCATTTAGCTCATCACTGATATGAGGAGGATTTAAGGTGGACTGAAGAGAATCTGTCAGTCATTATCAAGTGAAACTTTCTAACTCACCAGTCAACTTGGAAACATTTCAAGAAAATTCAATTCAATTCAATTCAGCTTTATTTATATAGCGTCAATAACAATACAAATCGTCTCAAGACGCTTTACAAGACCCGGCCTGAAACCCCCAGAGCAGCCTGAAGGAGACGGTGGCAGGAAAAACTCCCTTTTAACAGGAAGAAACCTTGAGCAGAACCCAGCTCATATGGAGGAACCATCTTATGGAGGGAAAATGTGACTTATTGTCTACAAACTGCTGGAATTCTACATGTTCATAGAAGATTTAGGAGAAACTTCACTTTTACTTACTGTGACGTCTGGGAGTCCTCCTCATCGTAATGTTGTGCTCATACTGAACTGTATTGATGCAGAAAATGTAATTATTCATTCACTCATCTCATAGTTTGTAATAAACCTGATAGTTACAATAGAAGTTAGTTAGATAAGATTAACAGATAAAATATAGAAAGTTACTAAATGGTTCCAGACCAGTGACGATGAAAACAAGAAACTAAAGTGACTCACTGCAGCAGAATCTAAAACTAGAGTCAGCTGATGTCAACCAATCATCATCAACCTGTTTAAGGTGGAGCTGAACCCTGATTAATTTTAGATTGAGAGAGAAGATGAGAACAACTGGACAAGACAACAGATACTGATGGAGAGACGTACCACGAACTGTAAACAACCTCGTGTCAGAAAAACCTGGAAGGAAAAAAATCACAAAACACAGAGAAACTGAATCAATGATGAATGAAGTCAGTGAGGATTTAAGGTGGACTGAAGAGAATCTGTCAGTCATTATCAAGTGAAACTTTCTAACTCACCAGTCAACTTGGAAACATTTCAAGAAAATGTGACTTATTGTCTACAAACTGCTGGAATTCTACATGTTCATAGAAGATTTAGGAGACACTACACTGTTACTTACTGGGAGGTGATGATGATGATGATGATGGAAATGACCCTGTGGAGAAACATAAAGTAGAATCAATGATTGATTGATTGATTGATTGATTGAATGAATGATTGATTGATTGATTGATTGATTGATGTGAAGTGTGTAATCAGTGTGATAGTCAGAACTAAACATCCTGTGATTGTTGGTGTCCACAAGCAGCTCAATAACTGATTTACTTCATCTGTGTCAACATCTAGCAGCTCCACCTCACTACCTGTGATAGTCTGTGTGGACTGAGGCAGACTGCAGGTGGAGACAGAGAGTCAGGAGAACCACCTGGACACAAAGTTACCACTAGAGGACGCTCTCTACACAATGTCTGTCCTCATGTCTAATCAAAGACTAGCTGAAAACAACAAGACAAAGAAAGACAAGAGCAAGTGTCTCTCTTCAGGACAGAATTGTGATTCTCCACAGTCTGATCATCAGTTCTAGTACTGGCTGCAGGAACAGTTAGAGTCAGCACACATGAAGAAAACATTCATCCACATATAGACTTTAAATGGTTGATCTGTTTAAGGTGGAGCTGAACCCTGATTCATTTTAGATTGAGAGAGAGGATGAGAACAACTGGACATGACAACAGATACTTACTGGGAGATGAGTGAATGTGGTGCATCATTTCCATTTCCCCTAGAAAATATATATGGAACACAAAGAGAAACTGAATCAATGATGAATTCAACACAACTGCATCAACAACCTGGAATGAAGTCAATGAGGATTTAAGGTGGACTGAAGAGAATCTGTCAGTCATTATCAAGGATAATAATAATCCAAATGGGCTGCAGATAAGTGCAATTGAGTACATGTAACTCCATCAATATAGAAACTTTATAGACACTTTAATAGAATGGAAACTTTAATTGCCACATAACAATGTTGGTGGTACTTTTTTGTAGTTCAATCCAGTGGGGGGAATTAATAGTGGGAGGGGATAAAATGAAATAAATAAGTGATGCTGCAAATTTCCTTTTATGTGCATCGATTGGTTTAATAGTCCTCATCTTATGATTTCAGATGATCTGCAATGCTGACTGTCTGATCAGCAATGTTGTGGCAAAATGTCCTGGCTCAGTCCATGACGCCAGAGTCTTTGGGGCCTCTGAGGTCTATCAGCGCCTACCACAAGGTGAGCCACACAATCCCTATTATTTTGTGTTGACAAGTGAATTCTCTGGTGTGTTGCTGGGAGACCCCGTTCACAGACCCCCAGGGAGCACAGCAGGCCTACAGCCATGCCCATGCCAGGACCAGGACCAGAATCGGAATGACCTTTGGCCTCCTGAAGGAACTCTTTCAGTGTCTGCACACATTAAGGGTCAGCCCTTGGAAGGCATGTGACATTACTGTGGCTGGTGCTGTCCTCCACAATGTGGCCTGCCTGAGGAAGGAGAGGGTCCCCAGAGTACCACCAGCCATGAACTGGGATAATCCTGCAGTCTTCCCTGATGACACCGGTGGTCTGCTGCTGAGGGACCAATATGTGCTAAATGATTTCAGTTAAAATGCGTGCTTCACGTTTTTCTGTTCAATATATCCTGCAGTGGCAGAGGAATTTGTTTTTCTTTTTATTTACTTGAAATCTTGAAACTGAAAACTTCTAACTTCTGACCGAGGGTTGCTGGTTCGGACTCTGACCAGTAGAAAGCTGGAATGATCACAAATGATCACAAAGGTTTACAGTTTGTGTGATAACAATGTGTAGTGGGCAGTGGAATAACTATTGGTTTCCATTTGCGGTGACTGCCGACTGAGATAAGGGATGAGATTAAATAGATCCTGGAACTTAGCCTGGTCTGGAGCAGACTAGCTCCAGAGAATAAATCTCCACGGTAACTTATACCATAACATATCCTACTGCTCCCTATCCTGCTTTAGGTGAGGTTTTTTTGTAAATAGACTCAAGAACTCCTTTGTCCCCCGTGCCATCAAACTTTACAACCACCACTCACTCGGGGTTGGGGGGACAAAAAGGAAAGGGGCTAAATGACTTCTTCTCAATTAACCCATAACGAGTGCAATATTGAAGTGCAATAACACTATGCATCTGGTATTCTTCCTTTGTGCAATAATCATGTATGTACAGTACAGTCACAATATTTATTTTATCTTATTCTATTACTATTATTATTCTTTTCTGGGTGTCTTGGTATTTGGGACTAGAGTTCGTGTACATGTATGTCTGACAGTGCTGTATGCGATGGAGATGTCAATTTCCCTGCGGGAACCTCCCAAACGGATCAATAAAGTTGTCTATCTATCTATCTATCTATTAGTGCAACTGGATCACGGATAAATTCAGCCAGGATAATCAACATATCCCGGCTTAATCCTTTATCCTAGTTTTGTGCAATACCCCCCTGGAATGAAGTCAGTGAGGATTTAAGGTGGACTGAAGAGAATCTGTCAGTCATTATCAAGTGAAACTTTCTAACTCACCAGTCAACTTGGAAACATTTCAAGAAAATGTGACTTATTGTCTACAAACTGCTGGAATTCTACATGTTCATAGAAGATTTAGGAGAAACTTCACTGTTACTTACCGGGATGTGATGTTGTTGGTCGTGTTGCTCCTGCAAAGAAACATAAAGTAGATTGATTGATTGATTGATTGATTGATTGATTGATTGATTGATTGATTGATTGATTGATTGATTGATTGATTGATTGATTGATGTGAAGTGTGTAATCAGTGTGATAGTCAGAACTAAACATCCTGTGATTGTTGGTGTCCACAAGCAGCTCAATAACTGATTTACTTCATCTGTGTCATCATCTAGCAGCTCCACCTCACTACCTGTGATAGTCTGTGTGGACTGAGGCAGACTGCAGGTGGAGACAGAGAGTCAGGAGAACCACCTGGACACAAAGTTACCACTAGAGGACGCTCTCTACACAATGTCTGTCCTCATGTCTAATCAAAGACTGAAAACAACAAGACAAAGAAAGACAAGAGCAAGTGTCTCTCTTCAGGACAGAGTTGTGATTCTCCACAGTCTGATCATCAGTTCTAGTACTGGCTGCAGGAACAGTTAGAGTCAGCACACATGAAGAAAACATTCATCCACATAGAGACTCTTTAAATGGTTGATCTGGTTAAGGTGGAGCTGAACCCTGATTCATTTTAGATTGAGAGAGAGGATGAGGACAACTGGACAAGACAAGAGACACTTACTTTGTGCCTCTTGTTTAATCACTTCACGTTCCACTTCATGTCCTAGAAAATATTCATGAACACAAAGAGAAACTGAATCAATGATGAATTCAACACAACTGCATCAACAACCTGGAATGAAGTCACTGAGGATTTAAGGTGGACATTCTTATTCTTATATAGATTATGAAGCAGCAGCACATAGATGTAAACATAGGAAAGTAAATAAACCATGCTGCCTTCATAGTGATGGAGCTGTGTGTAGTTTCACTGAGCACCACAGTCTGGACTGACTCTGGTAAATTACAATAAAACCCTTCATCAATATTCACTCAGTTCAGTTTAACTCACTCTGAGACGGTGACAGGTCTTTCAGTTTGTCCTCATCCAATAAAGTCCTTTTCACCGTGTGGCGTTCAAGTACCACTATAGAGACAAGGAAACATCATTATTCACTCATTCACAGTGTCATACTCTCATCTGATGTTCCACTGAGAATATTAAAGAGTTAGAAAGCAGGAACAGGATCCAGATGAATCTTGATATTTATTTGTTCTAGATTTATTTTGACCCTAAAGTCACTTAGTTATTGACTCCTTCATGTGCTTCTAGTGGATGAAGAGATGCAGACATGGAAGTTAAAGCTTTGATTATTACTGTTGACCTCCATCAACACGACACACAGAGACTACAACCTTTAACTGACTACAACTCACAACAACACACGATTAAAGGAGCAACACACATGGACATGACACTAAGTGGATATAGCTAGCATAGATAGTGACCATATATAAAAGCTCCTGATTAACTACAGTCTCTAAGAAGCTCTTTGAATGATCATGTTTAAATTCGTTCTCCTCTTTCTGAAGCAGACCTGTCACAGAATGACTGTCCTGTGTCCTCCAGAGAGTAAACTCAAGTCCTTCTGTCTCACTGAACTCATGATGTATGTCTATGGAATGTCAGTAAATATATTTTATCATAAAAGTCAAAGCTGAAAAGATTTATCAACTGAAACTCAGCAGTCAGCTTAGAACCACTGAATAAACTGAACATTAGATCTACCACCTTTAAAATGATGCTGTGATTATTCTCATCAGAAGTTTAGTGACACATGGAAACAAGGAAACTAAACTGACTTCAACCAATCATCATCAACCTGGTTAAGGTGGAACTGAACCTGATTAATTTTAGACTGAGAGAGAGGATGAGAACAACTGGACAAGACAACAGACACTTACTGGGAGAGATACCATGACGGTCATCATCATCATCATCATCATCATCATCATCAGAGTCAAAAAGATCTAGAAGGAAAAATATTTAGAAAACACAAAGATTAACTGAATCAATGATGAATTCAACACAACTGCATCAACAACCTGGAATGAAGTCACTGAGGATTTAAGGTGGACTGAAGAGAATCTGTCAGTCATTATCAAGTGAAACTTTCTAACTCACCAGTCAACTTGGAAACATTTCAAGAAAATGTGACTTATTGTCTACAAACTGCTGGAATTCTACATGTTCATAGAAGATTTAGGAGAAACTTCACTGTTACTTACGGAGATGGTCTATTTCAGATAACACTGTGGAGAAATACAAAGTAGAATGATTGATTGATTGATTGATGTGAAGTGTGTAATCAGTGTGATAGTCAGAACTAAACATCCTGTGATTGTTGGTGTCCACAAGCAGCTCAATAACTGATTTACTTCATCTGTGTCAACATCTAGCAGCTCCACCTCACTACCTGTGATAGTCTGTGTGGACTGAGGCAGACTGCAGGTGGAGACAGAGAGTCAGGAGAACCACCTGGACACAAAGTTACCACTAGAGGACGCTCTCTACACAATGTCTGTCCTCATGTCTAATCAAAGACTGAAAACAACAAGACAAAGAAAGACAAGAGCAAGTGTCTCTCTTCAGGACAGAGTTGTGATTCTCCACAGTCTGATCATCAGTTCTAGTACTGGCTGCAGGAACAGTTAGAGTCAGCACACATGAAGAAAACATTCATCCACATAGAGACTCTTTAAATGGTTGATCTATTTAAGGTGGAGCTGAACCCTGATTCATTTTAGATTGAGAGAGAGGAAGAGAACAACTGGACAAGACAACAGATACTTACTGCGACACATGTGAATGTGGTGCATCATTTCCAAATGACCTAGAAAATATATATGAAACACAAAGAGAAACTGAATCAATGATGAATTCAACACAACTGCATCAACAACCTGGAATGAAGTCAGTGAGGATTTAAGGTGGACTGAAGAGAATCTGTCAGTCATTATCAAGTGAAACTTTCTAACTCACCAGTCAACTTGGAAACATTTCAAGAAAATGTGACTTATTGTCTACAAACTGCTGGAATTCTACATGTTCATAGAAGATTTAGGAGAAACTTCACTTTTACTTACTGTGACGTCTGGGAGTCCTCCTCATCGTAATGTTGTGCTCATACTGAACTGTATTGATGCAGAAAATGTAATTACTCATTCATTCATCTCATAGTTTGTAATAAACCTGATAGTTACAATAGAAGTTAGTTAGATAAGATTAACAGAGTATAAAATATAGAAAGTTACTAAATGGTTCCAGACCAGTGACGATGAAAACAAGAAACTAAAGTGACTCACTGCAGCAGAATGAATATAAAACTAGAGTCAGATGATGTCAACCAATCATCATCAACCTGTTTAAGGTGGAACTGAACCCTGATTCATTTTAGATTGAGAGAGAGGATGAGAACAACTGGACAAGACAACAGATACTGATGGAGAGACGTACCACGAACTGTGAACAACCTCGTGTCAGAAGGACCTGGAAGGAAAAAATCACAAAACACAGAGAAAGTGAATCAATGATGAATGAAGTCAGTGAGGATTTAAGGTGGACTGAAGAGAATCTGTCAGTCATTATCAAGTGAAACTTTCTAACTCACCAGTCAACTTGGAAACATTTCAAGAAAATGTGACTTATTGTCTACAAACTGCTGGAATTCTACATGTTCATAGAAGATTTAGGAGAAACTTCACTGTTACTTACTGAGACGGAACATTCTCTCTGAACCTGTAGAGAAACATAAAGTAGATTGATTGATTGATTGATTGATTGATTGATTGATTGATGTGAAGTGTGTAATCAGTGTGATAGTCAGAACTAAACATCCTGTGATTGTTGGTGTCCACAAGCAGCTCAATAACTGATTTACTTCATCTGTGTCAACATCTAGCAGCTCCACCTCACTACCTGTGATAGTCTGTGTGGACTGAGGCAGACTGCAGGTGGAGACAGAGAGTCAGGAGAACCACCTGGACACAAAGTTACCACTAGAGGACGCTCTCTACACAATGTCTGTCCTCATGTCTAATCAAAGACTAGCTGAAAACAACAAGACAAAGAAAGACAAGAGCAAGTGTCTCTCTTCAGGACAGAGTTGTTATTCTCCATAGTCTGATCATCAGTTCTAGTACTGGCTGCAGGAACAGATAGAGTCAGCACACATGAAGAAAACATTCATCCACATAGAGACTCTTTAAATGGTTGATCTGTTTAAGGTGGAGCTGAACCCTGATTCATTTTAGATTGAGAGAGAGGAAGAGAACAACTGGACAAGACAATAGACACTTACTGCGACACATGTGAATGTGGTGCATCATTTCCAAATGACCTAGAAAATATATATGAAACACAAAGAGAAACTGAATCAATGATGAATTCAACACAACTGCATCAACAACCTGGAATGAAGTCAGTGAGGATTTAAGGTGGACTGAAGAGAATCTGTCAGTCATTATCAAGTGAAACTTTCTAACTCACAGAAATTTTAAGAGACATTTCACTTTTACTTACCAAGAAGGAAATGTGGAATTCCCACTGTAAAGAATGATGAAGTAGATTGATTGATTGATTGATTGATTGATTGATGTGAAGTGTGTAATCAGTGTGATAGTCAGAACTAAACATCCTGTGATTGTTGGTGTCCACAAGCAGCTCAATAACTGATTTACTTCATCTGTGTCAACATCTAGCAGCTCCACCTCACTACCTGTGATAGTCTGTGTGGACTGAGGCAGACTGCAGGTGGAGACAGAGAGTCAGGAGAACCACCTGGACACAAAGTTACCACTAGAGGACGCTCTCTACACAATGTCTGTCCTCATGTCTAATCAAAGACTAGCTGAAAACAACAAGACAAACAAAGACAAGAGCAAGTGTCTAAATGTGAATCTAGAGCCTAGAAAAGCTGTAATCCTACATGTTAATGTGACCAAGAGGATTTAGGACTCAGGTCACTTTAACTTACTGTCAGGTGGCTGGGATTCAGTGCTGCTGCTGGTCTTCACTGATGGTTCAGGGACGTCTGCAGGGAGAGAGAAGATGTAGATGCATTGAGTGATGTATTGATGTGTGAGTTGATGTTTCAGCTTGTAGTCATCTCTCTGGATTCTGTGTGTCTCTCTAACTTCTTGCTTTCATCCACTTCCAGAGCTGTGTTCAGTGACTTAGTTCTAAACTGCAGCTCTACAAATTGAACCGTGGCATCCCTAATACATTGTAGAGCCAAAGCTAGACTAATAACCAGGAAGCAGGCAGTGTTTGATTGGATTCTTTTCTACATTTGATCATTCATGTTAAAGCTAATATTGACTTCTCTTCAGACTTCATGTTGACTTATCAGCCAGTGCTGAATAACCCAGCAGATATCTGGTAGTAGATGGAGGCAGAAGAAAAGTCTTTTCAACGTCTGCTTTGACGTCCCTCATGAACTCTGAGCCCTCACTGGCTATGACCTGATGGACTTACCGGGGTGTGGTAGCTTCTCTGATCCTGTAGAGAAACATAAAGCAGAATCATTGATTGATTGGTGTGAAGTGTGTAATCAGTGTGATAGATATAGTTTTCATATTTTTTATGCTCCTGTCAATATTAAACAGTTAGAAACCAGGAAAAAATCCCAGCACAAACTTCTCAAACCATCCTGACCAGATATTTATAGATAGGCCACAAGTAATTAAGAAAAGATGAAGAGGAGAAAAAGCTGAGTGTCTGTAACAGACTGCCACCAGTACAGCACCATCTTCAGATGGACATAACCTGACTCATCCAGTACAGAGACTAATATCAGCTATGTGTTGATGAGATTAGAGTCAGCAGACATCAATCAAACATTCATCCATAGACTGATTTGATCTGTTTAAGGTGGAGCTGAACCCTGATTCATTTTAGATTGAGTGAATGAGAACAACTACACAAGACAACAGACACTAAAGATTTAGGAGACAATTCACTTTTACTTACTGGGACATGATGTTGTTCGTGTCGGGGCTGACGGAGCTGATCCTGTAGAGAAAGATAAAGTTGATTGATTGACTGATGTGAAGTGTGTAATCAGTATGATAGTCAGAACTAAACATCCTGTTCATGATTTACTTCATCTGTGTCAACATCTAGCAGCTCCACCTTAAGTCTCATCACCCATACAGGTGTATTATTATGACCTCAAGCATGCAGTGTTTTCAGACACTTTCATTTAGCTCCGCTTGATCACAAACTGACACTGATACAAGACAGATTAATGAGGATTTAAGAAGAAGGTCACTGAGGATTTAAACTTGGACTGAGGAGATCAACGTACTGGGAGGTGATTTTCTTGGTGGTTCAGAGCTGCTGCTCTGATTGCTGGCTGATGATCCTGTAGAGATATAGAAAAAGAAATATTCTCTCATTCACATTGCTTGTAACATTTTCAGAGGCCTCTCTAGATCTTCCTAGGTTTGAATTAGTCCTGGAGAACTACTCAACTGTCTGCAACTTGATGAACACCATGTGGACAAGACAGAAGACTACTGGGACAATGTTTAGAGGACAGATGAGACCAAAGTAGAATAGTTTGGTTTAAATGAGATGAAGCATCAGAACCTCATCCCTCCATCAAACATGGGGGTGAAGCTAATGTCCTGGTTTGGGCCTGTTCTGCTGCATCTGGACCAGGACGCCTTGTCAGGATGATTCAGGAGGCACATGTCTCCATGTCAGTCTGAGGTCTTGACATTCTTAGACTAGTCTACATGACCAATGTGGAATTCTAAGCTTTAGAGACCGAAGACAAATGAGGCAGGAAATGACATAAACATGTAATAAAACATTAAAAATTAAAAAGAGAATTTGAATTTTGAAAATCTGTTCTGTCCTGGTCTGATTTGTGTTTGATATGAAGTCATGATATAATCAGTGTCACAACTCACTGAAAAGGACAGTGATAGAGGACAGAGACAGAGGACAGAGTTAGAGGACAGCAGAAGATTGAAGGTTGAAGAGCAGCACTGCTTGGAGCACATGAGCTGGAGCCAGAAGAACATCATCAGAAGATCAGTAGGTTAAAGAAACAGGAGGATCAAACTTGTGCTGAACTTGTTCCTGATTGTGTTTGATTGCTGGTGTTCATCGATGTAGAGACATCAGTGATTTTGATTTTACATGACGTAAGCAACTGATCTTCATGGAGGACTTTAAAAAACTGTCTCCCAGAGAGGGTGCAACACATTTAAATCAACAGAAAGATCAGATGTTAAAGGTGGAGTAGGCAAGATTGTGAAGATCCAGGACTTAGCCAAAAAATGTGGCACATCGACAACTTCTCAGTCCCTCCCTTCTTTCCGCTAAAGCTGCGCATGAGCAGAGAACCGAGAGAGAGCGAGTAAACAAACTAGCATGGAACACACCGACGTAAGAACAACAAATAGTTTTTATAATACCCTTTGACCTTTAGGTCAAATTATTTAGCAATAGTCAACTTTAGGACAAAACCAAGGTTAGGATGTTTCTGAAAGTAGCCTACATCTGTGATGTTTGCTATCAGTAACAGTTAGAAGCATCATTGTGGCGTTTTATTCCACAGTTTAGATTTATCAGTTTGCTATGTGGTAGATATATGACCGTGCACGATGTATGCTGGGAAGGGGGAGGGGAGGGCGCTATGAAATGCGTGTCCATGAGCAGTGATTGACACTCTGTTAGACACACCCCTGGTCTTGATTGGTGTCTTGCAAATCGCGCTACATGCTCTAGGAGGGGCCAGAGGAGCCAATTTTTTTTAAATGACCTGCTTCATGCAATTATACTTGAACATAGGGTGAATTTCAGCAAATATGACAGAAAGTTTTATAAAAGTTTCCTACTGCACCTTTAATGAAATATCTGAGCAGAACATAATCTTCCCAAGTTTGAAATTAGTCCTGGAAAACTTAATCTCAGCAGAGTGGAGGCAGCTGAGATGATTATATACGACTGGAACTGGACATACTCTGACCAGAGTGAGATGATCATCATCATCATCATGTTAGTGAACTCACTTGATTCTGAGGCTCCCATATTGTCCCGGTGGGTGAAGAACCTAAAACAGAACATGGTGACATGTTAATGAATGGTCTGATATCAGCTGCTGGTGCCTTATGTTCCAGAAATAGATGAATAAATGTAGAAGTCAGACGTCCAACATGAACATAGTGAAGTTACTGACTGATAAACAGCATCATGATAATATGAAGGAGTCAATGTTAGTCTCTGATCTCCTCCTCCAAACAGACAGTTAAACCTTTCTATTGTGACTGTTCCATTATTCATCACTTCCTGGTTTAACTGAAGGTCCAGTTTAGAGAAGTTATTCATCTTAGATCTACAATCTTCTATTTTTGACATTCAGTCAGAAAAAGATGAAAATAAATGGAGTGCTGCCATGAACCTGACTCAGTGTAGAAGAAGAGCAACAGCAGAACAAGCATGAACCTGTGGTTCTCACCAGTACTGGCTGCCTCACCTCCTTCTCTTTCAGTCTGCTTTAACCCTTTAGCTGCCTGCTCAACCATATGTTTGATCACATTTTTTAACTCAACCTATTTGAGCCATCTCAGACACTTGGCTGAGGTATGTTATGCACCTTGTCTTTAAATTGTAGTCTTCTTCGTCCCCCCTCCAAATAGGAAGTCAGAAACGGGAAAATCATCTCAGACATGTTGACTGTTTTTACTATATACTATGTATATAATAGTTATATGACATATGCTAGTGCTGAAGACCTTACTAAACAGAATTATGTTACTTGATGCCACCTAAAAACCTAAATTTAATGTTTAATCATTTTTTAAAAAATATGCTCTACCAAATGGTTGATTTGTCAATTTATGGTAAATGCAGCAAATAAAACAAATGCAATTAAAATTGACTTTCTTTGCTATAAAAACTAAATTTATTTTCATCTATTGCTGTAAATATAAAATTAAGTGTTGTTAGAGTCATATAGATCATGAATATGATAAGAGAATTATTTTTCTATGTCATTTTTATGACTTTTTGAGTTGATATTAGTAAATATGGTAAAAATCTAGAATAAATGTGAGGAAATCATAATTTTCACAACTAATTCCCTTTCAACTAATTGACACAAGCTGGTATATCATTATTACTACCATTAGAGGTGTTTAATGATAGTTTAATTTTAACTTGTACTACAACTACTAGATGGACGCCAAAACCTTCTATTGTACAAGACATCCTAAAAACATTCCCCTTGGAGGAGACAGATGACAATCCTGACCCAAGTTACCAGGTCCAGGTCCAAACAAAGCACAAGTAGAATCTGGAAGCATGAAGACATTGAGAACTTCCAGGTTCCAAATTCAAGATTTGAACCCCGTGATCTGTACTTCAAAATGCTCTTCACTGATGAGATGATGCAACATATTGCACATCATACCAATTTGTACTCAGCTCATGAGTTTGGGGATCCCTAAAGAGAGAGAGCATTTCTTCTCCAGACCAATTTTACAAAATCAGAAATAATAGTTCAATCAATCCAGGAAACCAGCAATAGGAAACTAATATAACCAATATAACCAGTAATAGGAAACCAGCTATACTAGTTCAATCAGTCCATCAGAAATGTGACTCTTTTTTCCCAAAAGACATAACTGCTGTTGCACCAACATAGACAAGGTGTGTTGAGACAGCAATGCAACAAAATGCAAATATTTCTGTTGCTTTGCAGTATTTTCTTTTCCTTTTTGAATGCAAAACGTAATGTTTTGCACTGTTACATATAATCAGAAGTGAACTGAATTTGAGACTTTTGTGCTGTTGCACTTTAACACGGATACAGACAAGATGTTAAAATTAGAAACGTTGCATTTCTAATTTTCCTAGTTCGAAGCAATAATTTCCTTGCATGAGATAAAAAAACATTGGTGTTTTGTGGCATACTGACAGAAATAAAGGGTATCCAATGTCCCAGACATTTTTAGTTGTTTAAAATTAGCATTTTATTTTAATATATATACTGTTTCTGGTATTTGTAATAAGTTCCGCACTTAAACCATTAAGTGACATCTCAACCGTTTGGTGGAGGTCAATATTTTAAAAACCACAGGGTCTTTTGAAAAAAATTTTTTTGATTGTGCTTATGACTCACCCAAGGATAAAAGAAATGCAAAGAAATAATTTTTTCACTGCTTTTTTCTTGGTGGGGAAGTTAAAGCATGTCACATTGAATATGTTCCACATCCATGAAACACATCAGCCAGACCAGAGGTCTTCAACAGCTGCTACTGCAGGGGGGCGTGAAGTTTCCTCCACAAATGGAAATGTCTTTAAATCCACATGAACATGAATCCAACATATTGTAGTGAATGGATGAATGGAGGCAGAAGATGTCATCTTTCAGTCACAAATGCTCACATTCAGTAACACAGGAGCTCTGTCAAGCTGGACACCGCTTCACTCACAGCACTAGACTATCCTGGACCCGTCCCTGCACACAAAGACCAGGACACGTCTCTGTCCAAAGCCACATGTTACATGCTGCCTCTGTCAGGTTCCCCATGATTGACTGACAGCCTGTTCAGTCCTCAGCTGACTAAGATCCCAGACACAACAGATTTTGTGTTCATACACTCCATCCTCCCTGGTGTAGCAGACTGAGATCAGATGGATTCTCTCACATGAATCCTCTCAGCATGTCAGAGTCAGATCACACTGAGCTCCTCATTTCCTGTTCTGAAATGGCGTCTCTTGTTCGAGGCCTAAAGTTTTACATCTTGTTCTAAAGTTTGACATGAAGCTGCAGGAAGAGACAGATCATCTGATTTCAGGGATATTTCAGACATTGAACGCACCATCAGACAGAAGCCCAGAAAGCAGTTCTTTAGACTGATACCACTGTGTTCTATTTAAATAAGGCCAGTAGAGCTGGTTGATGCTGACAGACGGATCATATCACGAGTACAATTAATGATCCATCATGTCAGTGAGTGTCCTCATGTAGCTAGAGCATCATGTTTAACCCTCCACCACCACATCTACCACATACAAGACTTTTACTCACTTGATTCTTTCTCTTTAGTCCAGTTCAGCCTTCATGTGAAATCCTTGCTGCAACACAACCATCGAGTAGAAGTGAAACTAAAAAGAGAGGAAGTCTGACGACTCCACACAACAGGAAATGATTTTCTAGAGACAGCATCCTCTAATTTTACATGATTAAATAATAATAATAAATAAAATAAATACTTTTGACTGCAGAACATGAGAAGAGAAATGAGAATCAGCTTTAATGACCAATTATGTGCACATAGAGGGAATTTGACTCCGGTAACTTTACTCTCTGGTCAGGGCCGGTTCTAGCCCATTGGCTGCCCTAGGCGAGTTTGATGTTGGTGCCCCCCCCCCCGTCCTGTCCCGTCCCGTCCTCACCTGTTGACAAGAATGTTTAAGAATTTAGTGTATATCATAACATACTTGTTAATATTTAAATTTTGTAAAAATTTAAAAATTTAGTGTATTTAAAGTATTTAATGTTTAAGAATTTGTGAATAGCAGCAGTGACCCATGTTTAGCTGTTATTTGTTTGTACATGCCTAAGAGGAAAACATAACTTGTAAACATAACTTAATATTTGTTTGTTTAAAAATTAGTAAAAAGTTCTGAAACCATTCTGGTGCATGTTTTATTTATAAATAGACTGCACCGTTAAAGTCTTACATTACTTTATTTCCTGAGTGCATCTGCCAGTTTGAAATAATACAAATACTTTTAACATACAATATAACACACCACTACATTTATTTTAGCCTATGTATTATAAATCAACTATTGTAACTCTTTGACATTGCATAGCCTAATAGGAAGTTACTGTAGGCAAAACGTTTTATAATAACAACTGTAGCAACTTACAATATTGGAAAATTGCAGACTGCATTTAATGGATAAAATGTTTTGATCTAGAAATTCTAGGCTATTAATGGCAAATATTTCCATCTCTCTACCACCACCACCACCAAGCCACTTGTTTTCCTGGCTGGAAATGCTTTATGACACTTTTCTCCCCAACCACATTAATAGTTGGAGATTCAATAATCAGAAATGTCCGCTTTTTTAACGCCGCCACACACTGTTTCCCTGGGTCCACAGTTCCAGTCATACTTAGCAAACTCCCGGCGCTGCTGCACTCTCTCCCGTCCTCCATAAAACGAGTGGTTGTTCACGTTGGGTCCAATGACACCTCTCGCAGACAGTCTGAACTGACAAAAACTCATTTTTTAGACCTCTTAAACTTTTTAAGCAGCTGCGGGAAGTCTGTTTTTATTTCCGGGCCGACTCCCACCGTGGCCCGCGGAGTAGAAGGTTTTAGCAGGATTCTCAGTCTCCACACCTGGTTACAGTCCACCTGCTCCACTCGCAACATCCACTTCATAGACAATTTTAATCTGTTCTGGAACCGCTCCCCCCTCTTCAAAAACGACGGCCTCCACCTGAACAGGCACGGTAGCCGCATGCTAGCGGCTAACCTGCAGCACGCCATCCATACCACCGCACATGCATGACTGTTTACCTGCCACACCCCCCCCACTCACTCCGCTCACTCTTCTTCTCCGCCCAAAGCCTCACTGGCAGCTCACAGCTCACTCATGACTGCTAGCACCTCCCCCTGGTCACATCAGTCATTACACCCACAACCTGTAACTTTTCACATTCAGACCATCATCACATGCAGGCACCCCCGCCCACTGAGCACAAGACATTCTGATCCGGTCAACCTGCGTCCACTTCCCCGGTCCTCACAGCCCCTCACTATGCAACATCACCTCAAAGTAGCCTTATTTAACACCCGCTCCCTCAACAACAAAAGCCTCATCCTCAGTGAATACATAACAGACAATAACCTGGATTTTCTCTGTCTCACTGAAACCTGGCAAAAACCCCTGGACTATTTTTCATTAAACCAAGCCACCCCCACAGGATACACCTATATGGACAAACCCCGCACAGAGGGCCGTGGAGGTGGCATTGCTGCCATCTACAGAAACAACATCAAGACAACCACCATCTCCATTCCTCCTGCCCCCTCATTTGAACACCTCACCTACAAACTCTCTGGTCCCTGTCCTCTGGTCACAGCGATCATATATCGCCCCCCCAAACCACATCCCTCCTTCCTTTCTGATCTTGCTGATCTTCTAACCCAGCTATCTGCCATCTCGCCATCTGTTCTCCTCCTAGGTGATTTTAATCTACATATTGACAGCACAGACAATAAGCCGGCCACAGAATTCCTGGAACTGTTAAATTGTCTCAACTTCACCCAACATATCAACTTCCCAACACACAGCCGTGGTCACATTCTGGACTTGGTCTGCTCCACCAATCTCAACATCCAACAGTTAACCAGCCACAACCTGCATATCTCTGACCACCTGGCTATCACCATGGACATAGACATCCCCATCCCCACCCCAAAACAAAACCGGACCATAACCTTCAGAAATCTTAAATCCATCTCTCCCTCTGCTCTCTCGACCTCACTCACCCATTGTCTGTCTGCTTCACCCCGTCCACCATCTGATGACCCCACTGACCTGGTTAACTACTACAACTGCACACTCTCCTCCTGCCTGGATCAGCTTGCCCCCGCCAAAACAAAAACAGTTTCTTTCACTCACTCTGCCCCCTGGTTCACCCCCACACTCCGCCAAATGAAGACCCGGAAAAGACAACTTGAAAGACTCTGCAATAAAACCGGATTAACAGTTCACCATCTCGCCTACACCGACCACCTACAACAGTATAAAGAAGCACTCAACGCTGCCCGGACCACCCACTACTCCCACCTCATCCACTCTGGCTCCAACAACCCCAAGGCTCTGTTCTCCACCATCAACTCCCTTCTCAAACCTCACGACAACACCTCCTCATCATTCACTACTGAAAAGTGCCAATCATTCCTATCATTTTTCCAAACAAAAATCAACACCATTTACAGTAACCTCAACACTTCCAGGATCCCTCCCATCTCCCCGCCTGCCTCCCTCCCTGCCTCCCCACCCACCACTATCCAGTACCTGACCCACTTCTCTCCAGTATCACCAGCACAACTCACAACCATTATGACCGGAATAAAAACCTCCACCTGCACCCTGGACCCCATACCCTCCAAACTCATCAAGGACTGCCTCCCTGTCATCTCCCCACTCATCATTGACTTCATTAACGCCTCCCTCCGCTCTGGTTCTGTCCCCCAAACCCTCAAACTGGCTGCCATCACTCCCATCATCAAAAAACCTGGTCTGGACCCCGACAACCCAAATAACTTCCGCCCCATCTCAAATCTCCCCTTCCTGTCAAAAATCCTGGAACGTGCTGTCGCATCACAACTCACAACCCACCTCACCTGCAATAACCTGTTTGAATCATTCCAATCTGGTTTCCGTACAAAACACAGCACCGAGACAGCCCTCCTGAAAGTCACCAACGACCTCCTCCTCTCCTCAGACTCCGGACACCTCACCATCCTCATCCTCCTCGACCTCACAGCAGCCTTCGACACCATCAACCACTCCATCCTGCTCTCCCGTCTGGAATCCTCTCTCCACATCACTGGCACAGCACTCTCCTGGTTACACTCCTACCTCTCCAACCGACAACAGTTCATCAGCATCAACAACTGCACCTCCACCACCGCTCCCCTGTCACAAGGTGTCCCCCAGGGGTCGGTGCTTGGTCCCCTTCTCTTCATCCTCTACATCCTCCCCCTTGGCCAGATTATCCGTCAACATGGACTCCATTTCCACTGTTATGCCGACGATATCCAACTGTACATCTCCACCAAAGCCATCACCAACAACACCCACTCCACCCTCAGCAACTGTCTCACAGAAATTAAATCTTGGATGCAAACTAACTATCTTCAACTGAACAGTGACAAATCCGACATAATCATCATTGACCCCACATCCCGCACTAAAGTCAGCCACAACTTCTCCCTCACCTTTGATAACTGCACTTTGTCTCCCTCATCCCACACCCGCAACCTAGGAATCATCTACGACAGTAAGCTAAGGTTTGACCTCCACATCAACCACATCACCAGGACCGCCTTCTTCCACCTCAAGAACATCGCCCGTCTCCGCCCCTCACTCACCTTCTCTGCTGCAGAAACCCTCATCCATGCATTCATCACATCCAGACTGGACTATTGCAATAGCATCCTCTATGTTTCACCATCCAAACTCCTCAATAAACTGCAATACATCCAGAACTCAGCCGCACGCCTGCTCACCCACACCCGCTCCAGAGATCACATCACCCCTGTCCTCCGTGACCTGCACTGGCTGCCCATCACTCACCGCATACAGTTCAAAATCATCCTCCTCACACACAAAGCACTTAATAACCTGGCCCCCCCCTACCTCACAGACCTGCTCCATCACCACACCCCCTTCTGCGACCTCCGCTCATCCGAAGGTAACATCCTGTCACTACCCACTCGGACCAAGCACCGAACCTGGGGGGACAGAGCCTTCTCCATTGCTGCCCCCTCCCTCTGGAACTCACTCCCCAAACCCATCCGCACCTGCACTCACCTCCTAACTTTTAAGACCATGCTAAAAACACACCTTTTTAAATTAGCTTTTAATACATAATTTCTGTGTGTATTTTATATTGTTTTCTATGTTTTATACTGTCTTTGCTGCTTTTAACTTGAATGTCTTGTGTTCTTAACTGCATTTATTCCATGTAAAGTGTCTTTGAGCTTTTGGAAAAGTGCTTATAAATAAAATGTATTATTATTATTATTATTAAATAGAGATGTTAGAATATATCTTCTATCCCTAGGACTGATATCAAGGTGCAGTAGTGTCCATTAACATGAATAACATGGAGTTATGTCCAGCTGGATAGAGTAGAGGATGAATGACGTCCTGTAGTGTTCACTGTGGGAGTGGATCTGGATCAATCTGATGGAGAATGAGCTCCACTGTCCCTCTATAGTCCATGATGGAGAGAGGTTTGTCCAGTGTCCTCCTGTCCCTCACTGGGACAAACGTCTCCAACTCACTGCCAGTAACATGTTGTTGATCCTACTAATGTCCTTCCTGTTGCTGCTGCTCCAACAAACCACAGTAAAGTACAGACTGGTAGAATAAAGAGACCAGATCCTCCTCAGGAACTAGATTCTCCTCAGAGCTAGAACTAGTATCTTGTGTGATTGGCCGTCCCCGATGTCACTCCAGGCTGCTGCCAAGATGTCTAAAAGAAGAAAAGAGGACATAAAGAGACTCCTTTAGAAGTCAAACCTTCACTGGGTGCTGCTTTGTAAATGACCTCTGTTATATATTCCATAAATCAGTGTAACATTGGTGGCACTGACTGAGGTGGAGTGAAGCTGATGAACAAGGTGAAACACAGAGTTGGGTGATAATGTTTTGCTACATGCTTTACAACCAGTCAAACCAGAAAACAAACACAATTTCATCCTTGCAGACACACACACAAAAACACTTTAGTAACAACTAAACAAAAAAACAGATTTTCATGGAGTGTGAGAGTGTTTCCATCTGGTTCCTAAATGTGGATCATGTCTCCAAGTCACCAAGCAGCTGTTGATGGTTCTGATCCAGTGGTAGGTAGAGATCCATTAATATTCTACTGACCACATGATGGCAATGCTGCTCATTTACAGACACACACACTGAGATCACATCTACACAGCTGGCTGGGGACGCATGTGGAGACACATTTACATTAAGACCAGGTGATGGACAGGTGAGACCAGGTGAGACCAGGTGAGACCAGGCTCCCCGGGTCTCACCTTAAGGTGAACTCTGAACGTCTTCCTCTGACTCTCAGGTAGCCTAATCAGCGTCACTGTCTTCAGGTGTGCTACCGTGGAGGCGCGCGCCAGCAGGTGATTTGACTAACCTGTTTCCTCGTTTTATCCAAATGCACGCGGTCCCGTCAGAGGAGCTGAGCTGGAGGGACTGAAGTCAGACAGTTAAAGCTGAAGTCCGGAAGCTCCGAGCGGGACACCGAGCTCACGATGAATGAGGAGAGGACAACGAGCGGCCTTGGTCCTGAATGGTAAGACGAGCGGCTCTGCGTGCGCACCAAGGCTCACTCTGGAATCTTTCAATTGTGTTTCTCCTTTTTGTTTCTAAAGGCCTGCTGGTAGAAAGAGACTCGATTTTGATGTTTTCCGAGTCTAGTGTGTTTTAAGTCCGATTCGGCTCAGATGATGTCCAACAAGGAGAGTTTAATGTCCACGTAAAGTCAAACAGTCCTGTTGTTAAATCATGGTGGGACGTTAGAATAACTGATAACTGCAGTGCACGCGTTAACCACTAACTGATGGATTTTCTTATGGAGTTTGGTGCCAGATAGGGAAAGTTTAAAATTCCTGTTTAGAAAACTCTGTCATTAGCATATTTATTATAAGTTAAATATTATGCAGTGTTCACAGATTCTAATGTTACAGATCCAGATATAGAGAAGGGAGATAAGCTTTAAAGCAAATACTGTTTTTATTTCATTTGATTTTAATGGATAAAATCATCAATAAACAACATTTTACTCCTGGTGTTGGTATGATGATTAAGACAGGAAATGGAAAGAGTTATTTTCTTTTAATGTCTATGAGAAATGAGTCAGCTGTTCAGGTGAGTAAAGATGAACATGGAAGCTGGAAAATGGTCTAAAATGGTCTGAATCAAAGGTGAAAACAGCAGAAACTGTTTGTGGAAGTGAAACCTGTTCCGTGATAAACACTGCTGTAGGATAAACAGATCTTAGGCTGATTTGATCTCAGCTTGTTGTTGGAGGGGAAACCCTGAAGATGAATAGATTAACTGGGACGTTGGTTAAAACCATAAATAATTATGTTTTTAAAATGCATTTCAAATGTCTGACACCAGACTTGATCATAGATTTCTTTTTCAAATTCTTGCAAAAATGAAATGAAAATATTATCATCTGCTCCCAAAGCCGTCCTTCAGTGCAGCTCCAGCTCCAGTGGATGATTTCAGACCTCAGTTTGACTGTGTTCAGTTTATCGGCTTTTATTTTGTAGTTTATAAAGACTTGATGTTCAGTTTCAGAGTTACTGGATTCTTTGTCTGATGAATTCCTTCTCAACACTCGCTGCAGCGTCCGACTCAAACCCAAACACTGCTGACATTAGGAGTGAGCGTTCAGGCCTCAGGACAGGATCCAGCAGCCTTTGCATATTATTTCCCTTTTATAAATAAAACGGACAATGCAAATTCATCCGCCGCTCATGGCCGTTAGATTGGAACACAAATCCTGTGTTGTGGTACAGTGTTGTTCATTCAGACGTGGACCAGAGTCCAGTTTTACGTATGCAAACCGATGGAAAAATGATCCAGGCTGAGTACAGAGAGCTCAAGTGTTGGAGATGACTCAGTAATATTCAATAATGAGTCCTCTCTTTTCTCCTCCAGCTGATGTTTGTTTCACTTTGTTTTCAGATTATTGCAGAGATCAAACACTGTAACAGCAGAGGTGTTTGCTCTCATTCAGAGAGCTCCTACACTGATGCTGGGCGATGAGGACGTCTGAGTCATAGCTGATGTTTTATATGGACCACTGAGGTTCTTCCTCTTGAAACTCGCAAACAAGTTTCTCTTAAAGACCAGAGACTGAGGTTTGGTTTGCAGTGCGCTCATTGTGTCTTCTCTTCTCCAGAGCTTTGATCAGGGCGGCGTGGTCTGAAGGTTGAGGTTCCACGAGGATCATCTTGATTCTTCTTCGCCCGTCAAGCCTGACTGCTCTGTTTGCTGCTCCCTGTTCCTTCAGACTGCTGAAGAACCAATCGTCCTCATCTGTTCCCGTCCACCCACCACCCATGAATCCCTACAGCGATCCAAACCCTCGTCCCAGTGAGGACGTCACAGCTGCTGACTCCATACCAAGGCCTCCTCCGTTCTCACCCTCTGCTCCCTACGCTTACACCCATGATCCGCCGGCTCCGGTCGTCCACACGGGGCGTAGCTCAGTTTGGAGGCAGAACTCTCCACCCAGTCCGGCCTCTTCAGACCAAGTTGGAGGTCAAACCCCGGTGCCGTTACCGAGCTCTGCTTTGCACCTTCCAGGCCTTGGTCTCAGATCAAGTTCTCAGTCCAGTCCAGCTCCAGGGTCTGCTTCCACACTCAACCCCTACCCTGCCCCAGCAGCCACGCCTACCTCCGGCCAGGTCTCCGTCCTCATCCCATCCCCAGACCCCGACCCGTCTCCAGACACCCATCCGTCCCCAGACCCCCACCCGTCTCCTCTCCAGTCCCAGTGCTCTGAGGAGTCCTGCCCGGACCTGGAGTGCTCCATCTGCTTCAGCCAGTTCAACAACGTCTTCCGTTGCCCTAAGATGCTGCACTGCAAGCACACCTTCTGCCTGGAGTGTCTGGCGCGCATCAACGTCAAGTCGACCGATCCCAACGCCATCCAGTGCCCGCTGTGCCGCAGCTTCACGCCTCTGCCCGCCCTCGGCCTTCCCAAGCTGACCACGGACTCAGATGTGCTGTCCTACCTGCCGGCGGCCATGCAGAGAGTCTACAGCATCCGCTTCGTCCGCAACAAAGGGAAGCTGCAGGTCAAAAGGTCAGGCTGTCTTCTTTATCTGTACGTTTAAAAGATTAATGACGTTAGCTCCTCAGGCTCCAGGTTACACTCTTAATATTTTCTTTAACATCAAAACAACTTCATGCTTCAGCCTGTTAAACCCTGTAGACGGTGCATAGAGGGAGACAGGCTCGTCAAGGTTGCTTTTAAAACGGGAAACGAAAATACAAAATGAAAACAGGAAACAGTTCTGCAGTCTAAAGTAAAATAGAAAGTTAATCTTCGTCTCTATGTTGTTCGTTCTGAGGTGAATGAAGCAGGAAGTAGTCTCCATGGTGACCAGTGGTCCAGGTCTCTCTCTGGTGGTCCAGGTCTCTCTCTGTGGTCCAGGTCTCTCTCTGTGGTCCAGGTCTCTCTCTGTGGTCCAGGTCTCTCTCTGTGGTCCAGGTCTCTCTCTCTGGTCCAGGTCTCTCTCTCTGGTCCATGGATCATTGTGTTTATAAACCTGGTTCTTCTCCAGATTCAGAGATGAATCCAGATGATCAGATACCTTGAGTCAGAAAGTCTAAAACTACATCTGAATATTGATCCAGAGTCATGTTCATGCTCCTTTAGACCAACAGGAAAGATCGCCATCACTGATGGAAACTACTACTTCTTCTTCTTCTACAAAAACATCTGCTTCTGTATAAATCTAATAACCTCTGGTTTCTCCTTTACTTCTCTTCCTGGTTTCTTTTTAATAACATTAAAGAATCAAAGGTAACTTTGATCTAAACCGTATCTTGTAATACCAGTTAGTACACAGACCAGGGTCTAGGTTTTTAAGATGTTTAGCTAGTCTGGAGACTAGTGCTGGGAATGTTGTCCAGTGATGATGTTTAAACCAGGGCTGTTTATCATCATAAAATAAAACTGTATTTGTCCTCAGTGTGATCATTTGGTTACTACACAGAGGAAACGTTATCTCTATCTGGACCTAAAGGTCAGAAGTCTCGTGTCAGATGATTTGTTTGTTTGTCAGATTTAGCTGCAGCGTGTCACTTAGTGATCGACGTCAACGAGTTGAACGTACATAAAGTTTACTTTCAGAAATCTAAAAATACTTTTTAAAATAAGGAAATCATGTTAATATTCTGACCAATCACCTGCTGTTCTTCTCTTCCAGGCCGTCTGAGAGTCAGCAGCGGTGGGGTCAGAGGTCGTTGGCGTCTCTCAGGTCGATGAACCGCAGTCTGGACGTGGGGCTTCCCAGTCCGCCTCCAGGGGGCCCCAGCCAGCCGACTGGCATGGGTGGGGTCCTGTTCAGACTGACGGGCCGGCCGCTGTGCCGGGCCATCCTCCTGACGTCTGTGGTCATGATGATGGTGCTGCTGACGGGCATCATCATCTTCCTCATCTCCAAGAACTGAAATCAACAAAACCTTTTATGAAGGGAACTCTGACTCACGTTAAGGAGGAACTGCTGTGGTTAAAACGGATCCAGATGATGGATCACACCTGAGCTCAACCTGCCGCAGACTTCAATCACCTTTGTAACTTTTAACTTGTGCCAAAACGTTCAAACTGTGGCCGGGGCAGAGTCTCAGCAGAGGAGCAGTGGACTTTAATCTGCTTCACATGGGCCAGGTTACAGAGATGTCTGATCACATTTATTCTCTACGAGCATAAAACATGATTTAATCAACAGGTCAAAAAGAAACGCGACATCTTTTGATTCCAGGGACTGAAACCTTCTTTCACACAAAACTCACTTTGATATAAGCCTCTAGATTTAATATTTCTCCCCGGTCTAGTCACCAGGTGGCGCCATCTCTGTGGACTCTCACTGTGTTTGTTTCTAACAGACTTGGTTGATTTCCTTTTCTCTGCTCTCTGAACCAAACACTGTCAACAGGAGCCATGCAAATGAGCCGGAGCTGCAGCTCGGTGCGTTTTCATAGACGCTGAGACGTCGATTTGTTTTCCTCAAAAGAGAAAACGGCATATTTCGTTCCATTGAGCCCTGATGGTGCGTCTGCATGCAGGTATGAACAGTGATGAGAATGTTTCTGATTGATTGATTCTGCATGGAGACGCTCCTCAGAGGTTAATGGTTTTAACGAAGCATGTCAGAGCTGGAGGCCCCTGAGCCGCGGGACGGGGCCCCCCTGAGCCGCGGGACGGGGCCCCCCTGAGCCGCGGGACGGGGCCCCCCTGACTGCTGCGGGACGGGGCCCCCCTGACTGCTGCGGGACGGGGCCCCCCTGAGTCGCGGGACGGGGCCCCCCTGAGTCGCGGGACGGGGCCCCCCTGAGTCGCGGGACGGGGCCCCCCTGAGTCGCGGGACGGGGCCCCCCTGACTGCTGCGCTGGCATCAGCCCGTCAGTGGGATCAGGTTCCAGGTAAAATCGTCACCTGATCAGTGGCAGCTCTGTTAACAAGTAAAAACTTTCCCTAAAACAACAGTTTAACTTTCAAATGAGTCTGAAATCAGAAGCTACCTTCAGCCGCGTGTTTTAAAGGAGAACGACGCCGCAGCCTGTGATGGTTCCACACCTTTTATTTCTCTGTTTTCACTTTTTATGTCGTCACGTGTGTTTTAGGCTCTGACCTGTTTTATTGTGCAATGAAAATAAATCATTTTTTATATATTTATACAACTATTTTAGCAAAGCTTTTGCACCGTCGACATGTTTGTCTTGTTTAACTTGAATAAATTCCTTTTGAATGAGACGGCTTGACTTTTTGTTTGAATCAGACAGAATACAGAAAGCTTTTGTTTTAACTTGTGCAAATTCTAAAAGCTTAATTTGAATAATTTGTGTGTTTCATCTTCACTATTTTGATGCATGAAAATGAAGGACAGCATAGGGGTTAGGGGATTTCAGGTGTACACCTCACACAGGTGTCCCTAATAAAATCCTAACCCCTCCCCCACTAGTCATTAAGAACTGAAGACTTGGAGGAAACCACTTTAAGAAAACTCCCAAACCTTTCCTTTGGGTTCAGTGAAGCAGATTTGGACACATCTCCTCATTCAGAAGGTTTTTACTTTTATTCTTTTCTACATTTCTTTTTTATCCAAAGGTTCAAAAAAGGCAACTGGACTAAAAGTTTTCTTAGACGTTTCAACACTCAGAACTGAAGAAGCTACATGGATGAGTGGTGAAACATCATCTCAGAAAAGTTGCCTTTTTTTAACCTTTGGATAGACCATGACCTGGATGACTGAGAACCTTCAGACATTTCTCCTTCTCTGCTATTGATGTGGAATTGTGTAGAAGAGCTTCAGCCTTGATGGCAGCGCTGTCATTCTCTCTTTGAGCCTCATGACGTCGTCTCCATTAACAGGAGAGTCTGTGGAGTTTTTCTTCAGGGGAAAGAGTTGCATGTAGTTGCAGGGGTGGTGTTTGGTCTGTGTGGTTGAGAACCATTCAGCTGAGTGACAAGAAAAGATCCATCAGTACATATAGGGATTAAATCTGCAAAATATCAAGAACTTGGAACGTTTCTTCAAGTGCAGTCGTGGAAATGGTCAAATGCTCTGCACCTCTGCTGCAGAGAAGAATTATTCACCACTAATTAACTAACCTCAGGTTTGAGGACACGTTCATGGTGGAACTGGTGCAGAAGAAACTACTGAATTAGTTTTAGGTACTAGGTTCTGTGTTGTGAGGCGTATTAAAGGTGAGTGGATGGTGGCACCTCCAGGCTCTAAAGGACCTACTCTGAGCTTTTTTAAAACAAAATGTGGCAGTGGGACACCAGTGATGCCCTGGACAGGTTTTATTACCCTGTAGTTGCTTTGTCGGCTGCTGAACAGTTTCCAAAGCAGACAGTTTGAGTTTGTTTTTTGTTTACTCCATAATTCCAGATGAGCTCCTTCATCGTTCTCACGTCTACAGAGTTCATCTATTAAATATACGAGGAAATGAAAACATTTAATGAGAAGATGTGTCCAGAGCTTTGACTAAGAGCAACAAGAACAGACAAGAAATAAACAGGAGGAACCTTCTGACGCTGAGCCTTTAGGATCCCAGCAGGTGGCGCTCTAACACCAACAAGTCAGGAAACGACAATGTGATATACACCGATCAGCCACAACATTATGACCACTGAGAGGTGAAGTGACTAACATTTAAAGCATCTTGTGAAAGCTCAGTGTTCTGCTGAGACACAGCAGACGTCCTAGACAAACTGAGCTGCAATAAATAATCACAAAAACAAGGAAGAGGAAGAAATGACATGATGAACGATGATTAAACCTGCTTCCAGTGAATTCTTCCTTCACTTCTCTTCTTTTTACTAAAATAAGCCTCTTGACTAACGGTTCCAGTTTCCCTTCTGGTCATTTTCTCATGTATTCTGTACATAACGGCGTCAGGTGGTGATCTTTGAATCATCTGTGTAACGTCCAGCCCTGGGTAATCATGCTTTAACACATTTATTGTTTAAGGTGGGGCTGACGTTTTCTTGTACCAGCTGTTTGAAGCCTCTGCTCTCTGTCTTTAATGGAGCTGAGAGCATGTTGGAGCTCTGAGACAGTGGTCCAGCATTAAAGTGAGCCGTGGACGGATGAGTTCATGTCAGACTGTCCTGCTGCCTCCTGCTCACGTTCTCCTCTACAGTTTATTTTAGATGTGGAGGTTGTTCCTCTCCAGCTGCTAGAAGCCGTCGGTCTGATCAGAGCTGAGTGTTTGAACGTCGCCTCTAAGCGCTGATCTGATAACGGCTCCTTTATGACACACCACAGGTGAATGGGTGACTCAGTGTGTGTTACCTTAACAACACAGTGAGGGGTTAAACAAGCCGGGCCCCACAGGGACCAGGCGTCCCACACAGAGACCAGGCGTCCCACACAGATCTGTCCTGGAGCCTCAGAGAGAAGCTTTTAGTTCAACAAACAGGAGACTGGAAACTGAATAAATAAATAAACTGTAACCTCCTCCACACGCTCTTTGTTTTCTTCTTCTCTTTGAAAAGATGAACTAAGCTGGAATCCACATGGACAGCAACGTGGCCTCTTTGTTGTCGTCGTCTTCTTCTGCTGCTCTATTTCCAGTAGACTGACTGCTCCACACAGAGTAGGGTCACTTCATCTGTAGATTATCGGATCATTTTCTTTGGCATATATATATATCTGTGCTCAGGTTCTATGAAGCAGCACTGAATCTTTTTCATACTGTGATGACAGGGAGGAGGGTTCTTTAGTGCATTGACCTCATTCAGAGCAGATTCATTTGCCTGTGCAGGACACACACACACACACACACACACACACACACACACACAGATACACACAGACACACACACACACACACAGAAGGCTTGTTGTTGTTGTTGAACCAGGAAATAACTTGCAGATATTTTCCCAGGATTCCCTCGTCTGCGTGGGCACGTAGGCTGAAGGGACGGTAGAGATGAAAACTGTTCCCTCCAGTAATAAGATGCACCAATTAAACCTGAACATGGCTGTTCTAACTGTCCTCAAACGAGTACCTGCTAATTAGTGACGCTCTAGCTGGTTACTATGGATACAATCTGATCTATCAAACTAGAAACGTTAATAAACATAGTTTGGAACATTTAAAACCACATCATGTTTTTACACTGACCAATGCATTGACCTTTGGTTACCACTAGATGGCAGATGGCACTAAAGTGTCTAGTTATGAGAACAACAGAGTTACCCTAACCTGTCACAAGCTTAATGTCCCCATATGAGGACACAGGGTCCCAGGAGGTTAAACAAGGTGCCTGATCAAATAACTTCTTAGAGCGTCTAACCTCTAATGGTTCTTTGGGTTCTTTGGTTCTCCACATGTCCAGATGGAGAGTGGGCCTGGTGGGTCCATAGAGACCAGGGTCCATGTAGACCAGGGTCCATGTAGACCAGGGTCCATGTAGACCAGGGTCACAGAGACCAGTCACCTGTTCCTCCTGGTTCATGGTCATGTTTTGTAGGACAGCTTCACATGTCTCTGTCTCTGTGTGTCAGCTGGATATTCCAGACTGGCCTCAACTTCCTGTTTGACCAAACTCCAACATTACTGAGAGCTGCTGCTTCGTCATGTTTCAACAAAACTTCCGTCGTGTTTTCTGGTGTAGTTCAGTCACATGGCATGACCGGCCTGTCACCTCAGAGTCACATTAGAGTCACATCAGAGTCTCATCAGAGTCTCATCAGAGTCTCATGGGACCTTTTACAGTAAACGGAGAGGACTTATGTGTAGAGGTGTGGCTGGAGTCTATCCCAGCTGTCATTGGTCTACGACAGAGAGACAGAATCACCAATGAACCTAAGCAGCATGTCTTTGGACGGTGGGAGGAAGCTGGAGAACCTGGAGAGAACCCACGCAGACACAGGGAGAACATGGAAACTTCAAGAGTTAATAAACACACAGCCTGGCCACAAAAAGAGTCAGCACCTGAATTAACTGAGCAAATAGTTAGGAGAAGTTATTTAACCCCAACTGATGCAATGAGTAGCTTCTCATTTCTTCAACAACCATCTAAAGACACATCCTGTGGTCGTCTGTTTGAGAAGGGTCAAATCATTGGCATGCTACAGTTAGCAGGGAGGCTAGGGAGCTGGAAGTATCCTGACTAGTTGGTCTACATCTAAACTGCAGAAACAAGCTGAACTGACTCAGACATCGACTGGAGGTGAACCGTGAAGGATCAGATGAAAACATGTGAATGAAACCCTGAACAGACCTCTGGCTGCTCTGATACGTTCAGAGGCTCTTTATGATGAAGAAGACGTGACGGCACTCACAGATCAGCAGCTAAAGCAGAGAGCAGGATTAAAAGGACTGGAGCTTTTATTTTAGACCTCGGTTCAGCCGTCGGTGGAGGTGGAGGTGGAGGTGGAGGTGGAGGTGGAGGTGGAGGCTGCTGCCTCTGCGTCAGTCTGCTGAGAAGCTCCATCAGAAGCGTTGATGCAGGTCGACAGCCAGTACTCAAAGCGTTTCCTGGGGGACAGAGACAGATGATTTGTTCATTCAGCAGACAGGGAGGAGGATGTGACCCAGACAAAGTCCAAACCTTTTGAGGAGCCAGTGCAGACCAGTGAACTGATCGGCTCCTCTGGTCCAGGTGGGTCCAGGTACGAGGCCGAGGTCGCCTGGCCTGCAGCGAGCCAGCAGGAACAGGGGGTCCGTGCCCAGGTTCTCTGGATCTGAAATACATCTGCTCCACACGAGGCTACAGGACAGAGACCACCAGACAAACGTGACGCGAGCTGATAAAACGTTTTAACACATGAAGGAAGGACACGTCGTCATGCAGAGAATGTTTCCAGGAGATCCCAAAAAGTCATGAAGTTGCTGAGACGAGATGTTATTTAATCAGTTTGTGGACGTTTGCTACCTGTTGAGTTACCTTTGAACCTCTTTGAATGATTCTTTATGCACTTTTTGCACTTTCTATTAGCTCCTGATATCAGGGAGATGATACAGAGACACTGGAGATCTAAAAGAAAAAGAAGCTTCTACCCTCAGTTCATTCAGGATTCCTCCCACTCACGAGGTTTCTACACCTTGTTTGTTTTTTATTTGTCTATATTTATAGCTTTTAGTCAAGGAGAAGAGTTTCCTTCCTTCCTTCTGGTCTAAACATCTTCAATCTTGGTCATTTAAATATTTAAATAATCTGACGACACAGCTGACTTGCAGACTGACGTCATTAATAACATCTGATCTTTACGTTTGTGCTGCTCTGAGTCTGATTCTGTGTTTACTGATGTTAAGCTGATGAGGACGTGTTGAGTTCTTTGTTCTTTACTTCTGTCTCCGTTCTCTTATATTTATTGTCAGGAACATAAACTGTAGACAGCTGCTTGTAATCCCTTTCCTCCAGTGCAGACGTGAAAATCCTCAAATTAAAGCTGAGGTCCTGCTCTTTAAGCTGATATTAGAACTGCAGTGACGTCATGTTTCAGTTAAATAACACTGGATTAGAACAGGAACATTAGCCCAATACGATTATTTGCCTATTTGCAAAAACCAAAACGTGGACGGGGGGAAGTTGGTCTGGTCTCCAGGCTGAGGAGTTCCTCTTAGCAGGATGACGCCCTTTCAGTCAACTAGAAACTCAGATAAAAGCTGCATTTACAGTAAATCACTGAGCTGACGTGTCTGTCTGCAGCAGTGCTCCATCATTATCATCAGTACCTGGATGCTGTGGGTCCAGACGTGTGCTCGTCACTCTCCAGGATCTCCAGCATCCTCCTGGTCTCTGGCTGAGCCTCGGACACTTTCTCTGAGCTCTGCAGAGGACGGAGACCTCAGCTGAGCACGTTACAAACATGATCACATTTATCCTCTGACTTTATTCCAGAGAAGCAGTGGATGGAAATAAATATTGACAAAGCTCACATCACTGCGTGCTAACGTTCATGTGAAACCCCAGTGATTCATTAGTCCAGGGGAAACCAGCACAGGATTATTTTTATAAATGACAACATCTGACACCTCATGAGTTATTCCTCTGTGCACGTAATATTAGTGTGAGACTGCAAGGAGCACGGTCAGAGACGCCTGCACATGATGCTGGAACCAGAATGATCCTTAAAGGGTCCATGCATTCGTTGGTATTTAAGAAACAAAAACTAAATTAAAAACGTGAAGCAGGAAGGAGTCTCTATGGTGACCACTGGTCCAGGTCTCTCTGGTCCAGGTCTCTCTGGTCCAGGTCTCTCTGGTCTAAAACAAAGCTTTAAATACCAGTATGCTCACAGACCTTTACCCGCAGCTCTGTCACGTTTCTATCTGCAAACCCTCTGGAGGTACAGCTTCAGTTTTTGCAGGCGTTGTGCAGGTTTTAACGTTATTTCTATGTGTGTGTCTGATCTCTGCTCCAGTAAACATCCCTCAGCTTTCTCTTCTCCCAGCAGGAATCAAACCACCCGCTCAGTTTGTGTGTTCTCTTACCGTATAGATGCGTCTGAGAAGAGAGACCACTTCCTTCAGGTCCCTCTCCAGAGCCCTCCTCCTGCTCGCCTTCTCCTGTAGCTCGGCCTCCACCTCCACCACCTCGCTCATTATCTGACGACGCTCCTCTGAAAGCGACGCCAGGCGCTGTCTGAAAGCACAGACTCTGACTCAGGCTGGTCTGTTACCTCCAGGTGGAGCCGCTGCCGTCCGTCCAGACTCCATGAGAGTGCTGCAAACTAGATATGCCGTCAAATACACACCTGACATCGTCCTCTGTGGGCTCCTGGCTGATGACACTCTTCCTGGGTTTAACCTTCTGCTGCTGGCTCCTCTTCAGCACCTTCTCCTGCTCCTGTAAAATAGATTCAGGTGACAGTGAAGACAAACCGTTGACTCATATGGTTTGTGAAGAAGGAGAGCGGCTGAGTCGGTGAAAGAGACTACTGCAAAAAAGACATGCTAATGCTAACGCTAGCAGAGGAACGCTCCAAATGCTCTCCATTAAGAACTTAAGCGTCCTGGTAACAGAGAAGGAGGCTGCTCCGGTCTTTGCCTCCATCAGCCTCTTTCTCTGCTCACGCTGTCCACGTGTCCTCGTACCGTCGTCAGATTGCTGACGTCCACTGCAGCTCTGTTGAGGTCCGTCCTCGTCTTGTCAATGGCGAACCTGAGCTCGGCCTGTCTGCACTTCAGACCGTCTTTCTCGTCCATCAGATCTACGTTCTCCTGCAGCAGAGCGTGGACCTTCCCAAACAGCTCGCTGTGCCGGGCCCTCTCCTCCTGAACGGCGGCCGTGACCGCCGTCTTGATCTGGCCGTCGATTATCTCAGAGTGCTCCTTCAAAGCCCTGAGAGAAGGACAGAGGACACGGAGTCAGGCTGGTATCCGTCTGTCCGTCTGCCTCTGCTCCCGCCGTTACCTCTGCGTCTGCTCCTTGATCTCCAGCTCCAGCTCCTTGATGGCAGCTTTCTGTTCTTGCTTCCAGGTCTCCAGCTGCTCCTCAGGACACTCCATGCTGAGCAGCCGCTGGCTCAGCTGCATCTGCTCCTCCTTCTGGTCCTGGATCTTAGCCGCTGAGGAGAGGAAACGGGTTAAAACGATGGAGGAGGATCCTTTTCAGCTACATCTCCATCATCAGGCTTCAGAAGCTGCAGACAACGATTTAATGTTTTTTTAAATGCATTGTACCACTACGCTGTCAGCCTTGGCCTCACGGTGCATTAACCGTTTTCTTGCAGCATGGCGGTCTTCTCACCCTGCATCGTGACCTCAGTGTTCAGCTTGTCGACGTGCTCCTGCAGCTGCTGCCTCTGCCGGCCGAGCTGCAGCTGCAGAGCCTCTCGCTCCCGTTGGTCGACTTCGCGGCGGCGCTCTAAAAGCTCGAGCAGCTCGTCGGCTTTCCTCTGCTCTGCAGGCACCGAGTACACCAGGCACTCGGCTGTGTCCCTCATGTCCAGCTCCAGGGCTTTGCGCTGAGACACGAGGTCCTTGTTCTGTCTCTTCAGCTCGTCACTGGTACGCT
This sequence comes from Planiliza haematocheilus, assembly GCA_005024645.1. Lineage (NCBI taxonomy): Eukaryota > Metazoa > Chordata > Actinopteri > Mugiliformes > Mugilidae > Planiliza > Planiliza haematocheilus. The sequence goes on from SRSE01000511.1 coordinate 74,572, forward strand.
GGCGTCTGAGGAAGGAGGAGGGACAAACGGCTTCACGCAAGGATCGACTCTAGGTAACAGAGTGACCAGCAGCTGGAGACGGCTGAAGGACGACATGAGCAGAGGTAAAGGTTCAGTACAATAAGCATAAACCTCTAAATCAGTTTCAGGTTGACTCCACAAACCACGGATCAACCTGCTCATCTTCCATCCATTTGTTTAATACTTTATATTACTTCCTGTGGTGGAAGCAGATCTACAGGTCACATCCAGACTCAAACAGTCTTACCTCTCCAGCTGCTCGTCCAGATGTCGTATTTGTGTCAGATATAACAACTTCTCTTTGTCTGGAGCAGCTTTCTCCTCCATCCTCTGGGCCTTTTTCTCCATGAACGTATCCGTGTGTAGCTCTGCCTTACTGACCTCCACCTTTTTAATCTTACACCGTGTTCATTTAAATCTAAACAAAAACACGTTGTTGTTGCTAGGAAACGCTGCCTTCAGGGACCACAGGGAATGTTGGATTTACTCTCCTCACCTGTCATTCTTTTTCTCCGTTTATTTGTTAGTGTCACTCAGGAATAAACCAGCAGACTGTCTGGAAAGATGGGCCACACTGTCAGATTGTTTGGGTCTCAGGGTCCAGTGTCTCTCTAATGTTTTATTTAAATGAGTTTTATATCAGCTGAAGCCGTCACAGCCCTTCCACCTTTCTTTTCTTATCACAGTGACTGATACGTGACGTACACATAAAGATGCAGCTCAGGTCAAACTGAACATGATGTCTGATTATTTTCTTGCAGGAAGAGAATTGCATGCTGGGTATTTTCTTGTGTGAAGGGTCCACCCTGCTGTTAGTCCTTATGGCCACGCCCCTCTGGCGTCTTTGGCTTCTGCTTAATCACCTTAACCATCCTCACCTGAGAAGACTAAATACAGGGCCGTGATGAAGAGGCCGAAGGGGAACATGTCTCAGCTGCAGACGCTCACCACCGGACGCCTTGGTGTTTTCTTTTGAATGTGTCCTTGTCTTTGACTCCGAGCCTCTGTCCAGCGTGGCCTTCGTCACCATAAAGCTTCTGTTCTCTGCCTGATGTCTGTCAGTGATCAGTGTCCTGTGTAAAGGTCATGCCACCTTTAGTTTTGGGCTGATGACGTTCATAGTCACCTTAACGTTCTGCAGCTGATGGTCCAAAGCAGAAGCCTCCTCCAGACCTGTGGTGCTACAGTAGACGACGTGTTCACCTTCTGCAGGAATCAGAGGTTGTGTAAAGGTTTATGTCAGCAGATGTGTGTGTCGCCTGCAGGAGGATTGAGGATTCTTTAATTATATCACTGTTCCCTTTTCTCTCATGAGGCACTCAAGCCACAGCTCCACCTGTACCTGCAGACAGAGGTGTTCCCTCCCAAACCCAAATGGTTCTTTAATTACTGTCAGTCAGTCAGACACAAACGGTTCCACCTCCAGAGAAAAGAAGTGATGCTCAGAAATGGTTTTTATTGGTGAGGAAGAGTTTTCAGTTTGTTTTGATCATGCTGCGATGCTTTTTTAAAATGGTTTCAAATCCCTGGTGGAAATAAAATCCATGCACCAACCACTGAGTGAATCTAGACGTGCACGGACCCTCTGTGTTTCCTGATCAGTAGTTTTGAAGCTGTGTGTGTTGTCTCCATCTGGTCTAACTCCTAGCTCATGTAAGAGCTGGAGCCTTGTACGTTTGTCATGGACGGAGGCTGTAAACGTGTTTGTTTGCTCTAAAGTTGGACGTTTTATAGAGACTGACTCTGACCCATCACTGGTGTCAGTGAAATCTGATGCTTCAAACCATTTTTTAAATCTGAAGCTGCCCTGTGAGGTGAAGCTGAGTTCAGCAGAGCCAGCATGCGTCTGCACGAGGACACCTCCAGGTACAGTAATTCAGCCTCATAGCTGTGGTTTCTGCTCATTGTCATAACCTGTGGGATATCCTGCACGCTACCTCCACCTCCCACATATGCAGCCCCAGGCCGGTGCTACTGTAACTCAGCTGTCTCTGTGTGGCTGCCTGTTTTTCTTGGCTGCTGCTATGTCCTCCTCATCAGCCCCTCAGAGAAAGATGCCTTCAAAAGAGAAATAATGCGCTCTTTGCACGAGAATATCCAGAGAAGTGTTTCCTCAGCAGCAAAGGATTAGACGATGGAGGACACGAGAGTAGAGACAAAGCAAAGCGAGGGCGTGGAGGTCCAGCTCAGACCTTCTACTCTGACAGCAGGAGTTCACCTCCTCCCACATAATCTGATATTAAACTGAAACTGAAAGCTCAACCCTGAAATTGTTTTACTAACAGATACGGTATAAAATACGGTATTCTCTCTTCCTCTACAGAAATGTTAACTTCATTGTGGAGTTTATCTGGAAACCAAGCTGGTCATCAACAACTATCCAGACTGGAGCTGAGGTTTCCCTGCTATGACCCAGAGTCTCCAGTTGTTCTTTGGACGCGTATCAGATCAATGTCACATCAATGCCACCAAGACAAAGGAGAAGGTGACAGACTTCTGAGATTGGGATTGGACATGGACACCATGGATGGAGATAAATACCTTGGTGTCCCTAAAGAGGAAGGGACAAAGTCTCCTCCACCTGCTGAGGAGACTTAGGTCCTTCAGTTGTATCTCCAACCTTCTACGCTGTGGTCTGCTGGTGTGGTGGAGTCTCAGAGAGGAACAAGAATAGACTGGACAAACTGATCAAGAAGTCCAGCTCCATCCTGGGCTGTCCTCTGGACTCAGTGAAGCAGGTGGTAGATTTTGGCTAAACTGTCAAAGATCAGGAACAAACCGTCTAACCCTGAAGGAGACGGTTTAGGAAGCTTCTTCAGCTGGAGACCCCTGCATCCACCGTTCAAGAAGGAGGTCTTCAGGACGTCCTATGTCCTCTCAGCATGTCTTAGCTCTGCTGCTGCTCGGCTTCTTTTCTTGGACAAATAAAGACCATAATACATCTGTACATACCAACTCATCCCTGTCATTACCTCATGTCTTTTTTGTGCAACTCATTCGTGACATTCATGGATGTCATTATGTCTATTCATCCTCCTTAACACCTCAACACTCAGTTACACGAGTTGGTTTTTCAAGTTCTGGTTAGCTGCTGAAAACATGATGCAATATATAAATAGTTTTTGTACCATTTACTTTCTTATATAGCTTCTCTTGTCTGCTTTGTTCCTGTTTTTGTATCTTGCACTCTCTTGTTCTCGCTGCTGTAACACTGAGAAGCTGAGAAGGTAACCAGGACGACCGTCTGCTTCTAAAGGCCACCGAGGCTAACGGCTAATAATCTATTGGAGGAAATCCACAATGAAAGGATGGGCTGGGAATATCAACAACGCTCTGTACGGCTAGATTACGATGTATTAACTCGCCATCCATCACTTCCTGCTAACAGCTCATGAATAGAGGCTGATGGAGGAGGTCAGGTGCGCTGGCTTTGGATCAGTGACTTCTGATGACCTGCATCGTGTTCTTTGCACTGAGGGATTTTGAACTGTTGATCGTCTGAAGCCGTCTTCATCATCCGTTCAGTGTTTGTTCCGGTCGCAGCAGCAACAGATCAACAGAAGACGACCTGCCGCTGCAGGTCGTCAAAATAGCGTCTAAATATGTAGCTGTTGTCATGGCAGTCTGCATTTAGACCTGTAAACACACACCAGTATTAATTTGCCTCATTAAATAGCTTCAGAAATCCTCCTCCTCCTCCTCCTCCTCCTCCTCCTCCTCCTCCTCCTCCTCCTCCTCCTGCAGGTGTGGTGCCTTGACCTGGATGGTAACAGACTGAAGCGGTGCCAACAGGCTGAATAAAACCCAGAACATCATCTAGAACGTTACCCAACATTAAAACTTCTAAGATTTTAGCTCGTGTCTCCACAACAGCAAGAAGTCAACATTTAATAGCTCTACTTCCTGTTCCAATGATAATGATTAGTCTCTAGATTAGAGCCTTGTCTCTCACAGTGAAGAAGGAACCATGTTCTGACTCAGATATAATAAAAGCTGTCTAAACACTCACCCAGGTCTTAGTTAGGAGCGCCCACCCCTGCACAGAGTTTCCAGTTCTGATTTAATCTTCTGTTATTTTAAAGCAAGGCCGTGAGTAGATTAAAATATTTAATCAGCATTAATTCTCCATACTTAACATCCTGAATGAATCACCGTTTTTTACATAATATAAAATATTTTCCGAGCTTAATTTTTATTCCTGAATTACAATAATGGATCTGGGTTAAAATCTCCCGTTGAACAAAGCTGGACTTTACCTCCTTAAAGATGAAAAGCTAACAGATGGTTCGATTGAATTCCTTCAGCTCTGGGAGACACGTGTCTGCTCCGTTAAGCTCTTCTAACCGTGGTGTTCAAGCCCCGACATGCCTCCACATCGCGCTGGCTGCAGCCGAGAGGCCGAGCCTTTTCCTCTCGGCAGGTGTGAACCAGCCCGTTGGTATTCTCTTACCACACCAGTGCAAACAACTGGCATCTCACACAAACCAGGACGGCAAGCAGGCCTTTGATCCATCATCATCAATGAAAGTCATCGCATTCTTCACGTGTTTCAACAGACGTGTCGGTCAGATTCACTTTGTGACACAGATTTTCTTCAAATTCCGGCGTTCTTTCCTTAAACTGACTCTCCTTTTCTGTGGTACAGTGACCTAACATTCAGCGATCAGTAATATTTCCAGTTAGCATCAATTAAATCATCTGTTAAACAGAAATAGGATTTCTTCTGGAGAGAGTTTCTGATTACAGTCTCTTAAAGAACGTACACACCAAACCCTCAAAGAACAATGAAGGAGGTCACGGATGTCAACTTATGTCTCATGTGTCGGAACAAAAAGTTGCTCTTGAATGCACCACAATACCACAGCCAACACCCAGCTGATACAGGGGTTCTGCACCTGAGAGGAAATGACTAGTCACTCCAGCAGGTGGCACTAGTCTACATCATTCAAGTGAAAAGATAGGAGGCGCTACTATTACCGAGGAGACTAGGAAGCTCTGAGGAGCTACTGTTAGCTGGGAAGCTAGGAAGCTAGGTGAGCCACTATTAGCTAGGAGACTAAGAGTCTTCTATTTATGGAAAGGCTAGGAAGCTAGGAAGAGCTATTATTAGCTGAGACGCTAGGAAGCTAGGTGAGCTACTATTAGCAAGGAAGTTAAGAAGCTAGAAAGAGCCACTATTAGCTAGGAGGCTAAGAATCTGGGAAGATCTATTTATGGGGAGGCTAGGAAGCTAGGAAGAGCTACTGTTAGCTGGGAAGCTAGGACGGTAGGTGAACCACTATTAGCTAGGAGGTTATGAAGCTTGAAACAGCCTATTAGCTAGGAGGCTAGGAAGCTAGGAGGAGCTACTATTAGCTGGGAAGCTAGAAAGCTAGGAAGAGCTACTATTGGCTGTGACCTGTAGTTGTTTTGTTTACTTTCATCACTTCCTGTTTCTGTCTCTCTGTGGTTCTACACCGGCTGGATTTTAAAGTCAGTGACTGAAAAGCATCAAAGCCGCCGTCACGCAGGCAACAAATAGATCATGCTCCACTGTGAGGTCAGCAGGGGTCAGATGTGATTAGTTTCCTGCAGCCACTCATGGAAACCTGCCCTCTAGCTACTCACAGTAGCAGGTTCCTCAGGTCACTGCCTCGTCAGGACGTTCATTGAGTCTCTTTTCTTGCAGCGATGCATGAATAAGGTACTGGAGACTCTGCGTTCACCTGGTTCTTAGGGATGCTCTGCTGCCTCTCTCGCACCTGAAGCACCGACACAAATACACCTCGTAAACAAAACATTATCTTCGTTCTCAGAACACGCCGGCGTTTTTTTAGCCGCTTCTTGTTTCCAAATGTTGTGTTGTGTGAACAAAAGCGTGACCATCACTGCTATGAAAACACAAGACGCTGACGCACAGCGGCAGCGACTCGTGTCAAAGAGGATCTCGCCGTGCGTACGACACACTCGGTTAAAAACAACGTGACCGGCGTGCTTCCTATACGCTCACAGTCAGATTCTGTTCATGCCACTAAACCAGAGCCTGGACTGTGTCAAAGTCGCCTGCTGAAGCCAGTCATTTCATTAGTCTGAGATGAGTTTACATCGACGCCTACTAATTACAGAACTCCAACAAATCATTTGGTCGTTTCCACAAATAATTCATTTAATGCCTTTACTTTTACTGAGGCTGATTCACCGGCTGTGGGTGTGGACCGGGCCTGAACCTCCGACACTCCCTCAGTGAATCACAGCCCGAGCGGATCGGCGTGGACTGACTGAGCTCTGTGATCTCGTGATGGCTGAAGTCCACATTTAATCCAGACTTAATGAAGCAGAGGCTGGAGCCGTTGTTTAATTGTCACGAGATCGAGCCAAACGTGAGACGAGTCAAGAACATGAGCTCCATGAATCATCTATGAACGATGGAGACGATCTCAGAGCAAGGAGCAACATGAAATAGAGACATTGGACACCCGGTCCTCTTCAGGAGCCTGGGACCTTGACAAAAAGACTTCAGACTGTGACTGAACAAGAAGTTCTAGAGGCAGTTTAACCACAAACAAAATCAAGAACTGTAAGCGCTTGTCCTTTGGAGAGTCTCTAACTTTGATAAGTCTGCACAGATCTGACAGACAAACACAACTTCATCCTGTCATACAGTTGCATGTGTGTGAAAATGACAATAAAGCTTGATTTGATTGGGCCAGAGGTTGAGTACTACGCACATGAAGGAACCAGAAGGCCTGGATTAGAACCCAGAACCTTCTGGCTGTGAGGTATCAGTGCTAACCACCACCATGCCATCTCCATGTCTGTATTTTAACTTACATCTGCAGCGAGTTAGAAAAAGCACAAAAAACCAAAGCTGAGACACGTTTCTAGACAACGTTCCGCTCTAAAGGACCGCTGGGTCAATTGGGATCTAAACAGGAACATCTGTGGGTGGTGTCCACCTGCACCTGAAGGACATGGGACAAGTCTTTGAGGACAACAAGGTCCACATTTTGAGAGAAGACAGAAAGAGAAGTAAAGAAGGAAAAGCCCTGACAACCTTCAACGTCTGACTCACATCGTTCACATCTCTCGTCTCTGGACATTAAAGGTTCTTTAGAGAATCAGAACAGATCCTTCATCTCACCAGTCTTTTAAAGCTCATTTTTTTTTCTAATCTGATGGAAACTCTCTGATCGTTAATCATGTTGGCTGAACTCTGAAGCCTCGGGATGAAAAGAAAGAAGCAGAAATGGAAAGTTTCTATGGAGGTGAGAGTCTGTTTACCTACAACACAGTGTGTGTGACTGACATTTAGCATGCAGCGCCGCGTCTTTGTTACGGGAGCCGCTGTCACATGACGGGTGTCCTCTTACTGCACGCTGCATGCAGCTCTTTGTCTGAGCGGTAAATCCCTGTGAGCGGCACGCTGTGAGGTAACCATCGTATGCAGAGAGCTGAATGCAGGGAGCTGAATGCGTTGCGTGCAGTAAGAGTGAAGTCAGACGATGGAAGCGACTCAAATACATTCCTGAGATTTCAGTGAGAGTTTATGTGGTCGAAGCCTGAGGAGAGACGAAGAAAACAAGGAGTCACGTCCTCACGCGAGCACACATTCAACCTTTGCCCTTTTCTTGATTGCGCCAAGTTTTCATTTCCAATAAAAGGACTAACTGGAAATAAATATGTACCGTCCATCACTTTTAGTTTTTTTAAATTCCCCAATTTTTGATTCAAGATTCAAGATTCAATTTTATTCAACATAATGACGGACGACATCTTCCTTAATGAGAAAGAGAAAGGTACCAAAGACCCACCCCTTCACATTTGGTATCATTAGAAAGCTCTAAATGTCCTCTAGAGATAGCAAACAGAGTTCATTCAGTAATATGTAGTGGGTGGGACAGATTTAGGTTTATAAATGTCCTCCACAGAGGACAGATCTGAGCTACTGGTAGTCAGGAGGATAAATGTTTTTATGCATCAGCTCAACACTTTCTCTCGTGAACCAAGCGTTCATCTTCCTCTGATGAACCAAAAATAATCATCAGTGAATTAGATTCTGTTTTTAAAGGCAGGAGGTGAAAAGAAATGCTGACAAAGTAGTAGCTGCTGCACGTCCCTGTGTTTGTTTAAACCTGTTTAGAGTTGAGCTAATTTTCATTTTAATCATCAACGTAACAAAGAACCAGGAGGAAAATCTCAATAACAAGTTCATCTAGATGTTTAGAGAGAGCTGAAGGTTCAACGACACAATAACACCTCAGAGGGTTTATCTAGAAAGACAATAAACAAGCAGCGTTTGATCTGATTTGAGATATTTCATCTTATCTGCAGCGCAGACATTCCTTCTCTGTGCAGCAGGTTATCCTGGAGCGTAAATAAAAACTCTCCTTTCTGTCGTATTAGAGTCTCTGTTTAGTGACGTTCCTGCTAACGTTCTGTACGAGGATCCGTCTGGATGTGAATGTTTGGTTCAAGGACTTTTATTCTGAAACACGTTTCACTGCTGCCGGTCGTCAGAGACGCATCTTAAAAACCAGGCTGCTGGTGCTGCTGCAGCTCCAACACTGAAACGATGAATAACTGTGAATGATTCTTTATTATAACATAACGTTTGAACAGTTCATGAGGTAAAAGGAGGATTTTAAAATCATCAACGAGTCAAACCTCCTTGAAAGAAGAAGAAATGTCTCTGTAAAAACATTTTCATCTGTCCTCTACACGTCCTCGTTGTGTTTTCATATCGTGCTGCAGGAATCATGATGATGGAGAAGGAAAGACTGGAGCAGCGGGGACTTCCCCTGCAGCTGTGAATCCTGATGTAAAGCAGAGACAAGGAGGAGGAGGAGGTGGAGGAGGAGGAGGAGGAGGAGGAGGAGGAGGAGGAGGAGGTGGAGGAGCGTCTTGGGTTAGAGGGAGTTTGCGTGCATCTAAAAATAATTTAAACTCCAAACAACATCATTCCAGAGGTGGGCGGGGTCCAGCTGGCCAAAGGCAAGCTGACAACACCTACTCTGCACATATTTAAAGAGTCTGAGGAGAGAACCAGGACCAGAGTAGACTGAAGGGTGGAGGTAAGACCAGAGTCTGAGGAGAGAACCAGGACCAGAGTAGACTGAAGGGTGGAGGTAAGACCAGAGTCTGAGGAGAGAACCAGGACCAGAGTAGACTGAAGGGTGGAGGTAAGACCAGAGTCTGAGGAGAGAACCAGGACCAGAGTAGACTGAAGGGTGGAGTCTGGAGCAGAAAACCCAAACAGAGAGATGAAACAAGACATGTGTTGGATGGCATCTTCATCAGAGTCGACCATGCCCTCCTCCTCCTCCTCCTCCTCCTCCTCCTCCTCCTCCTCCTCCTCCTCCTCCTGCAGACTGATGCCTGTGGCCCTGGGGCCTCTGGAGGCCTCTAACACCCTCACCACCTCTCCGTTCTCTCCCCCCCTGCCTCCCACTCCCACCCGGCTTCGTCGGGCCCGTCGGGTCCTGTACCCGGCCTCCAGGAGCAGGAGGCCCCCCCTCAGAGAAGCTCCAGACCAGGCTCTGCGCTGGCTCCTGCTCCTCCTGGCGCTCGTCTTCCTGCAGATCTACACCGAGGAGACGCTCACCTGCACAGGTGGGTTTGATGGATGGACGCTCTGGCTCGCTGCTCACCTGTCAGAGCTCGGTCTGTCCGCTCTGAGGGAAGCTTAGTGGGCGGGGAGTCTGAGAGCAAGTTACGACAGCTGCAGGTTTTTATTTGACAGGAGACGTGTGCTGTTCTAAAAGTAACCCATGCATGCTGTGATGGTGTGGTTCTCCGTGTGTGGTTCTCCGTGTGGTTCTCCGTGTGTGGTTCTCAGTGAGTGGATGCTAAAGCTCTTCCTCAGTCTGAATGAATCCTTCTCTTCTGCTGCAGAGCTCCAGAGCCAGTGCCCAGACCCGACGGCGTACCACCCCCAGGACGCTGATGGGAGTCAGGGATGCACAGGGGAGGAGCCGTGGATCCTCCTCACAGTGAGTGGAGCTCCTGAGCCTCAGATGGAGTGTGTGGTGGCCTGAGGACGAGGAGACTGAAGAGAGGACGCTGCAGGCAGACGGGACTCTGAGAATCATTCTTCTTAAAAACTGTGTCCACCCGTTTGAGAGGGACTGTGGATGACCCCTGACCTCTGACCTCTGACCTCTATGCACTTGAACGCTCAGTGTTGTGACGTGACGCTGGGCTGGAGACTCTTAAACTGAGCGACTGCATGAACTGCTGCAGACGAGGACGAGCTCTGGAGGACTGAACTAAAACTGAAAGGTCTGCAGAACATTTCTGAAACAGAACGTATAGAGATCTGTTGTTTTACCTGTATAATGTTAATGATGCTTTAAATGAGAAATAAAGACGTGTTTTCTTCTTACAGCTCTGGTTTTCTCTGCGTCTTGTTCTCTGGCAGGGAACCAGAGTGTGTTTATCTAAACTAATGAGGTGTAGTTTATGTTTCTCCGGCACAAACTCCCGGTTCAGCGCTGGAGCCACCGTGGGACGGTCTGAGTGGGCGTTTGCTCAGAGCAGAGTGGTCTTTAGTGACTCAGAGACGAGGTGATCCCTCGATCCTCCCACGCAGCCGCAGGAAATAATCCGAGCGGCCGGTATCGCTGCAGGGAGGGAGGTGTGTCTGCAGGAATGAAAGCTAATGTGGCTGAAAGCAAACGTTAAATATTTCACATTCAAACTGCCTCATTCCAGCGGTGTTACAGCAGCGCCGTCACTTATGTAACCGCCTTTAATCTTTGACATCTATAGCTGACTAGTGATTAATGGACGTGAGTCACTGTGAAGGAACATTTGTCAGCGTTTAATATTTGAACAAATATGACTTATTTATAGACGTACTGTATCCTGTTTGGGTTTCCTTGGTGTTTCTTATCTTCTCTTACTTCCTGTGTTTTCCCTCTTTGATTGCTGGATTGGTTTCTCCTTGAGGCTCCGCCCTCATTGGTCTCACCTGTGTCTCATCAGTCCCCCTGTCCATATATACAGCCCTGCCTTTAGCTTTGTTTGCTGCATGTTTGTCCTTTTGTGCATCTCCTCGTGTTTTCCATGCTCCATGTTTTTAGAGTTGAGGTTGTACCTGCATTTTATTTAGCTGCTGGTTCTGGTAGTTTCTGTTTGCATCCATAGTAGATGCAAAGAACCATCTTGCAGGACAGAAGATATCTAAAAACGTTTCTTTATCTGTTTTTGCTCCTTTCCTAGTTTTCTTCTCACTTTCTTCTTGTCCCACGCTGGGGGACGTAGTATTACTGACCACACTTCAGGTTCTGCTTCCTCTTCCCATCACTGCTTCTGCTTTATCGCTTCCTGAGTTCCTAAACTTGGCTCCAGGCTGAGCTCATAACAGCAGAACATTTAAAAACAAACATCTGTGTTGCTAAAAGGACTTTGCGTTAGCGTGTTATCGGTGCGTTGGCTCTGACGGCCGTGGCAGTGAGTAAACGCACTCACTCAAAGGATGATGGCTGATTAATTCTCAGAGAGAAGCTTTATTGACTTTATCAGGAACACTCGGAACAATGGGGCCGTGACAACGTGACGTCTGAGCGGCTGTATCTCGTTCTGATTCAGGGAATAATTATGCTGCTCTCCATCACCGTCACACCCGCTCCACCAGACGTTAGAGGGACGGTGGAGCTCATTCTCCATCAGACTGATCCAGCTACAGGACGTCATCTCCATCCACATCTCTGCACCTCCTCATTAAACCTGTTTATAATCTGCATTTACTCCTGTTTCTATCTCAAATGCAAGAAAAAACAATTCTATTCTTTAGTATTTACTATATTTATTTCATTTTTATTGGCAGGAATTAACCCGAGACATCATATTCCTCCAGTTTTAGCTTCTCTTCATTGGCTCAGAATAGAATTTAAAATCCTCCTCCTTACATACAAGGCCCTCAAAGGTCTACCTCCATCGCATCTTAAAGACCTCATTGTACCAGATCATCCCAACAGATCACTTCGGTCTCAAAGTTCAGGTCTACTTGTGGTTCCTAGACGTTCTAAAGGCTTCTCTCCTGTGGAACCAGGAACAGACGCCTTCTCTACTTTTAAGATCAAGACTTAGATCAGGCTTATATTTAGAACGGATCAGAATGTACAACGAAACGAAGGTGACCTAAGATTCTGGAGAAATTAAAAAAGTAAAGGAAATGTAAAAAAACAATATATAAACACTAACATGACACAACAACCTCAGTTCACACGTAATAAGAAGTGACTGTTGTTACACATCACATGAAATTATTGCATTTGTTTGAACATATGACGTTATTACAAGTTTGCACAGCGTCCCTTAGCTATGCTGCAACAGGCCTAGGCTGCACTGAGGACATGTCCTCTAGTCTCTAATGTCTTCTCCATTACTATTCATGTAACTGTCTTGTTAAAGGGTCTTCTTCCTGCCACCATCGCCTTCCTGCTTCCTGTAGGGGTTACAGGCCACGTTTAGTGTCTTGAGACATTTGTGTTGCTGTTGACGCTATGTAAATAAAACTGACTGGATTACTGTGTTATTTTAGTTCTATTTTTTCACCTCACACCTATTTTTTCTTCCACTCATGGTCTTTATTTTATGTTTTAATGTGACTAAGTCAATGATGCATTCAACCTTGGTCCGGTTCCTGTTCCCAGGACAATGGAGACGAGTCCAGACATGTCCTCAAAGTGGCATTCTTGCAAACCTAATTTTGCATGAAAATCTGGATTATCAGGAAATAATGAAATCTGGAGTGGAGCATCATCAGTGAGTGTGTTCACTGGTATTTACTACAGCTCTGTGCATCATGTACCACAGTCCTGCCTATGAACAACTCCTACTGCTGCTGCACTGAGTCCTGGATCGGATTAGATAAGAGTTCTTTCACTAATACGACCACAACCCAGTGTGTGTAAAGATGTTGGCCAGGGTTAAAGGGATGGGATGAAGAATGATGTAGGACCGATGGAGGAGGAAAGGAGAGAACAGAGAGAGTTAGTGTGGGTGTGGGGTGGTGAGGAGAGGTTAGATGTGGACTTGTTCCTGACTCTAAGTTATATAAAGGATGGTACAGATGAGCTGATGCATTAACCTGAGAGCTCGCTGATAAATGAGTGATGGTGATGAACCTAGACGTATCGTCAGGCTGAGGTTTCTACAGGTGTGCCTCCAGGCTACATGATGTCAGCGTGCATGTGTAATATTTCACGCTGACGTCCCGTCTGACACTTTAATGTGTCAGTCACATAAAGTCATCTTATGTCACGGTGCTGTTGAGCTGTTTGATCACAAACCTCACGTCTCTCATGGAGGAGCCAGAGTCCGGTTCAGCGTTCTGAGGCCGAGACGTGAGCTCACGCTGTGTCAGCCATGTTTACGTTTTTCATGACGTCTTCTCGGCACTGGATGGGCAACATTTCTTCTTCTGTATTTTTACTTTTAAGAAATGCAAACACAACTCCTCTCTGCTGTTTAAACAGAAGATTAAAACATGTGGGATGGGTTATCGCTCTGAGTAGACGCATTCTGTTTTCAATTAACAATATGCAGATAAATGATAAACGCTCATCTGGATATTGTGGATGAATCATTGCACTGGAAGCCTTTCTAACCGTAACATAAGCCGGCTTCCTCATGAAACCACCGGCACCATCCGGCTCCTTACGTGAAGCTCATTCTCATGAACTCTTTCATCTCCTGGTTCTGGTTCAGTCTCAGTGTTTCCAGGATCTGGCACAGAAACACGAGTCCTAATCTGTTTTTATTCTCTGTCTGACTCAGCGACCACTAAACCAACACGTGGACCGCTGGTGAGCGTCTCTGAGCCTCGGTTTGGAGCTGTGTCCTGCACCGTTGGCACCGGTCAGACCCCCGTAACCGGCTTTTATTCAGCTGAATCAGCACGAATCTGTCAAAGAGATCACTCTGATTGGCCGAAGCAGAGCACGATAAGAAAAACAGGAATGGATGAAAGAAGATGAAGGTTTCAAGATATCTGTTGTTTAAAAAGGCAACTGGACATTTCATCCGAGTAGCTTCTTCAGTTCTAGGGGACAGGTGGTAAGTTTGAGGTTTGAACAGGAGACTCTGGGGGTAAAACCAATCAGAAACCTACTTGACTTGTTACTGTAAACAACCATAAAGTGGTTCAGCTAAACAGAGGAAGTGGACTGAGATTTAATCTGCCATCTATTTACAACACCCTAAGAAGTTTCAAACACATTTACGTCTTCAGACTGGAGACTCTGGCCGATGATGCGTCGTTAGAGCACCGTACATAGGAAAAGAGGACAGGGACAAACTGCTCCCCCTCAATGATAGCCCCCTTTGACTAACTATTAATGGATACTAGTTGCACCAGTTTTTGGTTGTTAACCGAAACAAGTCGAGAAAGTTTCTGATGGGTTTTACCCCCAGAGTCTCCTATTTAAACCTCAAAGTTCCCACCAGTCCCCTAGAACTGAAGAAGCTACTCCGATGAAACACCTTAAAAAGCAAACTCTACAAGTTCAGTTGTCTTTCTCAAACACTTATTGGATGAAACATGACCAGGAGGACTGAAAACCTTCACAGACGAATCTAATCTTTCAAGACGCGACGCAGAATGAATGAAGTGCAGAAGACCAACGGATCAGCTGATTCAGGAGACACCAGCTCTGCTTCTTTGATCACATCTTAAATCATACTCTCTCTGCAACTGTTCCATTAAATTAATTTATTGCATTTTTTTAAATACTAAATAAATCTGTTACATAACACCCCAAACAATCAGCGGCTAAGGTAGCAGCTGATCATAAGATAGCGTGCAGGTCTTATACATTCAATAATTAGTCGTCAGTTCACACGAGGCTTAAACAACGAGACAAAGACGAGCGTCATCAGCAGCAGATTTACAAAGCAGCTATAAATAGAGTCACTACTTGGTCTTTATCTCATCTGAATCGGACACCTGAAACATTTCTATTCACCGTGATTGTTGTGAAAGCACATCATCAGCTGAGGCCCAACATGGGGATTACGCTGCTAATCCTCGCGTGGACGAGCCGCGGGTGGAGACGGTCAATGAGCCGAACAGAGACGCATTTAGACAAAAAGACACACAAGTACACGCTTCTATCTTTGGAAGTACTTTCCATTGATCTGATTGTTGCCGTTAATACCAGGTCTTAACACGTCTGAACACTCAAACAGTTGTATTCTGCAAGAGGTTGGCCCCGGCGACGGGACCACGCCTCGACGGCTTTACAGGCTGGGGTGACAGATTGTACCTGAAGTGACTACAAGTTGAAGTAGCTGGAGAAGAACAAAAACTAGAAGAGAACACGTCACTGCAGAACATGATGACTGTTGGATGAGCCGGTCTGTTGGTTATTGTCAGGGTTCCTTAAAACTGTGTTGATTCACGCTGCAGGTAAATGGCATCTTAGACTGATCAGACAATGTCGACATCCTCCTGACTACCACTACTTCAAATCGGTCCCCTGTGGAGGACGTTTATAAACCTGAATGTCTCCCACCTACCGCATGCTGCTGAATTAACTTCTTTTGACATCATCAGAGGACATTTAGGGCTGTTCAATGATACCAAATGTGAAAGGTTTGTCAGGCTTTGGTACCTTTCTCTTCCTCCCTCCATTCTGCACAGAAGTTGTTGCTCTTTGGTTTCTTTCTTGGTCCAGTACCCTAACTCATTTTTATTCTCCTTTTTTAATCCGTATAAATTGGAAGGCTGGTCGCTCATCAGTGTTTTTGCACTACCACTGGGGGCTCCCCTGCTCTTGGCTAATAAAACCTCTGTGAGCATGATTGTGGTTGACTGTGGCGTCTTTTCTCTTGTGTCACTGTTTGGAAACGCCTGCAGGCTCTTCCACAGAAATCCGCCTGCAGAACTGTTCAGCCTTCATCACTCACATAGCGGCGATGGCGTTGACGGCCGTCACAAAAAATGCTGACATTGTTTTGCAAAGATGCAAATTTAGACAGCACACATGACAGAATCAGGTGCAGGCGTGTGGGCGTGCAGGTTTGTGAACAGAGGAGTTATTTAAAGGTGTCAGGGCGATCAGGTCACAGCAGGAGATTCCTTTGTTCACCTGAGCCAAGAACAACTACAGGTAACTCCTCTCTGTGCAGCTCACATCTCAACCTCTGCTGGCTGGAAGAATCACTTGGCTTCAGATTACTGATGCTCTATTAGTGACGCTTGGCTTTGGTAAAGGTAACAGGAGATGATCTGTGGTTAAATGTCATCCAGCTCTGGTTACATCCTCTCTGTAGTTTTGAGTTTTATCTCATGAATCGTTCCAGACACTGAATAAACTGCACAACAGAGTATTACTCTAAATCCTTGATTTGCATGTCCTCCTGGTCTGTTTGCACTACACGTTGCATTTCACCCTACTGGTAGCTGACTTTTTTTCCATGTGGGATTTATTCAAAAAATAAAAACTTTTCCACTTCCTAGTGTCCTCCTCTTTGATTCCCCAGAATCCTCCAGCCTAATTCTCATGCATGAAACCCTTTTTTTCCAAGCTGTGTGGGAAGTTAATAACCTGGAAAGCAGACAAACTTCCCCCACCTACACTTTTTGTTTGTGCTGTAAAGCTGATGTAAACCTGGAGGCATCGAGGGGCCTCCACGTCTACTACAGAACAGGTGCAGCCAGGTATCCCAGAATGCATTTCCCAGGACGTCATTCATTTCCCTACCGCTCCATTTGCAGAATGAGCATCTGGTCCTGCAGCGTCTGGACGTCAGAAACATACCTCAACGCTTGAGATAATAATTGAATACTTGTTTTTAGTAAATGTCCTGTGTAAAGAGAAACAGGAAGTGATGAAAGGAGGTTGAGAGGCGACACAGAGCTTTTATCCTCATCGTCTGAACGTTCAGATCCACTAATATCTCCACAACATCTGGAATTAATAGAGTGTATAGCAGCTGATCAACTGATCCAGGAGAGCACATCTTCCTAGCTTCCTAGTCTCTCAGCTATTAGCAGCTCTTCCTAGCTTTGCAGCTAACAGTAGCTCTTCCTAGCCTCCCAGCTAACAGTAGCTCTTCCTAGCCTCCCAGCTAACAGTAGCTCTTCCTAGCTTTGCAGCTAACAGTAGCTCTTCCTAGCCTCCCAGCTAACAGTAGCTCTTCCTAGCTTACCAGCTAACAGTAGCTCTTCCTAGCCTCCCAGCTAACAGTAGCTCTTCCTAGCCTCCCAGCTAACAGTAGCTCTTCCTAGCTTACCAGCTAACAGTAGCTCTTCATTGCAGGTAGTTGATGATGTTTTTGTTTAGTCCTTTATTCAGTGAGAAACATGAGCTAATTCGTTATCTGCAGTGAAAACTGATGTACAGACACATCAGTGTGAGATGAACATGATGAACAACATTAGAGTTCATCCTGAAACCACCTGACTCCACATCATGAAGGTTTCTTATTGTGAAAGCTGCAGCAGATGTTGTAATCTCTGACAGGAAACCTTATCTGAGAGGAAAACCATTTGAGTTTCATTCCTGACGAAGAGAAACCTTTTGTTTTCATTTATTATCTTAAATAACTGATCCAGTTCTTTTTTAAAGGGAAAACATTAATCCCTACAACTATTCTAATGAAAATGTGATTCAGCGTTTTCCTCATTGCGTTGCATAAGTTGACAGTGAAATGTTGATGCAACTTCAGAGCACAACAAACCGACAAAGAAAGGGAAATTTAGAGGGAAATAAAATGAGTCAAGTCTTACACGCACTCATGTGAAAGAGCCGTGAAGTAGCGTAAAACAACAGTGAAGGTGTGAAAATATCAACCGCTGTAGGCCACGAAGAGAGTCTGTCGAGACACGCAAACATCTTATCTGCAGCAGGAGTCACGGCCAAGAGTTCACTCTACCAGAAAACCAGACGACGAAAGACGTAGGAGCAGAATCTGATGAATGAATGAGTCTGAGATGAACCATGAGAGTCTGGATTTCATTCTGACCTTCATCCTGCACAGATGAAGACAGATGAGACCCCCCAGAGTCTCCTATCTCTCTCACAGATGAGAGCATCAACATGTGGGGAAACCTTTTAGTTGTGTCGGTGGATTAGACTTCATTACTTTTATTTATGTAAATGTTAATGTGTCAAAGAAGCTTCCCTGTGTTTTCATTGGTCCACGGGGGATTCGTGCACGCTTAGAGAGAAGTTGCCATCATTTCTTGAGCAACACGTTGGTGGAGAAACTGTCGCAAACTGGTTTGAGATGACGACAGGAATCTTTGTCAGAGCAGATGATCAACAGGTCAAACTTCCTTAAACCCTGCGACCTCTGGGATTTTCCGGCTCTGACAGGAAGCGGGTGAAAACAAAGCGGTGACAAAGTAAAGTTTTCCCAGCTGAAACGGACACCGGGCAAACGGCTACTGACGTCAGCCGCGAAGCAGCAGTTACTCAGAGCCAGGAAGTCACCGTTGATTCTGGAGATCAGCTGTGACGAGCAGCACGTTTCTGGACCACTCAGAGTCTCCCTCTCTCTCGCTCTAACCAGAAGCAGCTGGGACTGGTCCACAGACGTCCTCCCCCTCCCCCACCCAGACCCTCAGCCCTCGTCCAATCACATCGAGACAACGAAACATAGAAAGCTGAGGCGAGCAGTCTGAATCATCCACACTGTAAAACAAACAAACCAACAGAACAGGAACATTTGACCTGACAGACATGAAAGAGTCTCCAGACGTCTCCAAACTAGTGTTTTTAGACTAGAAACAAGTAGATTTTTATTTTATTTGAGGAGTCTTTCCAGTTGGTGCTGTCATCGCTCTGGTCTGGATTTCATCTCTGACTGACAATAAAACTATGAATTACATTTGATTATTAACGGTTTTTAATCTAAAACGTCTAAAAGCTTTAGGATTGTTCTGGTTCCCATTTTAAATGTTAACACAAACAAAACATGTATAAAATGCTGTAACACCACAATCTGGCCTTGATTTAAAATGTTCTCAATTTAAAATTAAACCTCAAACCTCTTTAATAACGTCATGTGTCGTTTTATATTTAGACAGAAATAAACATCTTACATGGACAAAGTCACTTCTGATCAGAATATGAGTCTAGTAATTCATCCAGGGAATAAATAAAACCTCTGCACACCACTGGATAATCCTCCAACCAATCAGAGCAAGGACAGACTTCTCCTCAAACATCTTAACTGTTCGTCCTTTAAAGTTATTTCCATCTTTTACAACAGACGAGGAGACTCTGATGGTGCAGAGGTGTATTTCATCTCTATCTCTTTAACTCAAATCTCCAACAGCAGACTATGAATGTCTAGATATTAGTTGCCAAAACAACCACGTTCATGTGCAGACGGTGATATAACTGCTTTCTTTCCTCAGATTGCATCCAGATGCTTCACAGAACGCCTGGAGAGAGAGCAACAACAAAAACATCTTTCTGTGAGAATCACTATGAATGCTGTCTAGAAATAAACATGTGACCTGGTTGTGGGACGGTCCTGTGTGCAGATAAAGGGGTTATGTGGTCAAGCACCCCGTCCCATCCCATCCCGCCCCGCGCTGCCACGCCGCCCTCCCTCCCTCTGCAGCCGGCGGCCCGCTCCGTCCTGCACGTAGGCCGGTTCATGTGGCCGGCGGCCAGCGTCCAGTGCGCCCCCGGCCAATCAAAAGCTCCTTTGTCCAGGATTACAGCACAACAAAGAGCCCCATGGGACCCTGCCGGGGCCCGCGGGTCCTCGCTGATCAAACCGCCGGCCGAGCGGACTCTCCATGAAAGAAAGTGAAAACGCAGCATGTGGCTGACCTTAGAAACATGAATCAGCCTAGAAAAAGAAACCATCTCATCGCTTACAGTAAGACTGGAAAAAGGAAAACACAGAGAGGAGAGAGCAGACAGAGCTGTGAGGTCACTCTGCCGGCGTCAGGCAGTGATCTGAGAGCTGGAAAACACTGATGCAATGAATCAAAGGCTGGAGAGAAGCTGCTGCAGCCTGCTCTGCTCCGTGGCGTGCTCTGAGGACGCCGCTGGGTCGATGAACGGAGTATGCACAAGAACAAAGATGAGTTCCTGTCTATCCAGATTAATGCTGATCATAAGTTACACATGGACGACTGTTTTTATCAGATCATATGAGCTTATCTGTGCAGATCTTAAATCTTTAATCTCCTTTAAATCCTGAAGGTTAAACAAACTGGATTTTATTGAACCCAGGTCTCAGTCAGAGTTGCCGTGGGCGACAACCTGTGAGCGATGCATTGTCTTCACGCTGTGGATCAGACAAACTCACGGTTCCAGAGAAACACTCGACCGGTTCTCAGCCTGTTCCACTGATCGCCGCCTGCACGTACGCAGTCGTTACCCAACGCTGAGCCAGATCACTGTTAATCATCTGCTTTAAAGAGAGTGAACGTTTACTAAGAATAACCTGAACCCTGGCTTACCTGTCATTCATTCACACTGAGGCCGTTCATGTGTTTAGATGTGGTTATTACAGTAGAAGTTTGTGAAAGAGAATGTGACGACGTGATGACTGTGTGACAGGAAATGCTGGAGCCGTTAATCTTTTAGGTATGAGCGTGAATTCAGATCATGATGTAGAATGATTCTAGATAAGAATCACCAGAAAGAAGAGAATTAACCTCAATAACGTTCATGAGAGTAAAGTCTGAGAGAAGAAGAGTTCATCAGGTCTGACCAATGAAACATCAACGGTTTCAGTCAAATCAAGACGAATACTGTCTGTTAATATCTGACATTTCATCATCATCTACTTTATATACTCAGCCCTCCATCACACAGAGACATGAATGTATATTAGCATCATCTTTATTCCATGTTTCATACACATACAGCAGGTAAAATACTTGAACACGGCACCATTTCTCTCAGTAAATATATTTCTAATGCCGGTAACAATCCATGACGACACACACATACATTCATTAATACACAGGATTAGATGTTACAATCCCTTGTGACAAAATCTCAGACAAAACACATTTAGAGGCTCTGTCCAACTGAGAAATCCTAACAAACCTACAGTCATGTGACGATTAACCTACAATCTAATCAAACGTAGTAAATGATGCTGGCTTGTATGGTCCACTCAGCAGCAGGCGCTAACTCAAACCTTGTGAAATATAAGCTAACCAAATGCTACTGGCTAGCTTAACCTAAAATCTAGATAAACTGAGTAAATGCTGCTGGCTTGTATGTCCCGCTCAGCAGCAGACACTAACGCTTATTTTTCACAAAGAAATCAAACCTCAGATGTTCATAAATGAAGCAGAGAAAAGTACCGAACACCTGAAGAAGTGGAGGCTGAGACACATCTGAAGGCCCAGGCAGAAACCAAGGAGCTCTCTCTAGACTTTCACAACCGCGTTGTTGCTTAACCTCCTGATGGCACTGGTTACAGGAGGATTTCTAAACGTCTGAATGTTCCAGTGAGAAGTGTTGATGCCATAATAAGGCCGGAAGTGGAAACAACATCATTTCACCATAAACAGGCCACGAGCAGGTGATTTCTGACAGAGGAGTTAAACGAACATGAGGCGAGCTTCAGACTGACCTGGAGTTATAGAAAACTATAAGTAAGGCACTAAACAGGCATGACCTGCATGCGCACTAAACATTATGTATATGTATGAATATTGTAAAGTAAAGCTCTTTTAATGCAAAGAAAGAAAATAACCTTTGAACCTAAAGTTATAGTGAGTCTCATTTTAAGTACTTTAACATAACAGTACTGACTTAAAAATAAAACATCTTGCTGCTAGCGCTAACAGCTTCTGTGCTCACTGCAACACGTTTTACATTGAGATGGTACCGTAGCGTTGCAGAGCTTCAGTGGTATGCTCACTCTTTGTTTTTGCCTTCCATCAGTCGTAGTGACGTGCTTTCATCTGATTCCTCCATGGTGGTAGCCATGCTTAGCTGAGCTCTGACGTGTGCGTTGGTGTAATCAGTGTGCCAGGAAATCATGAACTGATAAAGGTTCTGTGTCATTCAGAATGAAAACAGTAATTCAATGCATTTTTTTTTTTAACTGAACCCTTTGGATGAGATAATACACACCGTGATGTCAAATGTCAAATGTCACTGCACATCGCCCCAGAGTCACCATAGCAGCAGTGAAGCTTGGAGGTGGGGGCAGCTCTTCATGCAGCTCTGTTAACCTTCATATAACTGAAGGAAGGATTGATAAATGTACCGAGACACTGTTGATAGGAATCTGCTGCCATCTACCAGGATGATGAAGATGAGACGAGGTGAACGATGATCCTGAGGACAGCCGAGGACATAAAGCTGCTGGAATGAAAGACATTTAAGTGTCTTCACTGCTTTTTCCTGCGTCATTCCACGTTTTAACGCAAAACATCAGAGGTTTGACTTCTTTACATGTGTGCGTCGTCATGTCAGTGGCATCTTTAGAAATCTATTTACTGAGAGAAACAGATAAGAGACCAATAGAAAGAACAGAATTAGAGAATAAAGTCTGAGAGTAGAAGAGTTCATCAAGTCTGACCAATGAAACGTCAAAAGGACACTTTCAAAAAAAAAAAAAAAAAAAAAACTCTGGATGGGCAACATTTGGACAACAGTAGTACAGCTGTAACAGTGTGAAATTATATGTATTTGTATTAAGAATGTATTTGCCAAAATTAAAAATTAAAAAAAAAAAAAAAAAAAAGGACACTTTCAGACCGTTTATCATTTATAGACATAAATGTATATTTATTATATTTCATATATATATATTTGTAGATCTTATTTTTAAAACTTGTCTTAAAACCCATTTTTATTGCTCAGCCTTTGACCCAGCATGGGACCCTGCTTTTTCTGCTTTTGTTTAATTGTTTTTATTGTTTTTTAATAGTTTGTCTCACCAATGTGCAGCACTTTGTTTCAGCGGGGGTTGTTTTTAAAGTGCTTTATAAATAATTCTTTTCCTTTATTTTACATCCTCATATGCACATACTGCAGAATAACATGTTTTCTGCAAATGGTTTTATGTATTATTTATAGTATAGTTATATATATTTATTATATTATATGTTCTTCTTCTGAGTCTGGACGTTAATAAAGTTCTTGAATCCTGAATCACCTCTACGCCTCTTCGTCTCCTCTGCCTCCGACTCAGAGCTCTGTCTCTGGGGCCGAGCGCTGTACTTGACCTCCGACCTCCGAATCATTTTTTTTTTTTTTCTTGTTTCCGTCCCGTTGCTGAACAGGGTTGCTGAACGCCACCCCTCAGGCGATGAGGCGGCGTCTCGCCTCGGCCATATTTGGAAACGCTGCGGCTGAGTGTGAACGTTGAGAGTGTGTCAGGAATCTAACGGCCTCCAGAGAAGAGACGGTGAAAGTCTTTATGACACATCGTCCTGCCACGCTGTCCTCCACCCAGAGACCTGGTGTGTGTGCGTGTGGGTGCGTGTGTGTGTGTGTGTGGGCCTGTGAGGGCTTGTTTAACTTCTACACCTTATTCTGGGAAGATCATTGTTAGTGTGTAACCTGTCGCCTCCTGTCAGGGGGGGCCAGGCCCTGCAGGGCTGTCCCACTGTCCCACTGTCCCACTGTCCCAGTATGTGTGTGATGTCATGCCGATTGCGTCCCTGTCACTTGGGATGTTTAAGATGCTTCAGATGCTTCAGATGCTTCTGATTGTTGCAGCTGAAACAAAAGGAAGAGAAAAATGTCGCAGGTATTTGAAGCACTCAAGGTGAAGGTCAGTTTCACTCGGAGAGAAAACGCTGGAGGAAGAAAATGCCACACACACTTAGAGAGTGATGTGTAATGATCAGTTATGAAATAGCTCCTTTGTTCTTTGACATTCCTTCACACTAAAGGAAATAAAAACACGTTGGGTAGGTTTGGTTCCCTTGAGAACGTTGAGAACTTGAAGAGATGTTTCAGTGAAGGAATACTGGCTCACAGCCACGGTTACTCTGGACGATGCATGAGAAAGACGCTGCTGCTGCAGGCTGAAAAGGTTCAGGTGTTAGATCAGATTCATGGAGGTTTGCTGCAGCTGTGACCTGAGAGATGCTAATGCTAATGCTAATGCTAATGCTAATGCTAATGCTGAGACTCTGTAGTTGATCTGAAGTTCAGCTGGAGACCATCTCTGTCCCGTCCTGCTCTGTGGATTTAAACAGATGTCATTCACAGTGATGCAGCTGATAACGCGTCTTTTATCAGTGAAATCATTTATTCTTGCAAACAGACCAGTGAGCAGCCAGTGAACCAAACTCAGAGCCGTCCTACCGTTTAAACAGTGTTTATTTACCACCACTGCGCCGTGTTGGAGTCTTTTCCAGCAAATCAGCGAAGCGTTCACTGACACCGCTGGAGTTTTCCTTCCCTGTCACCAGACAAGAAGAAGAAGAAGCAACCAAACACTGCTTTGATTAAAAACACTTTGGCAATAATTATCTGAAGACTGATGACTCTGTCGTCTGGGAAATACATCAAATACACATCCATAAAAAGCAAACTGAATTTGTTTCGTTTTTTCCGGTGAACTCCTCTCAGCCTCTTCATGTTGGTTTGTCTGTTCTGACATGATTCAGAATCATTCAGTTCCTGCTAACACTCCTGGAGCTCCTGATGCTGGATGAGTCTCAAAATCCTCGACTTACAAAGAAAGTACTGTCCAGAAACGTTGTGGTGGAGGTTAAAGGAACTTTCTGCTGTATTTCCTGTAAGTTCTGTCGTCCCTGACTCACTGAGCTATTTAAAGCTTTTTGAAGAAAAATCTGCAGAAAGCGTCAAATGTCTGAAGCTGGTGAACAGACGACAGAAAAAATCATATTTGATATATAAGCCAACATGTGGAATCTGTCTTTAGGCAAAACTTTAACTTTAACCTAAACCTGAAGGAAAACAAGTAAATTTATCGCTGGTCCTTTAGTCTATGAAACCAGAAAGAAAAAGAAGAAGAAGTAGTCTCCATCAGTGATGTCAGATCTTCTCTGTTGGTCTAAAGGAGCATGAACATGACTCTGGATCAATATTCAGATGTAGTTTTAGACTTTCTGACTCAAGGTATCTGGTCATCTGGATTCATCTCTGAATCTGGAGAAGAACCAGGTTTATTTAGAGCTGAACACAATGATCCATGGACCAGAGAGACCTGGACCAGACCTGGACCAGAGAGACCTGGACCAGACCTGGATGAGACGGACCTGGACCAGAGAGAGACCTGGACCAGCGGTCACCGTGGAGACTACTTCATTTTTGTTTTTGACTCGTTAAAGTCTAATATTAACTCTGAGTTGTTTCATTTTACTGCAGAACAGAAGAATCAACGTTTCCCTTGTCTTGGTTTTGGGGATCACCCAGAGGCGTTTATCAGAGGGAAATCAAATAAGCAGCAGAGACTAATTCTCTGTGATTCACTTCCTTGCATTGTCTGATTTCTTCATCGTTTTTTTTTTCTTATCAAATTCTTGTGAAGAACACGTTCAGACTTCAGAGGCTGCTTGGTTTACACGTAACACAGATCTGATATCACTGGAGTGTTGTTATCAGTGTGAAAGGAACATGAGAGGGTGGAAAAACAGACTTGTTGTAGAACAGAAGGGGTTTTCTCTGAAGTTGTTGACACCTTTTTGTCTGATTGAGACAGATTAGACGGATCATTAGGACATTTTCCACTTAAACAAGAGCTTCCCTGGTATTCCACCAACCTGCTGGCAGAGCTGCAAAGCTTCAGGCCACGTTAGGCAAAGATCAGAGCGTACACTTCAGATGGTGGCTAAATGCAGAAAACACATTAAATAACTCTAATGTTCAGACTGAAGCACAAACGTGAAAGTGTTTGTGTTCTCCTCTGATACCTCTGCCTCGATAAGCAGGGAACAGTGACAGATGAAGATAAGGTGGTGATTCAGCACAGCTAATCAGGGCCCAGCGTTTCAGCGCCGTGAAGGACGTTTCAGAAGCTTTTCAGTGATTCTCCAGACGTGCTTTAAAGTTTTAAAGCTGCATTAGAGGCACCGTGCATCGCTGGAGTGATCAGCTGATTCAGATTAAAAACCAGAGCACGAGAAGAAAAACAGAATAAAAATAAAAATAAAACAGAGTTCAAAGGTCACACGGAAAGTTCTTCTTCTTGAGTTTCATCTTTACCTCATATGAACGTTTGAATGCATTAATATTTCCACATCTAGACTAGAAGTTTATCTGGAGTCTCTCTGTTAGGAACTGATTCTGATCCTGCAAAGATCTGACGGGCCAATCAGATCCTTTGGGCGGGGCTTAATGTGCTGATGGACAGAAGGATAACAGTAATCATGCACGCAAAATGTTTGAATTATCCAGAATGTCCATGAGAAAATATACAGGAAAATGGTAGCTCTTCTTAGCTTCATAGCCTCCCAGCTAATACTACCTCTTCCTAGCTTAGCCTCACAGCTAACCGTAGCTCGTCCTAGCTTAGCTTTCCAGCTAATACAGGTGATGATTGTTTAGCTGGTTGTTGGTCTTTGTGATTTGTTCAAAGATGAAAACCTGACAGTTAATCTGCTGTAAAATCAACCGCTGAAGCTAAAAGAAACCAAAACCGTCCATTTACTGTAAAACGGCAGCTTTCACATTTACAGGGAGCTCTGGAAATAAATAAATAATAATAATTATCACGTGTATACCTTGATGCTGTTATCTGACTGAAGTGTTTTCCTCACAGAGAAGAATGAAAATTCTTTCAGCTGTTGCAACACGGCTTGGCAGCGTGGTGAAGTGAAACTAGGCATGTTGGTACAGAGCCACCGCAGATTCCAACGAACCGCAGGAAGCATTTACAGACTTTCATCACCATGTTCACTGAAATCAATTATTTCATACGTTAAATCAAACAAAGAAGAGGAAAAATACTGATCCTGATTCATGCTTTATTCACACTGTTGACATCAGTTACTTCCACGTTATTCTTTAAACTCTTCATTTTCAAACATTCCACAACTTTTCTTTAACAAAATCAACTTAACTGTCTCTACTTTTGTTCCTGTGACTCTTGGAATAAGCGCGGCGGTGCACGCTGCAGAGATTCATGAATTACTCAGACGCTGCATCACGTAAGGATTTCATATGACGATGTGACGTCTTCCTCTTTAAGTGCTGGACTTTCACAAAGTTCACGTCACCTGGTTTCATCATTCAGACCAAGCACACGGCTCAGGGAGAAGAAGAAGCTAATCACATGTTGGACAAACACCAAAAGTCCCCTCCCTCTGTCCATTAATGTCCAGCTTTAGGCAAGTGGACATATGTTTAGAGCAGGTTGAGCCTGGATGGAAGATTTTGTTGTAACTGTTTATTATAATTCTCTTTTTGACATGTTTGATATTTATACCTGGAGCTTTACTGCTTTTAATGAAGGTTTCCTCTTAGTTCTCATCCAACAGTACAAATATTCAGTATTTATTCATCTTACAAATAACATATCTTATGTTTCTCATATATTTATATATATTATATAGTCTCATACATTCTCTGGTTAATATTTTATACTCGGTGACTTTTAAAAGTTTCCTTCTTTTCCAAACATGACCCTGTTATATTGTTTTATGTCTAAGTGTGAGTCCAGCTGTGGGAGGGACGGTGCAGTTAAATGTCTTCAGCTCTGTTTATATATTTTATTCATTTCTCATCACCTGTGACACATCCAGCATCCGGCTGCAGGTGGAAGTCAAACAGGATGAGAAACACACCTACTCATTGTTTCATCTGGTTCATGTGTTCATTCTGGGTCCAGATTTAAAATAAAATATGAAGTATTAAGCATCAGCCTGTGGTTTATAGTCACATGTGTTTGAGCACACGCTGCACCATGAGAGCAGTTTACAGTAAACTGAAAGAAGCATGACGATCACATGTGAAGGCGGTGGTGAGGATTCTTAAATAATATTAATAAAAGCTAAATCAGCCACCGCATTAAGATCTTTATCCTGATAAATATCATTTCCCTGAGCCGAGGTTTCCTTCCAGCTGAAGTCTGATGATTCAGCTTCTCTCCGCAGCCTGATCCATCCGCATTCTCTGCGGCTTCCGCAAACCACAAGAAAATATGCTAATTTTCTGTTATTTTCCCACTTGAGCAATAAGTTGCGTTGGCTGAACTCAGGGAGTGGCCTGGTGCTTATGGGCGTTTCTAAAAAACACACAACCTGAGCTGAAACCGATATAAAAGAGAGCACTCCGAAGATCGGGACTTATCTGACTCTACAGAGCCCGCAGAGAAAACCCGCAGAGACCCACACTAAAAGCAACAAGACAAAATGTACTCACGGTCAACCAGCATGACTCTGACTGTTCAGCAGGAGAGCTTCGCCTTCTCCAGGATGGCTGCTCGCAGGACGGAGCCGGAGGTCTTCACCTTCGAGCGGATCCCGGCTCAGGCCACTGCCGTGCGCTCCTACGTGCCCATCCGGCCCAAGAAGCGCTGCACCCGGGTCATGTACCCCGCTAAAGTCCGCATGCACCTTCCACCACCGGAGAAGAGCCAGGCTAAGCGCTGGCTGGTCATCCTGTGCCTGGTGGTGCTTTGGCAGATCTACACCGAGGAGCCCTGCGCGGAGACGCCGCTGGGAAGCACCGAGAGCCCGATCACTGACTTCCAGGGTTTCCGCTTCCAGTCGGCGGAGGAGCAGGCTCGGCAGCTAGACTCAGAGCTGCTGTCAGCCACACAAAGCGGCTGCGAGGAGCACGACTCATTCAGCGAGCAAATCATCCCGAACACCACCTGCACGAAGTCCAGCCTGGACGCAGACACCACCGGCTCCTTCGAGCAGAGCGCCGGGAAGAGCTACATGGTGGCCCTGCTGGTCTACCACAGACTGGGCAGCGACAACTAAGCGACAGCACGGGGACTGGTGTAAACGCCCGGGTCTGGGCGCCAGAGATCCACGATGAAGACGACCTGGAGCTGATCCCGAAAAGATACTGGAGAACAGCGGTGTGCCCTGCGCGGCGCAGCCGGGGAGGGAGCTCCAGGCACCGGCTTCTCCCAGACAGCAGCCCCTCAGAGCGGAGGAGGTCCAGCTGTTGGACTGGGACACTTTAAAGAAAAGAAGAAAGAAAGAAAGAAAGAAAGAAAGAACGAAAGAAAGAACTGTGAACTGAAACAAAAAGACTGAAACTTGAACCCTTGAAAACTTGAACTGTCCTGTGTGACCATGACGGTCAGCTGCAGGCTGGATGATCTACCAGATGAACTGTTAGAAATCTGTCACTACTGTAGACCAGCAAGCTGAAACTGATGCTGTCTACTACTACTACTACTATTATTATTATTATTGTCTCTTGTCTACATATGTTATTTAGTTATTTATTCTATTTGCTATTTATTGAATAATGATTTTTAATAAAAAAATGTCTCAAAGAACTTTCTGTTGCACGTCTCTTCTCTGGAGTTCACAAAATGCTCCTAACTCTTTATTGTTGGTTATAAATTTAAAGCTTCACTCAGAGTAGAATATAAACTGCACCAGATCAATATCAGCACATGTGCATCAATAACAAGCTTTAAATACGTTTAAGAATTTGAAAATGAGTAAAGGAATAAATGCTGCGGCTGCAAATATACTCAAAGGTTTTTTATTAAAAACAACAGGAAAATAAAACGTCCAGATTCTCTGAAGCTAAATTATTTGTGGGCACTTAAAAATAAAACAATGCATTAAAATAAAAGCAGATTTAAAGATATATAAAAACCATAGAAAGGTTAAAAAGATGTGTTTGAGTCTGATAATAATTTGAATCATGACAACATGCTTATGAGGTAGAGACTGAGCTTTACTCTGCAGGAAATAGATTTTATTTTATGACATCGTTGATGCAGAAAGCATCGTCTGATTCCTGCAGGTGGAAGAAGGAAAAACATTTAAATACACAAAGATGAGCCAATGAGTCGGCTCCATGCAGGAATCATTTCCTAGTTTAACAGATTCAAACAGAAGAGTCTCTGCACACAGACACATGATGATAACGTGAGCATCCAGCATCAGTCCAGACTCACTTCTCTCATTCAAACTTTCATTTCTTCCTCCGTTTATCTGAGTCATGAGCTCCTGAGCTGCATCAGGGTTGCATCACGGCCGCATCGTTCATGGATGAGCAGCGTCTGAAACGTGTGAAGACCTCCTTGTTATTCTAATGATTAATTCACAGCAACTGGTCTGGTTGTGTGTGTATATACAGCGGATGAGCTCATGGCTGAACGTGATGAGCGTTTATAGTCACTCTGCTCTGAGGACGAGCGGTGCCCCGGGGCTTCTGGGGAAGACCTGTTGATGTTAGTGTTGGATGTTGCCATGTAGACGTCGCCAGGTACATGTCACGTCCTCTCTGCAGGTAATGCATCAGGTATGAGAGGCGTGGGAACCCCTGCTGTGATCACACATCGGTCTGATCTGGTCTCTGGGCCTCGTTGGAGTCACGTCGTCTAGTTTTCCCACAGACCTGGTCCAGACTGAATGTGGGCTAAACTCTCTCGTATTGTTTCTCCTTCTTTCTCTGAACACAGCCTCTTCTCTTCTTTCCAGCTCAAACCAATCAGATTTCTCCACAGCCTCCAGGAACGAGGCAGCGCTGTCAGAACTTATCACACGTCCACAGCTCCGATCATTCTGCTGCAGCTTTGTAACCGCTGAGAAGCTCTGAGACTGGACGGAGGCCCAGTCCAGGCGCCAACGCTCTCCTGACCTTTAAACATGTGAAATGACGTCAGTGTCAGGGAACCTTGGTGACCCCGTCCTCTCAGACTGCAGCTGAGATAACGTATTCAACCAGCGCTGGTTTGTGCACATTCAGGAACCTTCTGCAAACACTAGAGGATAGTGGGAGCTGTCGCAGTGAGAACATCTGCTTAAAGGATTTAAATTAGATTGGTGCATCACACCTAAAATTATATCTAAATGCATCAGATTGAAAGCAAAGACACAAATAATCTATGTTTTTTATATAATTTTAAATCAGTTCAGGCGTCAAGGATGATATGGATTAGAAGAGCAGTCGATTAGAGAACAGTGGAACAACGCTAAACATTAAGAAAGAATCAGCTCATAGACGCATGACGCAGAGATACTGGACTGAAATGAGCCAATATAATAATGCATGAAGGACAAGCATTTGAAACACATCGTGGTTCTCTCTGTTATCTCCAGTTTTCATCTACGACGTAGAAAATAATACTAATAAATAAATAAAGAATGAATGTGAAGGTGTGTCCTAACGTCAAAGGTCGAGTCTGACGGCAGCGTCAGGAATGTGACCTGGGTTTATTTAAAGCTCAGAGCTCAGGTGAACCGTGGCGCTCTCTGCTTCCTGCCTCGTGTTTACAGTCAAACCTGGGACACATCAACACGTCCTCAAGCACGAGCTGCTTCATGATGAATGCATCTTCACTCCACAACGGGTTTTTAAAATACACATTAGAGAAGAGAAGAGGAGGAAGAAGTGGACGACACGTACACGCAGCGTCTGATCAGCATCTAATCTGCTTCATCTGAATTCCTGCAGAAGGAAAATGTCTCAACCAACTGAAGGAAATAAAAACACGTACACGTTCATGTGTTTGTCCTCAGTCAGAGATGTGACTGACCTTCACTTTACAAACTACAACATGTTTGCTTAGAGTCCCTGCAGACGGCAGCTGCACATGTTGTCAGTTAAGAACATAAATCTTAATTTTCACCATCTGTATGAGAGCATGTACTTCAGCCGAGTATTTTACTCATGATGTAATGTCAAACACTCTCTGTGTTCCTGGAAGCTGGAGGCTGGAAACTAAACGAGTTCCTGCAGTTACAGTAAAACGTTTCCCTCTGAATGTTCCTGCTGACACTGAAGAGGTGACATTTAACAAGAAATTCACTTTAAGAGACGACTTTTATAACTATTTAAGGTCCCTCTCTAACATCAGGTCAGACCTCCTCTATCTGTGACTCCAGCTCATTCTCTGTCTCCTTGTTTCTCTAATCTTCTCCAGTGTCTCCAGATTTGTCTCCATCCAGTGTTTCATTCATTGTATTGATGCTGGAGAGTCTGACCACTGCTCAAAGCTTCTCCAGCTCATCCCAAAGATTCTCAATGGGGTTAAGGTCTGGACTCTGTGGTGGAACAATCCATCTCATGCTCCCTGAACCACTCTTTGACAATCTGAGCCCCATGAATCCTGACATTGTCATCTTGGAATATGATCCATTGATGGAATAAGCTGCTCATTGCATCAGTTAAATAACTTAAATAATCACCCATGCAGTAATTATGAGTGACTCCACACACACGTCCTCATTCAGACATTAAGTCTGATCGTGTCTGAACATGTCCGTTATCTCATCAGGTTCCATCCGGCTGCACAGAGGATGGAAAGTTACTTTATTAACGCTCAGCGCTCAGAGCAGAGGCTTGTTTGTGACTTGGTTCTAAAGCAGATTCCCTCAGCTGATGTCTGAGCTCCTGAAAAACAGCCCCGGCTTTATTTTTAGAGCTGAAGATGAATATCGAGTCGTGTTGATGATGTGCCTCAGAGCATAAAAGAATAAAACACAAAGCCGTGTCTGGAACGAATACATGTCTCCAAACTTATCTCGGAACCTTTTCCATGAGATTAGATGATAAAATGTGATCAGATCAACATCCAAACATCGATCACTGTGTTGATGAAGAGGAGCGTCTACTGGAAACAGAAGAAGAAGAAGAAGAAGAAGTAGAGAAAGAATGAGGCTCTCACTGCGTCTTGAACTGATAGAGAAGAGGACGATGAACCAAGATGTCTCCAGAGGACAATCAGAAGAAAAAGAGAAAGAGGACAAGATGAAGAAGGAGGAGAAATGTCACAAAAGAAGAACAGAGGATGGAAGGAGAAGAAAGAGTAGATGGTTGATGTTTCTGTCCCTCCTCCCTCCACGTGGACCTTTAACTGCTCTTAAATATAAAACCTGGTTTGTGACTGGGAGCATCACGTCCAGCTGGTGACGGGGACATTGTAGGAGACGCTGTTAGTCTCACTACTTGTTTGTTTGCAGATCTCAGTGTGTGTTTGTGCAGCCAAGGTTAAAATAGATTCAGTTTACTCAACAAACCTTTATTCACTGTGAGCTGCACTGATAACGCACTGACTCACTCCACTATCTGCCTCCACGAGCCTTAACTTATTTATGTCCTCATATACTAACCGTCCTCCACTTATCTGAATTAGTCTCCGTGTTTGTCCCATCTGTCCATGTAAAGAGTTTCCGCTGTGAGTGATCAGCTCCTCGTTTTCTCTTTACTTCGGTCTAACTTCGCTGAGGTCAGGTGTGTTTGTCTGGATCCAACCAGACGCAGAGAGCACATGGTCGTGAGGCCATGATGCTGCTCAGATACCTGTTCACTCCTGATGCTGCTCAGACAGATACCTGTTCACTCCTGATGCTGCTCAGACAGATACCTGGTCACTCAGACTTCACTGGGAAATGTTTCAGTAAAACAAAGTTCACCTGCTGCTTTAGAAATGAGAGTAAACTGAAGGAAACGTCTGGTTCAACTCTAAAAGCTAAAAAGTTATAATTAATGATCATTTATTAAATTAAACACTTCATTAGTTCACATTAAAACTCATTTTATTCTTTAATTAACTCACATGTCCACGTTATTTTAAATAGAGCACTCTAATCTTCCCTAATCGTCTTGTTTGATTCCTCATCTCGACGGCTAATGTTTCGTTTTAACGTTTATATAAACTCACATGTTGTTCATTCAGAAATGAAACTTTTGTTTTATTCAGAGGAGGAGGAAACTAAAACCTGCTCCACCAACAACAGCCACACCAATTTAATCCTGGCAGAGAAACCTGTTCTCCATCCGTCTGTAACACTAACGGTGCCAGATGTTTGCTGACGCTGTAATAACCTGCTTTAATCCTCCGCACAGCCGTGTTATAGAGGTAATATTCAGTCTAATTAAACAACGTGAAAGCCTCTGTATGTCCCAGTATTCACATCATCATCATCCCCAATCACTTTTTCTGACTCAGAACTTAGAGACACGAGTTAAATGATCATTAACCACACAGACAAGACTCACCAGAAATCAAACAGTGGATTAGTTTAAGTTTAAGTTAATTCATTAACGACTGTTGGCGTTAAAGAGAAGAACAACGTTCACATTAACTAAATAATGAGGCTCTGATGTTTGACAGCGCAGAGAGAAAACACAGATACATCCATCAACATTAGTTAAAGTTTATCTGTAAAGAAAGATTTCATTCATTTTAAAAGTTTCCTTTTATTAAAACATTCACTGTTTAGTTTCAACATTTAATCATCACATATAAAGAACAGTTTAACTTTCTCACGTTGGTTTTAATAAACCAGAAGCGGGGACGTACGTGAAGATGTTCTTTTACATGACAACAAAATAAGTTTAATAGTTCATTTTTAATATTATTATCTGTTATTAATTATTATCAGCGTTCATATTATTATATTATTATCTGCTTGTTTCTCTTGAACTGTAGACGATGCAGCAGAAAGACGTCTCATCAGATTGTTGAGTCCTGCCCAGAGGTGGACAGAGTACACACCTTCACTACTGCAGTATCTCAGGAAATACAGGAAAAGAAAGCTGCGTTAAGCTATTAAGCTAGCTAACGTTAAGCACAACAAACATTTAAACTGAAACGAATCAGTTTTTGTGGCAAAAATCTTAAACATGGGTTTGAGATAAGGCCACGGGTGCTCAGTGGGAGTTTCTCCAGGTGTTTCTTCAGGATTGTATGGATCGTATGGAATGACATCGTAGAGAATCAGCAGAAACTGTTTATTTTCTCAGAATTTTGAAAAAAAAAATAAAAAAAAAAAAATAATCAGCTGACGTATAAGCTCAAAAGTAGCGAGTAACGAGAGCATCAACAGAAATGTATGGAGTGAAAGTAAAAATAATACGTAAAGTACAGATACTCAAAAACTGTACTTAAGTACTGTGCTCAAGTAAATTTACTTCATTACTCTCCACCACTGGTCGTGTTTTAGCTTCCATTCATTTCTGACCAGTGGACGATTGTGTTTCCTCACTTTCCAACGACAACATTACAACATTAAACTGATTCAGTTCAACCGTATTTATCAGCAACAAGTTTACAACATCTGCTCTGAAACCTCTAGAGCAAACATGAAGGAAGAACTCCATGTTAACAAGAAGAAACCTTAAGCTTTAAGAACCTTAGGCTCAGAGCATGGTCCCCCAGCAGCCTAGGCCTATAGCAGCATCACTAAGGAATGGTCCAGTCCAGCTCTAACTATCAGCTTGATCTAAAAGGGAAGTCTTAGTCCTGATCTTAAAGTAGAGAGGGCGTCTGTTCCTGGTTCCACAGGAGAGGAGCCTGATAGCTGAAGGTTCTACCTCCTGTTCTACTTTACAACCTCTAGGAACCACATGTAGACCTGACCTTTGAGATGGACGTGATCTGTTGGGAGGATCTGGTGCAATGAGGTCTTTAAGAGACGATGGAGGTAGCAGGTAAGCTAATATGATGTCTCTGGTTAATTATTTAAGCATTTTGAATCAACTGGAGGCTGATTTGAATGAATCCAGCCTGGACGACACTAATGCACGATGAGGACGTGATGTTGTCTGAAGGCCGTCCTGCAACAAGTTGCAGTCTCAGCGTGAAGAAACAAAAGCGAGGCCGGGTCTATAAATAACTGTGAGCGGCGTCCTGTAAATAAAAGGACGCCTTGCAGCATCCTGAGGTTTGGTTGCAGCTGCATGAGCTCATGTGGAAGACGTGTGTGTTGTTGTTGTTGCCGATGCTCACGGCTTGGTGTTGTCGCTGTGGTTCAGCTCGTTGTTAGATCATCTGTGAAGCGTCTGAGTCACGGCCTGTATCTGCTGAGGGTCAACCACGCTGGAGATAACACACTAACACACACACTAACACACACTCCTGCCACCAGCCCACGTGCTGTGAATCTACAACAAACAGACGTAGAGGAAAAACTCTTGGTTGCGTGACAGCAGCTTAAACACAACAAGCAGCTCCTCCAAACACACTTCATTCACATGGTCTCTAACACACTCAGGACATTTTTCACCGTGTGCTTGGTTGTTTGGATTGTTCAGGCCGAAGCTCAGAGCAGGTTGAGACCTGTTCAGATTCCTGAAGCTCCTCTAATGAACATCGACACAGGAACAAAGTTAAAACCCGTGGGCGTATCCGGATTTAACGCTTCTCAGAATCAGAGTCTGGATTTTATGACTGGACAACCCTCCAACCAATCAGAGCACAGACGTATTAAACGACACTGGTCTGGAGTCTCTCTGTTGGGAACTGATTCTGATTCAACTATAATATCATGATATCACACACTGATCTGCCATAAGATTATGACCGTCCTAATATTGTGCAGGTCTCCTTTGTCATGGGTCTTCTGAGGGTGTCCTGGTGTTAGTGGGGGGGTCTTTGAGGGGAGGGGCCATGTGCTTTAATCGATGGACTGAGGATTATTAGAGCTGGATGTGGATATTATAAGAAAATGTGATGGTTGTGTTCCTGTGTTCACGTTTTGAGTTTAGTTTGTTTTCCTGTTTCCTGTTTTATTGTGTTAACTTTTTGATTTCCTGTCATTTTACTCCCCATGTTTCTGCGTTGACTGTGTGATTGGTTTCACTTTGTCTTGTCTCTTGATTTGCTTCACCTGTGTCTCGTCACCCCCTCTTCCTCATGTGTGCATATAATATTTTTTTGCTCTTATGTGTTTTTGTCACCTCATGTGTCTCCTGTGTTCTCTACTGTTTTTTTGCCTGAGTCTTCTGTTCGCTTTTGTGTCTTTGGAAGTTTGGATTTTTGATTTGTTTTTTTGTTGTTGTTTTTTTGGATTTCCTGCCACGACAGCAGCGCTTTTTGTTCCCTTTTGTTTTATTAAACACCAGTTTTGCCTACACCTGCCTCGTCACACTTGTCCTGCATTTGGGTCCTACCACCTCCCCAGGATTAACTGTAACAGAAAACTTGAGATATTGAAGACACTTCTTCTAAGTGTTGGGTTCTGAAGGACTGGTGGGGAGTTAGCAGGTGTTAGCTATCAGAAACGTACATGAATTGAATCTGTTCATGACAAGATAGTCACCTGTTACAACACCAGTCTGTTAGAGCTGAAGACCTGGATGAAACGTCTTCAAGAAAGCCCAGCTGTCCTTCCTTCAGCTTTTATGATAAACCATGACCTGGATAACTGAGAAGCTTCATCAGGCTTGTTCCAGATCATCCCACAGATACTTGATCAGTTTGGGATCTAGTGAATGTGGAGGCCAGGTCAACACCTTGTGCTGTTCTTCTTCCTAAAGTGTTTTTGTGGCTGCATCCTGCTGGGGATGGCTGCTGCCATCAAGGAGTGTCATTGCTATGGGGTGGGGGTGCCTGGTCTGGTCTAGCTGGGTGCTACATGTCTAAGTAACATCCACACCAATGAATGGAGCCAGGTCCAGAAGTTTCCCAGCAGAACACTGAACTGTCACGAGGTGGTCATAATGTTAATGACGTCTCCTGTCCGGTCATAATGTTGTGGCTGATGGGTGTATATCACGTGTTAATGGACGTCACAGTTTTAAAACCAAACAAACAAACAGTTGAGTCTGTCTCAGCTGTAACGAGGATGCGTCAGTGAACTCTGTTCTTTCTATTTTAAATCCAAACAAATCAAACTCGACTCCGCCGTCGTTGCATAACCTGATTCTTTAGCTGCTGCTGCAGCTCTCATTTCACTCTGCAGCTTCTTCCTGTTTCAGCCACGCTGTCGACTCCGTGCTGACGTGTTTCCTGAGTCCAACGTTTGAATCGGCTGCAGGCAAAACACAAAGACGACAGGAAAAGAAGAAACTGGAGAGTTCTTTTTTCTTGTACAGTAAAGTGGGAGGAGCAACGGTGACGAGGTGAATGTGATAAACAGACGGCTCTCCTCCTCCTCCTCCTCCTCTTCCTCCTCCTCCTCCTCTTTCTGCTCATACCAACACAGTGAGTCACTGCTGGCAGGAAGCATCCAGAAACTTACTAGTTCAAACCAGAGAGCCGACAGAGGGGGGAGGGGGCTGAATGTGAGGTAGGAAAGAAAGGAGGAAGGACAGGAAGCAGAGTGTTTGTTGGGAGATTCCCTGTCTGCATCAGAGAGGGAAGAAGAAACAGGTCAAGTCCGGTCTAGAACCATGAACCTGCTGGTGACACAACAAACCTCAAAGAGAGATGAAGACCAACTCAGGCTCCAGAGGAACAGCTTCATCCATGAGTAACTCCACTGTAAATCATTAAGGAGCTATTTATAAACCTCCTTTGACCTTTTAGCTCCAGAGACACGGAGGATTAGAGAAGAATGTGAGGTATTCATGCGGTGGGTTCCACCCAGAGAGGCCCGGCTTCAGGCGGAAGTCCTCACGGTGCACAGTCACACACCTGGACTGTGAAATCAGTCTCAAAGCAGACGTGGGATTGGTCGGTTCATTCACAGATGACTTCATCGTTCCTGTGACACAAACGCTAGCATGTTTCACATTCTGTCAGCGACACAGAGAGAGAGAGTGTTTCACTGGTAACAAAGGAAGGTGAGGCTCATTCTCAGCGACGCTCCTGAACACATCACCTGCTGATCTGATCTCACAGGATACCAGCAGCTGCTTTCCCACGGTTTGTCACAGTAAAGACATGAGGACACAAGAGACCAGGCTGAGGAATGAATACAACGTCCAGCACGTCCACGTCTCAGCCCATGTTTGACCTACATACCTACATACCTCTGGGGTCTGAAGTATAACCGGCTCTTTGTGACTATTATTAGTTTAACCTTTAATAACACGATGGACCTAAATACACAATAAAAACATTAAAACCAAGCAGGAAAAACTCCACAAACATGTTGAATGAACCATTTTTATAACTTAAACCGTACGTTTCAAACGCTTACATAAACATTTAGTTATTTACAACTATTTCCATTAAAATGTAGAACATGCATCAGACATGTTTGCAAAACGATCAGGCGTCACAATAAGTAAAGGTCTAAAGGTCACAAATCTCTCAAATCTCAAAACTCACTTCTCTCTGTCGCCGTCATCACAGAGTCACTCTCACAACCTTTCCCTCTTCCTCAGCAACTCTTTGCCTTTTAATCGTCTGATTGGTTG
This sequence comes from Planiliza haematocheilus, assembly GCA_005024645.1. Classification (NCBI taxonomy): domain Eukaryota; kingdom Metazoa; phylum Chordata; class Actinopteri; order Mugiliformes; family Mugilidae; genus Planiliza; species Planiliza haematocheilus. The sequence continues at coordinate 113,721 of SRSE01000511.1, forward strand.
ATGTGACGCATTTGTCCACCATCAGGTAAGAGGGGATCTTGCTCTCTGCATCAAACATGACAACAATATTCAGGAAAAGCATGGTGTAAATTATTCATAATTAGTCTCGTTTATAGTTTGAAGTTAGCACTTTCTACACAAGTTGAAACAGAAACTCAGTCAGACGGCATCTTGCTGCTACGTCGTCTTAAACTGGTCATGTGATCTGGACACAACATGCCCCCGTCGCCTCCACACGGTTAAACTTATAATAGTTATTTTTGATGGAAGCAAAGAACAGAAAGTTGTTCCATTTATTTGCACCAAAAAAACAACAGTTTCTAATTATTTGATGTTTCCTATTGAGCATTAAAAGATTAATGCTCCAATGATGCAGTAAAGGTGTCCTGTTTTGATTGGCTGCTAGGATCTGGGGAGGGGCTTGTTTTACCTGATTGTGACGCTCACCTATAAGGACTGAGGCAGGTGGTCTGAGTCGCTCTCTCCTCCCTGGGTTCTGCTTGTTGTGGACACATGGGAGGTCTGAAGTTTAAGACAGTCTCTTGTGTCGGTTCGTCTGAATCGTTCTTTAATTACGCCGCAAGAAAAAAAATGTAGGACGACTTTTACTAAAATCTCTGCAACAGAGAAGAGAGAAGACGTCTGAGCTGCAGAGAGATGTTGAGATCTTTGTATTTACGTTTCTACAACATGTCCCAGCCAGAAGGTTCTGGGTTCTAATCCAGGCCGACTGGTTCCTTTCTGTGTGGAGTTTGCATGTTCTCTCTGCAGGTTTTCCAGAGATGTTTGTTCATTAGTGATTCTGTTTGACCCTCCAGAGAACAAGCTGTTACAGAGAATGAAGGAATGATTTCACGTGTCTTAATCCTCTGTGATATTGTCATGAGAAGCGTTAAACTTGTGAACTCAGCTGAAGCTAAGCAACAAGTCCCAAACCAAACACACAACGTGAGTTTCCTGCACCCGTCCCTCCGCCCTGACCTCCTCCCTACAGGCTCTGCTGAGGTCATGTCATGCCTCTTTTAGAGAAAAGAAATCCAGCTGATGACTTTGATCTTATCAGCATGTCATAAAATGAAAAGCTTTTCCCAGGCCTCGTCTGCAGAGCCCTCAGCTCTTACTCAACGTCTTTGTGTTTATCTGTGGGGCGTGGAGACACACCCCGCTCACTCAGAGGACACACCACAGTGGAATTCACTTTGAGCGCTGAGACGAAAACGGATCTTCCCTGCTCTGATGAAACTTCCTTTTCTCTTCTCTTGTCGACATCCGCTTAGTCAGCAGGAATCAAGAATGAAGAAGAACGTGAAATCCCCACTTTCCAGTTTATTTTCTTTATGTTAACGTTTAACAATGATCATTGCTCATTGATGATTAATAACCCTGCAGATCCACATGTGAAATAATAGTTAGTTATATATATATATATATATATATAAGAAAAGGGACCTTTAAACTAAACTCTGGAAGATTAATCAAATAAATAAATAAATGTGTTTTATTTGATAGATCAGACATTTGGTTTTGACAAAACAACAGTTTCTGTCTTTGTTCAGACAAAGATGGACTGAAAAGCTAATGTCTTTGTCTCTGAGCTGAATATATATCATATACATAATACATAATAGACATTTAACTGTGTCGGTGGAAACAAAGGACGTCAAAACATAATAATTACCAAGAGAATCTCTGCAACATTAGGCTGAAAAATCTAATCTAAAAAAATCCACTAATATTAAATAAATGAATGCATATTTAATCTTTTAAATAATCACTTTAATTGCAAAAGAAATAAGGCATAATGTAGACTACTTCATTATATGCATTACACTAATGACATATTTGATCACAATGTCTTATAGTTTGTTAAATGCTTTAGATGTCTGTTATGTATTTTATGTACGGTGGCCTTGGGTGTTTTGAAAAGCACCTATAAATAAAATTATTATTATTATTTTACTATAGTATAATGTGTACAGTATGAAGTAATTATAGGTTGATTCAATAAAGTAACTATTCATATTGAAATATCATAAACAACAATACATATATTCTTAAAATGATCTAAGTTTTCCTGCAGAAATCTGGAAAGTCCATGAAGGCGGCCATTTTGGAAACGGCTGCCAAAAGCTAACAACTGCAGACAACGTATAAATCCAGCAGGGGGCAGAAGACAAGTCAAGATACGATGCACTTTACAATGAAGCAACCGTTTGTTTTGCTCATTTTTAATTGTATGATTCGTTAATTTAATTTCAAATGGACACAGAAAAGGAAATAACTGATTGGCCTCCACTCTGGCGTCGTATCTACATGTACATGGTTTTCTGTTATCTGTGTCTGTGCTGACACAGCTTTCTGTAAACATGAGGAAACTCCACTTCCCGTTAAACCTCCTCCTGTGGTCCCACTAAATCAACTTTTCCTCGAGCCTCCAGAGGAATGTGAGGAATGTTGGTCAAGTGTGTCGGAGGCGTTTGAGCGAAGAAGTCAGCTCAAACCTTGGAGAATCAGACGGATGCAGAGTGAAGCGTGACTCTGGAGGTCGGTTTGATTCATCGGTCACAGAGAGGGAGAGTGAGAGGATGGAAAACTACAGGAAGACGACGGGAAGGAAGTTCAGCAGATTAAATCTTCTTAGTAATCCTGAGGATTTGTTTTTTTTTCAATGCGTGTTACAAATGTTGGAATTTATCTTCAGACGTCATCCTCCAGACTCTAACCTCAAAAAATGACTCTTTATTTCATCGTAGTACAGATCTCTTCTTTTTTTACTTTTATTAAATCAGATTTTTCTGAACTTTTATAAAGTTAAACAAATCTTTTTATTTATTTTTTTCAGGACTTTAAAATGCTTCCAGTAACTCTTTAAGTTTATTTGAACACATTTATTAACCATACGTCATATTTTCTCTCGACCATCACGGTGAAAATCATTAAAATATTTATTCATATCACCAGTTTACATCTGAGTTCATGTGTCCTTTTTTAACCCCCAGGAATTCAGTTCATTTCTGGTGACTGCTACATCCTCTAGAGTCCAGATTCATTTAAAGGCAGAAATGAAAATGTTTTATCACCTCAGGGCTTTAAAATTCTCCAAATGTCTCTGACAGTCACTGAGTTTTCAATCATCACCTTTAAAACATTTTAAAAATGTGACAAGAGTCTCCAGAAATGTCTCCTGACTATTCTAACTCTAACATGTCACTCAGATTTTTCTTTCATTCTTAAAGTTACGTACGTAGTTTGTCAAGACTGTCAACCGCGTGTTTCTGAATATTTAAATCATTTTTACTTCCTCTAGTTGATTCTTTTTAAAGATTTTCCAGGAATTTTGTTTATTATGACTTTTAACAATTAAAGTTTGATTCAGATTTACCTCTGGTGTCAGATGTCTTAAAAAGTTGTAGAAAACCTTATTTCTTCAGGGCATTAAAGCACTTTAAATGACTATAAGTTTATTTTACTACATTCATAAGAGTATTTTTTTATATACATCACAAATGTTGGGGTGTGTCTTTAGACAGCTAGCATCCAACTTTCAACTATTTTAGATTTCTGTGGAATTTATTGTATTTCTTGTGATATTTTTTTTTAAAAAAAAGCAATGCAGATTGTTCTTGAATGTAAAGATATGGGATGAGTACTTTTATCACCTCAGGGCTTTAAAATTCTTCAAATGTCTCTGACAATCACTGAGTTTTCAACCGTCACCTTTAAAACATCTAAAAAATGTGACAAGAGTCTCCAGCAATGTCTCATGACTTTTCTGATTTTAATGTGTCAGTCAGATTTTTCTTAACGTTACATACATTCTTAAAGTTACATACATAGTTTGTCAAGTTTGTCATCCTCGTGGTTCTGAGTATTTAAATCATTTTTACTTCCTCTAGTTGATTCTTTTTAAAGATTTTTCGGGAATTCAGTTTATTACGACTTCTAACTTTTAAAGTTTGATTCAGATTTAGCTCTGGTGTCAGATGTCTTTAAAGTTGTAGAAAACCTTATTTCTTCAGGGCGTTAAAGCACTTTAAATGACTACATTCATCACAAATGTTGGAGTTTGTCTCTAGACGTCTAGCTTCCAACTATTACTACTATTTTAGATTTCTGTGGAATTTTGTGTATTTTTTGACATTTTTTAAAATTTTATTCAGCTTGTTCGTGAATGTTAAGATATGGGATGAGTACTTTTATCACTTCAGGAATCAAAATCCCTCTGATGAGAAATTTGTGTTTGTTTATGTCAGACTGTATTTTTATTTTTTCCTTCAGTGTTTAACTTCTCTCGTGACTTTACACTCTACTCTCAAAGATTATTTAAAATCCTTTATTAGAATCTGATAATAGTGAAACCTGGAAACAGATGGGTGATGTAATGGCAGCAGAGTGAAACAAACACAAGCTGAGACACATCTGAAGCTCATCTCCTTCATCCTGTTCATAGAAAACCACCTTCAGAGAAACAGAGTCAGGTGATTCTTGGAAGTCAAACATCACTCTTCTCTTTAAACTGAGTTTCATTCAGACTGACAACACAACAGAAACCTCACAGGTGTCAGACTAATCAGGTCTAATCATAAACTGTCTGGATCCTTTCTGGAAGTGGGCTGTCAAAACAGGTTTGTGCTTAATATTAGGGACGTCCCGACTGGTATCAGGAGAAATTATCAGTTCTTATCAGGCTTCAGCCACGGGAGATTCTTTAAGGTCTGCTGTTAATCCAGTCCAATCCAATTTTCTTCTTCTTCTTGTGTTTTAATGGCAGCTGGCTCAAAGACTTCTACATGTTCTTCTTCTTCTTCTTGGACTCAGACTCAGACTTAGACAGACTTTATTCATCCACAAGGGAAAATGTCTGGTCAAAAAGAGAATCACTAGTAGAAAGAAAAATAGTTGAAGAAAATTCAAAAATAAAATAAATATGCAAAATAAAAAAAAAGAAAGAAAAGAAAACGTACATATGAACAAACATACAAGAAAGTAGAGAGGGAAGTAAATATATATTAGTATGTACATGGGAAGAATAAGTAAGGTGACATAACGTGCATTAACAAGTTATCTGTTATTTGTTCTTCTTCTGTTTAGAGTAGGACAGAACACAAGGTACCAGCTACCCTCTCCACACTACATTAACTTTGACTGGAAGATTTATTGGACTGAATCCAGTCCACTCTAGGAGAAGACAAGGAAGACAAGGACAGACTTTAGGAAGACACAGGAGACCAACTCTAGGAGAAGACAAGGAAGACAAGGACAGACTTTAGGAAGACACAGGAGACCAACTCTAGGAGAAGACAAGGAAGACAAGGACAGACTTTAGGAAGACACAGGAGACCAACCATAGGACATTAAGACACCAGCCAGAACATTTCATCTCAGATCTTTAGTGCCTTCACTCAGTCCTGGCTCTTGTGTTTAGATGACAGCATCGTTTGGTTCCAGTCTCTGGTCGTCATCATCCTGATCTACGATCCACACCTCACCGTGATGGTGCCCATATGTGGTAGAAACAGAAGGACATGTGAGCGGGTGAAGTCATGTTGGCTTGATGGCAGAGAGCAGCCACCTGTACAGGCCTCATAAGGACGGAGAACAAGCGTCCCTCTGCCTACTGGACGAATCCGGGACGTCCAATCAGATACGAGTGAAGCTCTTTATCTCCTGTTTGAGAAGGAGAACGAGTCTAACGAGGTCATGCGTGAATCAAAGTGTCCTCACATAAAAAAAAAAAAAACATCAACTCTACTCAGAAGCAGATGTATATATAGATCACTGGTTGATGCTCCACAGCCCAGAAACATGAACGTCAAAAGATAACGATAAAAGAAAAGATTTAGAACAAAATGCCAGACTCTGACACTGACGGTCTTCTACCGCCCTCAAAGAGAGAGAGAGGGGTGACCTCAGCTGCAGTTCATCTAACGTCAGCTGTTTAAATCAAGGATGTCCAGTACGTAAATGGCGATTGACCGGTAGATGTGTGCCACTGACAGAATGTTTTAGATGTTGCTCCATCATTTATCTGTTGCACAGACATGCCCTCAGCTCATCTACAGCCGTACACAACAGCTCTATTTTTCAAAGGTGCAGTTTCTTCCTAGAAAAACAAAGATGGAAGTGTGACAGCTTTGTGTCCTCACAGGCTGCTAGCCGTCTTTAGCCTCATCTCCACTCGTGCTCCACCTCTTTGTCCGTTTTTTAATGAACTGGGAGATGGTGGCACTTCTAACTACTCATCAAGAAACACAGTCTTTGGTGTTCTTCAGTCACTCTGCAGGATGGTTTGCATGTGATCCAGCTGGAATGTGTCCAGATAAATATCCTCCTCCTCCTCCTCCTCCACTCTGCGTTAGTGAATCATGCAGTGTTTGTCTGTGTTAGCGGTGATAGCAGCAGAGTGTGTTATTTCTGTGAATGAAACCAGAGGAAACATTGTGGTGTCACACTATCTCCGGGAGTCTCTCCCTCCAGATAACCTCCTCCTTCCTGCTGAATAATCACCTTATCTTCATGACCGAGGGCCTGGTGCTGTACAAATGTTGGACTTTTGGAGGAAAGAATTTAAAATATGACTTCTTTCAGGGTTCATCCTCATTAGTAAAATAAAATCTCTGCAGAAAAAAAAAGTTTGATGCAACATGTGAACGTTAAAACGGAGCATTTGCAGAAGAGGAACATTTGTTCCCCTCCAACGTGAATCGTGTCTTTGTGTGAAGAGAAGAAACGAGGACAAGAACTGTGTCAGGCTGCAGCCAGCTGGACCCAGTCCTCCTGTTAGATAATGTGACCGTCCCCTGGGCCGTCCTGACCCGGGACTCCAACACAACCAAACACTCTGACACTCTCTTATAAACACAGAAAGACAGCAAACTGGTCAGATGTTTCTACACGTATTTATTTTATTAAAGTGTTATTTTCTGTGTTTTCTATAGATCTGAACAATAACTGACCAAAAGAAAACAGTCTTATCAGAATGAGTGCAGCAGGTTTTTTGTGTATGTGCCTTAACTAAGTTGCATAAATGAGTTTGGTTTGAGTCCAAATCAGTAAATCTCCACCTACACGTGTAGAATCTGAATGTGTGGAGGATGTAAGTGTTTCCCTGCTGATCTGAGACCACTGGCGTGACTTTGTTTGGACTCTGGCTGAATGTGAGGGGGAGGAGGAGTAAACTGATGATGAAAAAAGAAAAAAAAAACTCAGATGACGTTAATGGGGCCACGTTTGGGAAAGTTTACAAATGAGTCAGGCTGTAAATGTTTGGACGGTGAGATGAAGCAGCTCTGGTCATTACCGGCGACCTGCAGGAGCTCCTGTCCTCTGTGTGACAAGCAGACTGAAAGAAGCAGAGAACAGTTCACACCTGCAAAAAACAAAACATGGAAAGCACAAGATGATCCATAACAGTGGAAAACCAACGGGAGGTCAAAGCCAAATAAAAGCTGCAGGAGGAAATGTGGAAGAGTTTGCAAATTATGTGCAAATCATTGTTTTGGAAATATTCCTGAACGTAAGTCCTCAGAGTGCAGTAGTGGGAGTCACACATGAAGACTGTAGATATGTTTACTCCTAGCCCCTAAGGCAATGCAATACTGTACACTAATATATATATATATATATGCATATATATATATTGAAGAGCAGGTAGGCTAGGAAGCTAGGGAGAGCAACTACTAGCTGGAAGCTTACGAGGCTAGGAAGAGCTACTGTTAGCTGGAAGGATAGAAAACTAAGAAGAACTACCAGTAGCTAGGAGGCTATTAAGCTAGGAAATGCTACTATAGCTAGAAAGCTAGGATGCTAGGAAGAGCTACTGCTAGCTGGGAGGCTATTAAGCTAGGACGTGCAACTATTAGCTGGATCCTGAGACTGAAAAGTTGACACTCAGTGGTTGAGAGGTCAGAAAAGCTCCCTCATTGTGTGTGAGTCAGAGATGATCTTTGCTGTGAAGAAACATGAATCTGTGAGTAACGCTGGGCTTTTATTGTGACATCAGTGACCTCACTTCCTCCTAATGAACACACATAAATCCAGACGTCACGTTACGTTTGCTCTGTTTATTTTAGCTACGTTAAACGTGTTCAAGACAAATATTGAGGATTTAAAGAGACGGACAAATAGAAAGAAAATATTAAGAACGTCCTGTTATGTAAACACATCTCCATAAAACCAGTTAGAGGTCAGCGTCCTCAGAAGTGATGGAAACATGAATGTGTGTGTTTCAGTGTGTTTGATTGTGTGTTTGTGTGTTTCAGTGTGTTTCATTGTGTGTTTGTGTGTTTCAGTGTGTTTCATTGCATGTTTGTGTGCGCATACGTGTGTGTGTGTGTCATCTTTGTTGTACTGTACACACCACTGAGGCCTGTTGCGTCATGGCTCTGAGGGAGAATCTCTGGACGACTGAGAAGAACCGGAGGAAGAGGAAGTGATGAGACGCCTCGGGTAGAATCCAGGGTTCTTCCTCGTGTTCAGTGTTGACGGAAAGATTCTAAATAAAGAAAAGAAAACACAACATCCAGATTTTATCGTGAATCAAAACCGGGAAGAGACAAGTGAATGAAGTTGTTGAACAGGTCTGAGGTTTCACTTTGACTCTTTATCAGATTCTTTATCATAAAGAGATAAATAAAACCTGTAGCAGTAATGCTTGAATACTTAGACACTGCAGCAGTAATGATGAACTTTGAACAGTGTTTGGACTTTGCTGAAGTTAAAGTCTTGACTCGTGTGAATCTCTGCTGCCCCCTGCTGGATCAAACACACACACACACACGCTCAGTTCTTCCTTATTGACCTTTTCTCTGACATTATTCTACATTTACTCATCTACGTTCATTTGTCTCATTTAATCGCTTTAAAGAAATTAAAACGTGTGATAAAAAGATTAAACTAACCACTGAACCCTTGATCAGTATATAAAACTAAATACACTGACGGTATAAGACGTATTTCCAGTCACTGTACCAACCTTAAGTTACAAACTAACTGCAGTTTTGTGGAAACTAATTAAAGTTAAGAAACGTTGGTTTAGTTAAATGAAGGTTGAAATAAAATATAAAGTAAAATACCTGATATACATGTACTGCGCTTGAGAAAACACAACATATATTCCATAATTAAATGATAAATAAAATATAAGTAGATATATTGACTAGAGACTTTTTTACTGATCAGAGTCTTTGTAGACTGGTCCCAGGTAAACCAGCTCCTCCTGAATGTGGACTAGACCACGGAGCTGGTCTTTGTCTTCAGGAGGAAGAGGACACCAGTGGAGACCATCACCATCCAGGCCCTGGATGTGGAAGTATTGGACCACTATAAGAACCTGGGGGTCCACCTGAACAGCAGACTGGACTGGAGGGACAACGGTGATGCTGTGGACAAGAAGAGACTCAGGAGACTCTAGTTCCTGAGGAGGATCAGGTCTCTTTATCCTACCAGTCTGTACTTTAGTGTGGTTTGTTGGAGGAGCAGCAGCAGCAGGAAGGACATTAGGAGGATGGAGAAGTTGATCTGAAAGACTGGGAGGACACTGGACAAACGTCTCTCCATCATGGACTATAGAGGGACAGTGATCCAGATCCAGTCCCACAGTGAACGCTACAGGACGTCATTCATTTATATTCTAACATCTCTGTTTGTTCAGGTCACTAATTAAACCCAGGCCTGTGCAGAGGAGCTGCCTCACCAATAGGTGGCAGCATTTCATTTCCCATCTGTGTCCCCAGTTCATGAGTCGTCCCGGGACAGACGAGGACAAACCTAGAACCAGGTGTGTGTGTGACTTTAAGCTGCTTTAAACTAGTCAGGGTCCCAGTGTGTCTGCGTCTACTGAAATATGAATAAATAAATCATCCTCTACATGAGTCCACTCAGCAGAGAGCAGAGGACGGACTCTGAGACACACGGAGACACACGGAGACACACTTTAAACTATATTATAATATTAATGTCTCTTTATGTTCATAAAAAACACAGCTGTGACACATGACGCTTTATTTTAAATCCCATCGTTCCAACAAAGATCTGATATCTGAGCCAGTTTAAATATTTAATTAAGTGTAAACGTCAAGATCAATTAATAAAACTGAATTTTAATGTCCTAAGAATTATATAAGAAAAAATAAAAATATATTTCATTATAATTAATAGAATAAATAATCAAGATGTTTAGTATGTTTCTATTGTTTTAATTATTTTCGTGATTGATTCAATAAAGTTGCGTAAAATAAAAGTTTAGACCCTTTATGGCACAAATCAGTTTATTTTCTCAGTTTAGACAAATAATTAATGCAGCTTTAAAATATAAATACTTACATAAAGGTGAATTAACTGTCGCTAAATGTCGTTTTATCCATGAATCCAGATTAATCAGACTTTATTTAGACTTTAAACGGTTTAAACATTTATTACTTTTAGTCAGTAATGGATGTGAGCAGAGATATAAAGGGTTTAAAGTCATTTCATTCATTTTAATGCTCTAATCATTAATGTATCTTTAGTCTGGACACCTCCTCCAACCTCTCACATGTCAGAGCCTCACTGGGCTCATGTTGCCTTCCTCCTCCTCTTCCTCCTCCTCTTCCTCCTCCTCTTCGGAAACGGGATGTGATGTAAATACACAGAAACTTTTTTTTTTTTTGTCTCCGTCTCTTTGGTGAGTTCAGATCTGCCTCAAGAAAAACTCTAACGGAGACAACGAAAAGAGGAGCAAGAGGAGGAGGAGGAGGACTGATAGAGGAGTTTAACTTAGAGCCGGGAGGAGAAGAAGGAGAAGAAGGAGAAGAAGGAGAAGGGAGCGTTTGTTTTCTCCACCATGATCCTCTGAGCTCCTCCGTCTAGTCTCCGTCTACCAGGACCCGAGCCGCGGACGGGACGCCGAGAAACAGCGGAGCAGCGCGGGGACAAGTAGGAAGGAGGGTCGGAGGAGCTGCTGAGGATCCGGAGGAACCGTAGGACAGGTAAGCAGCTGGATCAGTGTGTGTTAGTGTGTGTGTGTGTGTGTGTGTGTGTGTGTGTGTGTGTTAGTGTGTGTTAGAGGAGAGCATGACAACAGAGCTGGAGACTGAGGCCTCCTCTGATCTGATCTGATCTGATCTGCTGCAGGAGGAGGAGGAGCAGGAGGAGGAGGAGGAGGAGCAGGAGGAGGAGGAGGAGGAGGAGGAGGAGGAGGAGGAGGAGGAGGAGGTGCTCCTCTTTTCAGTTTAACATCTTTAAGTTTGATGTAGACGTGATTGGTTGATGTGGTCTAGATGAAGGATGGACGCTGGTTCCTCCTCTGAGGATCTGATTGAAACCTCCTCCTGATGGATGAGGAGTAGAGGTGGAGGTGGTGGAGGTGGTGGTAACCATGGTAACCTTTACTAATCAGCATCAGGTGAGGGACAGAAACATGGAGGTAGAAAAACAAGATGGACTAAGATGATGGAGACGTGGAGACACGTTGGTCGTCTTCTAAGAGTCTAGACATTCAGGACATGGAGGAGGACATGGAGGAGGAGGACATGGAGGAGGACATGGAGGAGGAGGACATTCTTTATTCTTCTTTTTACTCCTCTTCCTCTCCGTCCTTCTCCTTCTTCTTCCTCCCCTTTTTTACCTTCCTCCTTCTCATCCTCATCTTTCTCCTCCTCTTCCTTATCTTCTCATTCTTCTTCTTCTGTCCCTACTCTTTCTCCTTCTTCTCCTCTTCCTCCTCTTCCTCCTCCTTTTCTCCTTTGTTCTTCTTGTCCTCTGCCTTCTTTGAATTCTTCATCCTCCTTTTTCTCTTCCTCTTCCTCCTCCTCCTTCTCATCCTACCTTCTTCTTCAACTTCAACTTCTCTCTCTCCTTCTTCATCCTCCTCCTGCTCTTCTTCTTCTCCTCCTCTTCTTTGTCTTTCTTTCTTCTCCTCTTCCTTCTCTCCCTCCTCTTCTTCTTCTTCTTCTGCTCTATATCCAGTAGCTGTGATGCTCCTCTTCATCAGTAATCGTCTCTGATGTCATCGTCCTGAATCTCATCCCGTCATTTTATTGTTTGGTCTCCACGGTAACGGCCCGTCGATCAGGTCCGTTTCAGTTACGTCTGAAGCATCCCTGGCGTTGCTATGGTTACCCAGAAATGTGCTGACGGTGTGATTGATTAGAGGGGAGGCCTCTCAGCCAATCAGAGGGCAGGGTTCTGACCTGCAGCGAGGTGCGTTCAGGATCATGTTTGGGTTAATTTTAAGCTCGGAGCTCGGGCCGCTCACTTTACAAGGACTCAGCAGAGATTTAAAGATTTAAAGTCAGTTATTTAATTAGAAATAAAAACAGAACGTCTGGTTTTTGTGACATTTCTCTCTCAGCTTGTTTCTCTGTGACATAAACGATGGATTCATGTAGATGCTTGTGACTCCAGCTGAGCCGTCCTGCAGGTCCATCAGCCTGTATCTGTGGACGCGCCGCAGTAAAAGGCCGATGCTGTCTCCTCGTATGAGAGCGTCCTGCACATCCAGACGCTCCCAGAGATTTCACAACAGAGTTTGGCTCAGACTGTGAGAGCCGACAGATCGGTTCACTCACGGAGCGAAGCAGCGAAGCAGCGACATGTTGTCTCCCAGCGCTGCCTCGCGTTCAGGCCGCGGCCGTCCAGCCTGAAAGACGCTGCTGTTACTGTGTTTGTCTGCTGAGGACGGCGGGAGTCCAGACCCAGGACTCTCCTCCTCCTCCTCCTCCTCCTCCTCCTCCTCCTCCTCCTCCTCCTCCTGCTGCTTCACGTTTCTTCTGGAGCTCTGATGGTGTCTATTGTTCCTCGTCTGTTTGTCTTTGAGCAAACTGAGGTGAATCACAGCAGGTTTGTTCTGGTGTTGGTGGAAAATAAACTCTTGTAGAATCGTTTCTAGTGAAACACACTCAGACTTCTGCAGAGTCGTGTTTTGCATAGATAAAAACTCAGAGTGTGGAAAGTTCACCTGGAGCCACCCAGGGTTTGATGTTTGTTCTTCATATTTGTTTAGTGGACACAGTGCTGCAGCCACCGTCTTAAAGTCAGGAGTCATTGTTGATGTGTGGTCGTATCTTAAAAAGCTTTATGTCATTTCAGAAGTTGCATAGTCTGTGAAATAAATTGACTTAGTGGTTTGTTAAAAATGATGAACTTGCGTCTTTATGAAACGTTTATTTCACTCTTTGTGGTTTTTAGCAGGTAACTGTTTTATTTGCTGAAGCTGAATTATTCCTAAAAGTGATGGAAGTAGATCCAGTTTTATCAAGTTCAGTGTCTTATTCCAGTTCTTTATCAGTTCTCCAAACGTTTTCTGAAAAGAAGTCCTGCATGTGTCTGACCCCAGTCTGGATGGATGTGATGAGATTTATTGAACGGACTGGATGTGGTAGCAGCGTTGGGTCGATGCATTTATGATGTGAGCAGAAGAGAAGAACCTGATCATCAGATGGATCCCTCAGACTTTCAGAAGAACATCTGTTCCACCCTTTGACCTTCTCCTGAAGCTTTTTATAGAAAGACCTCTTCAGCCAAACTGCTGCAAACAAACACTCGTGCAGATATGAGGCTGAGGAGTTTCCATCAGCTGATCTGCATCCAGCAGCTCATCAAACTGTTAGGACGACACCGGCGAGATGTTTGAGTGTGATGCACTAGATCCAGACTGAAAGCATCTGCTCCGACAGCTTTTATGTGTCACCATGTCATCCTGGAGGTCAGAGGTCAGAGGTCAGGGGTCGACTGAAGCCGGGTTCATGTAGTTTTGTTCCACTTCACTTGAGCTAAAGTTATTCCTTAAGATCCTCCTCAAAGCCTCTTCATTGTGTTTAGTTGGGGATCTCCACATCAAGTATTCCTGGCTTTGCTCCACAGGTCTGCTTCAGAGAAACAATAAATGTCAGCGTTTAAAAGGCTCATTCTCCCTGATACGTGTCTGAAAAAGACTCTTTTAGGTTCATTTCACATCATAGATGATCACAAACTACACAGAACATTAATACGTTCTCAGTGGAAGGTCACAATGATTCATGAAACTACACAACAAAATAAATCCAACGTCCAGATCAAGTGAGATTTGTCCCCAGATCTGGTCCTAAATGTCCTAGAGTTGGTCTCCTGTGTCTTCCTAAAGTCTGTCCTTGTCTTCCTTGTCTTCTCCTAGAGTGGACTGGATTCAGTCCAATCAGAGTTTGGTTCCTTTTCTTCTATTTAGATTTCTTGCAGCTTTGACTCCAACTGCTGTAGAAACAGGAGAAGAAGAAGTTGTCTTCTTCATTTTCATTGTTTGTTTTTGCGGCTTTGATGCTAGGCTATGAAGAAGAATGGGACGTTTTGATGCTACAGGGACATGAAGCATGATACTGATATGTTTTGTTCAGTTCCATAGTTTGCTGGATGAGGCCTTGGCGTTGATGTTCTTGTTTCTACACACTAGCGTTGCAGCAGTTGCATGTTTCTGTTGTTTCTTATTTTAAGGCCATGATGACAGCAGCTGGATTAAAAAAACTAAAAAATCAACGATCCATCCCTGGAGACGGTAGAGTAAGAGAGAAATCTGATTCATATTCCAGTTTGTTTTGGTCAAACTCAGACTGAAAGCAGTCTGGAGCTGGACCTCCTGTCATCAGCTGATTCTGGGATGACAGTACAGTAAATACAGTAAATGATGATTTACTGAATCACTGGTGACGTCTTCCAGAAGCAAAGCTCGGCCATAAAAATCATAAAAAGATGAACTGGAGGGCACGTTTGTCGTTGTGCAGAGCGTTAGGAGCGTTTCTTTGCTGCTCTTTGAGCTGCTTCAGTTGATTTTATTAAACACTGCTCATTAATAAATGTCTCTCGTGTCTGAGCTTGTAAGTAAATCCAGCGCATATGCACATATTTGAAGACAGAACGTGTAGTCAGCATTAACCTGCTGAGGTTATGGTGATGATGGCGAGGCCTCACATCTCAAACCGACTAGTAGCTTTAGATTGTAAAGTTCATCCTGAGATATCGTTCATGGATGGATGGATCCTAGAAATCCATCTCAGTCTGAATCACAATCAGCTGATTGCATCTTCCGTTTAAACGTTAGAGTCCTTCAGCTTCAGGTGGTGTCTGCTCGGTGATACCTCCACCTCCACCTCCACCTCCACCTCCACACCGCTGACAGAACTGTGACGGCTGCATACCTGTGTCTGTGTGTTTAAATACTGTCGACATGTAGCTGCATGAATGTGAACAAAATGGATGGATTCTGTTGAGTGGGATTTTTAAATGGCTCCAGGTGAAAGCTCTCTGATTGGCTGATCAGCTTAGAGCACATGATGAGAAACAGGAAGTGATAAAAGTAAACAAACTTTAATGATGTCTGCTTTAATCATTTTAAAAGCCTTCTAGTTAATAGTAGCTCATTCTGGCCTCCCAGCTAATCCTCCCTAGCTAACAGTAGGCTAATGGACTCTTGCCACATGCTGATATGAAGAGGTATTTTCTCTCAGGTGTAGAATATGTACCAGCTGGTCGTTGGCTGTAGTCTTTGTGGTGCTTGGAAACACAACTTGACACATGAGGTGATGTCAGAGTTGGCCTTCATTGCAGATGCTAATGGAGATTAGCATGTCAGTGCTACTTTCCAGTAGTAGTGTGTATCTTCTCATATAGATCTCTAGAACTAAACCAGGTAGATTCACATGAACGCTTTGCTCTAAGTGGGTGTTAGCAACTGTTAGCAGTGGTTAGCATCACAGTATGAAGGCTGTGGGTTCTCATCGGATGTTTCCACGTTCTCCCTGTGTCTTCTGTATGTGAATGTAAATAAAACAAAGCTAGCTGACTCCTGTGGCTAATGTTAGCGGTCTAATAGTCCACATGGTCCTCCGTTCACCCCTCCAGGTGGGTCTGATTGTGTTCACCTTGACTCCCTGCATGTTAAATCAAGCGCTCCTCACATTCTCCTCATGCCTGCACCTCCGTCCTGACCAGCTGCTGCTCTGGGTCTCAGTTCTGACCTGGAGGTTAGCGTGCTAAACATTCTGCTGATGCTCACGTTGGCTTCTACGCTGTCAGACGAGCGAAAGCTGAAACTTCAGACGGCAAATAGTCCAAATTCCACAGATTTAATAGTTAATTTACTGACCGCGGTTAGAGCAGCTCGGCCTCTGCAGTTAGAAGAGCTGCAGTTTTAAGGTCTAGACGTCTTGTGACCCGTGTTATCACCAATCATAGCTGGAAATCTGGAGGCGGCTAAAACATGGTCAGTGCCTTTGTTTATGGACACTAATGTTCCTCTAGTTATGAGAATAATCAGGCCTCATGAGATCAGGCCTCAGTCAGTGTAGAAGGTCTGGTTAGACAAGATGGAGTCCATGTGGACAGAGACGTTGGAGACATGGAGACATCTTGGTCGTCTTCCAAGACTCTACACATTCAGGACTGGAGGAGGACATGGAGGAAAAGGACATGGAGGAGGACATGGAGGAGGACCATAGCTTTTATTCCTTTGTCTTCCTCCGCGTTCTGTCTCCTCCATCTCCACTTTCTTCCTCTTCGTCTCTCCTCCACCTCTTTGTTCTCTTCCTCCTCCTTCTTATCCTCCAGTTCTTCATCGTTCTTTCTTCTCATCTACCTTCTTCTTCTTCTGTTCTATTTCCAGAATATGATTCTTTTGTTCTCCTTCACCACTTTCTGTTCTCTAGAGCACAATCTTCCTCCTCTTCCTCCTCTTTCTTCTTCTTCTGTTCTATTTCCAGTAGATGTGATGCTCCACAGCAGCAGAACCACTTCACCAGTAAAGTTCTACAGAGATTGATTTTTTGTTGTTGTTGTTGATGATGTATTTGATTTGGTCTCCATGGTAACAACCATTGATGAAGCTGGAGACGTGTTTCATCAGGAGGTTTCATAACAGATTCTCTGCTGTTTCCTCCAGCCAGCTGGGAGTCTTTAGTGTCTCTCTCTCTCCAGTTGTTTATTGTGTTGCATAATCTCAGATGCAGGAAGGATTTACAGCAGCAGCAGCGGCAGCAGCAGCACGTTACAAACACATGAGGCTACAGCTGTGTTCCTTCCATGTTCAGACCAGCAGTGAGGCTGGAGTTTCCCTCTAGACCCACTCTGACTGTGAGAAGCACTTCAGGCCTTTTCCTTTCTCTCGACAGAAACTAAAGACATGACCTGATCCAAAAAATAAGTTTTCTTTCTAAAACCCTCTGCAGTAACGAAAGCCACGTGTACACTGGTAATAAAAGTAAAGCTGTTAGGTTTGCTACAGGACTGTTTCAGTAGTTTATGAATCACTAAGAAAAGTAGAATAACGCTCATCTCTTGGCACAGAGACGACTTTAAGTGACTGACACTCAAAGATGTTCAGGGAAAAGGAAGCCAGGCTGATTAATGGATGTGTTTCTGTGGCATCTGAGAGAGCTTTAATGCTGCAACTCAACAAAGGACGCTAAAAAGAGATGAACCTGCTTCTCAGTCGTCATGGTTTCTCCAAAAAGGCTTTTAAAAAGACAACTGGACCTGTAGAACATCTGCAAGTCAAATAACAACACTAATCATTCACAGATTAGTGGCATTACTAAGATTGAATCACTTATTCTGAGAATTCTCATCACTTTTTGGGTAGCACATGTTTTATTGAGGTTTTCTTTAATTTGTTTGAGTTAATAAATACATCTACATCGACTGGATAGGCCTACAGCCAATCACAGACATTTAGTTATGAACTAATTAAACTCTACTGTTGCTCTAATGTTGAAGCCAACTGGTCTTCAGTAGCTTCTTCAGTTCTGATGGACTGCTGAGGAGTTGAGGTTTAAATAGGAACACCTGTCTCTGTAGCCTGTACACAGTATAAAGATGGATGACAGAACAGTGAAGCCAAAGCAAGTAGAGCTCCCCCTGGTGTCTGGCTGCAGGATAGGTAATAAGCCCCGCCTCCTCCATGATAGTGGGCGGGGCTTGGGCCATAACAAAACACAAGTTTTAAAGAGTGTTGATGAATGTTCAAGTGTCAATTTTTAGAGTTGTAAAATAAAAAATGTCCAGTGAATAGTCAACAGTTCTTTATAACAGGTGGAGGTAGAGCAGAGCGTAGTATTAATTAAACTAAAACATAAGTGAGTTTGGAGGAAATGTGGGCGGGGCATCAATATCACGGCTCCACGTGGTTCTGCCCTCAGACCGTACTGATCAGACTCTGGATCCAAACAAAGATGGCGCCGCCCGTATCTCCGGGAACATAGAGTCAGTTTGACCAATGAGATGAAGAGGAGACGTGGTGTCCATGTTTATATACAGACTATGCTTTAGCCCAACAGCCCGAATGTTACTCTTCTGTCCATCACCACATTAAGCCCCGCCCCCATGCTCTGATTGGCCAGGTAGAGCTTTGCAGGATCAGAATCAGTCCAGAAGAACTTTGGTTTGTCTTGTTTGTTCTTAGAGTTGTTTTAAAGTGAACTGAAGCTTTAGTTTGTAGTCTCTGACTCATAGCTGTGCTTTTGTGTTTGTTTAAATCTGATTTTTAAACATTTACTTGTTAATTATTACAGCTTTTAGTTTGTGGTTTATACATTTTTGTTCCATGAGCGGTGACGGTTTGTGAACAATACATTTTCTTTCTGTAAAAACAGATAAAGTGCCTCGATGGAGAAGTTTGACCTGGACTCCATGTGTTCGATTGGCCAGGAGGAGGTTTTGTTTCTGTTCTGCTGATTCCTCACTGTGTCCTCTGCTGTTCTGTTTTGTTCTCAGTGAACTCTGTCTCATTCACCCCGTCCACCAGAAAGACAGAAAGAGAGAGAGAGACTTGGAGAAAGGCATGTGGATTCCTGTGTGAGCGAAAGACATAGACTCAGACTGAGAGAGAGAGAGAGAGAGAGAGAGAGAGAGAGAGAGAGAAGGGGGGCGCTGGGTTGCGTTGAATGTTAGGAATGTTGAGGCTTTTGGCTTCGGTTTGTTCTGACGGAGGAGGGAGGAGGGGAAGGAAAATAGAGGGAGAGTCGGTGAGAGAGGGGGAGCAAAGATGGAGGTGAACTCTGTACATTATGTCTTAATTAATGGTTTAAAGAAATAAAAGCAGATTCCTTTGAGTTCGCTTCGTTTGGAGGAAGAAGGTTTTTAGTTTGACGGCTTCATGCAGGCGCTGTCGTCTTTAAGTCGGAGGTTAAAGACGAGGAGCGGACGCCAGCAAACATCCTGCTTTATTGTCTAGAGACGAGGACTAGATTACATGATGTGTGCTCTGTAGTGACGCATGCACAGCTGCAAACGTCGCTAAACTCATCCAACTCACAGGGATGGCTTTTAGTTTTAAGACTGAAAGAAAAAAAAGTCTGATCTGACGTTTTTTAGCTGAATTTATTGCAGAAAGTTTTTCTTATGTGTCCTTCCTCGAATGGTTTTTGCCTTGTCTGTGTTTTTCCTCTCTCTCTCTCTCTCTCTCTCTCCCGGGTCATGTGATTGTTCTGTAGAGATGAGCAACGTTGCAGGAATCTCGGCTGCAGCCAACACATTACATAAAGCGCTCCTTCTTTCCCCATCCATCTAAGAAGTGGAGCACTTCTCCTCCTCCTCCTCCTCCTCCTCCTCCTCCTCCTCCTCCTCCTCCCAGTGAGGTGAATGAACTCACTTCCTGAAGGATTTACTTCAGGAACAAAAGAAATAAATAATTAAACTAAACTAAAGAGAAGGAGGATATGGTTTAAGACCAGAGCATGTGACCGTCTGGACTCTGCTGCGTCTGCAGACTCATTCAGGAACGTTTCCATCCAGTCTAGTCTGCAGACTGTGAGCTGCCGTTAGCTTAGCTTCACGCTACGACACTTAGCACACGATGGTGGCCGTTACGAACGTGAGATGTTCATGAGGATCTTCAGCCATAGATGTTGGTTGTTCATGGACGTTAGACTCAAGAATAGAAACTAAACAAATAAGAGTTGAGAGAAGTAAAGGAGGAACCAGTGGTTAATAGATTTATATGAAAGCAGAGGTTTTTGTAGAAGAAGATCAGAACTAGTGGTCACCATGGAGGCTACTTGCTGGTTCAGTCAGGGACACTACTTTTAGTTCTTTCTTTCCTGTTTTTGTTTCTGAAAGCAAACTCGAAATGCCAGAAAATGTTGTGACTGTTGTTGCTGTTCCTGGTTTACTTCCTGGTTTACTTCCTGGGTTACTTCCTGGTGTACTTCCTGGTTTACTTCCTGGTTAGGCCACTGCACGTGCACATTAACGTTTCCCCAGCTGGTCCCTGAATTACTTTTAGAAATATGAAATAGCCAACGATTAAGGCATCCAACTTCAGAACCCGATCTGAAGTTGGTTTGGTTCTAACAGATGTTAAAGTTTAAAGTTTCTCCAAACCATTGTTCTCCTCTCCACCATCTCTCTCTCTTTCCTCTCCAGCCTGAACTCTATCTCCTCCTCCTCCTCCCGTCTTTGTGTTTTAAGTATTTTCTTATCAGCCTCACCCCGTCTCTCTGCTTTTCTTCTTCCTCTCTTTGTCCGTTTCCTCTGATCGTCTCTCTCTGTCTCACCCTCTCTCTCTGCTGTCCAGCTGTTCTCTCCTGAGACTTGATGTACTGAAAACACAAACTGGAGACTCTGTTCATGTTTGATACGTGGAGTGAATCTGGGATCTATGTCCTTCGTTTTGTGGACAGATTATGTTGTTGTTGAGATCTCTGAGCTAATAGTAGCTGCCTAGCTTTCCATTTAATAGTAGCTCTTCCTAGCCCCCCAGCTAACGGCTAATAGTAGCTCTTAATAGCCTCCTATACAGTAGCTCTGCTTAGCTTCCTAGCTGACAGCTAATACTAGCTGTTAATGCCCTTCTAGCTAATACAGCTCTTCTTGACTTTCTAGCTTCCCAGCTAATAACAGTGCTTAATAGCATCCTAGCTAACAGCTAATAATAACTCTTAATAGCCTTTTAGCTTACAGTAGCACTTCCTATCTTCCTAGCTAACTGCTAATAGTAGCTATTAATAGCTTTCTAGCTAATAGTAGCTCTTCTTGGCTTCCTAGCTTCCCAGCTAACAACTAATAGTAGCTCTCAATAATATTCTTCTAGCCAACAGTAGCTCATCTTACCTCCATAGCCCTAAGCTAATGTTAGCTCTTCCCAGCTAGGAGTAGTTCAGGCTGTACTCTTTGTGGTGCCTCCTCATGTAACCCTTCGGCGCAGCAGACTCCTCAAATGTTTTATATTTTCTGTGACTACCAGAGAGTATTGCTTAATATTTCTACTACGTTCCTGTAATTGTTCGTCATGTTGAACTCCTATCTCTCTCCTATGTTTCTCAGAGATGTAGCATGTGTGTTGGTGTGACCGGCGGACCATCATGCACCTCTTCTTGCTGCTGATCCTTCAAGCCACAGCAGCTATCGGACAGATTGACCCAGGTACGTGGACACACACCTGTAACGCCTGTAAAACACGTCTCCGATCAGACGGTTAAAGCTCTCTGTGTGCTTTCAGTACACTGCCGCTATGCTTTGGGCATGGAGGATGGACGTATCCCTGACGACGCCATCACAGCGTCCAGCCAATGGTACGAGACCACGGGGCCACAGTACGCCAGGTCAGTGTGAATCTTGTCCCATCCAACGTTAGCTTTCAATGCAACATTTTCATTTGTTGATCTGCATCAACTTTGTGTTTGCAGGTTGCACCGTGAGGAGGGAGAAGGCGCCTGGTGTCCTGAAGGACAGCTGGAGCCCTCAGACAATCCTAAGCAGTACCTGCAGGTCGGCGTCGTTCTTTGACACTTTTATTTTATTCATTTAAACTTAACAAGGTCGTTCTCTGTCACTGTGAGGAACCCATAAAACACCAACACCAGGTCTGCAGCAGGTCCCATTTGACTGTGCTTAAATTAGGAGGAGGTGTAACAGGAGAAAGTGCTGAGAGCAGGGAGGTTAAAGTTTCACTGTGTAATGGAATATTTCAGGTCCTGGTTCTTTCTCAAGTTTGGTCTGTGTCGGTCTGAACGGAGCACGAACGTGACTCTGGAACAATGTTTAGATGTTTGTCTTGAATCTGGATTAATTTCTACTTTTTAAACTGAAAATCGAGTCTAAACCAAACTGAAAACACCAAAGAGCACACGGACCGTCCAAAATCATTTTAAAATGTGTCAGATGATCAAAGATGAAGGTTTGGAGTCGTCCTCAGGTCTGAATCCGACAGGAAAGGTTCCTAAACGCTTTAAATTCTCATTATCTTTCATGCAGGTCATGATTTATCCAGGACTCCTGGGCTCGTATCGTTTCTCAGAGACGCTTCATCCAAGTGGCTTCTTTAGTTTTTTTACAGCTGCTCAGAAGTTTAAAGTAGAAAACAGAAACTATTTCCCACACTTTTGATAGATGTAGTTGACTTCTTTGCATTTTTAGTCTGTTGAAAATGAACTTTCATGCTTTATTATTAAGTTTCGTGCCCATGAACATCAATATAAATCTTTTGATTGTTCCTCAGGTGGACCTGGGCAGGCTCACCTTCCTGACCGTGGTCGGCACTCAGGGACGATACGCCAGGAACTCTGGGAACGAGTTCGCCCGAGCGTACCGGGTCAACTACAGCCGAGACGGCCTGGTGTGGAAGTCCTGGAAGAACCGGCTGGGAAACCCGGTGAGTGACCCCGGATAGGCCGGTGCAGGAAGAAGGCCGTGGAGGTCTGCAGAGGAAACGTGTGACAGAGAGATGGAGGGAAGAATGACCGAGACAGGAAGAAAAAGAAAAGGGGTTTTCATTCTGAGCTGCTTCTGGTCATTCATAGTCATATCACAGGAAATGACATTTACACGCCGGCTTCCTGTCGACCTTCAAGGCTCCTGGCTGCTACGGCAACGTGGTCAGGACAAACACCAGAGACTAAACACACAGTCACACCAAGAAATTCCCAGCAACAACAGATTCCTGCTGACTCCCTGCCAGGATGCTTTTTATTTTTATTTTAGGACATTAAGCTTGAAAACATCTTCTAATTAGATTAAGTCAAAAGAAGCTTTCTGCCGCATATCTGGCTCCAGCAGTGAAGGACTTCCTGCCTCGCCCCTGATTGATCTCTGCTTCCTTAAATGTGTTTGTGTCTTTGTTTTAAACAAGGAACATTAACATGCACATGGACATGCACAGGTTATATAATAAATAGCTAGAGGTAGTGGGCAGTAGGATGCCTTCCTCAGAAACCAGGACATGATTCAGACGTTTGAGGTCTGGCTGGTGCAAACGGTGGCTAGCGTCCAGCGGTCGTCTTGGTGTTTCACGGCTGTTAAAGGCTCTAATGTCGCCCCCTCTTTCCCCGCTGCTTGTTTCCAGGTGATGGAGGGCAACACGAACGCCTACGAGTCCGTCATCAAAGACCTCTACCCCCCAATCATCACTCGCCACGTCCGTCTGATCCCGGTCACCATGGTGTCCACCACCGTCTGCATGAGGGTGGAGTTGTACGGCTGTCCATGGGACGGTAAATGAGCTCTGCTGTCGTTAGGAGTCATTTCTAGCCTCCCTCAAATGAGTCATGTCGTTTCAGTCAGTGTTAGCTTTAGCTACTGTTAGCTGAGAGGCTATGAAGCTAGAAAGAGCTAGGCTGTGTCTCAAATCGCGTACTTCTGCACTTTAAATACCTAATTTGAGTACGTGAGGGTGTTCACACTGAAAATTCCAACGAGACGAAGTGCACTGCAAGTACCCGGATGGTGTACTCAAAACGGTCAAAATGCTGAGTGTGGAACGATGGACACTTTCCACACTAAACGGCAGCCATCTTGGCTACAAAGCGGAAGGGGAGGGACTATCAACCTGATTCTAACTTGTGATTTGATATCGGCGGCAGTGTTTTGGAAGCGGTGGTGGAGCTTACAGGTCCAGATGGAAGTAATATGACATTTAATGAAAATGGTTGCTGTTTTACACGTAGTACTATTAAATTACTGCTCGATATAACTGTTAATTTAGTTAAACTAGCGATTTGTGTTGACTCGATGCAGTGAACGAACTCGCAAAATCTAGAAAACGTGATCAAAATGGTCATATTTAAGATGTTTGAAGTGTTGCATGTCTAAATATTAAAATTATAATTTGCCGCGATCGCGGTCAGAAATACGGCGGCTATTCGTCATTTCCGGCAAGTATAGACGTAGTACCCGATTTGAGATGATACTACCTTTTTGAAAAGTACGCACTACGGACGTAAGTGCATAGTGCTCATAGTGCATGATATCGAAGTGTACTGACGAAAGTACGCGATTTGAGACACAGTCCTACTGTTAGCTGAGAGGCTATGAAGCTAGGGAAAGCTGCTGTTAGCTAGGAAGCTAGAAAGACCTACTATTACCTGGGAAGCTAGAAAGACCTACTATTACCTGGGAAGCTAGAAAGACCTACTATTAGCTAGGAAGCTAGGAAGAGCTGCTGTTAGCTAGGAAGCTAGGAAAAAACAATCTTTCTCACAAATGTTTTCCATCGTCCCGTAGACGGTCTGATCGCCTACAGCGCTCCAGAGGGTCAGCTCATGATGCCTCCTGGTTATCCCATCGCCAGCCTCAACGACTCCACCTACGACGGAGCGCACGAAAGGAGGCGAGTCATTCTCACGAGGTCGTCACACGTCGGCGCCTCTCGTTTCCAAGCTCTCTGTGATTGACGGCTGTCTCGTCCAATAGGAAGCTGTCTGGCGGCCTGGGTCAGCTGACGGACGGCGTGATCGGCCTGGACGACTTCCTGCTGACGCGGCAGCACAACGTGTGGCCGGGCTACGACTACCTGGGCTGGAGGAACGACTCGCTGGGCACTCAGGGACACGTGGAGATGGAGTTTGTGTTCGACAGGCAGAGGAACTTCACCTCCATGAAGGTGGTTTGTTTTCTGTTTCCTGATTTTTTTAAACATAAATCCAGAGTTGAGTTTTGACTTTGCTTCACGCCTCCCGTCCAGGTTCACAGTAACAACATGTTCTCCCGCGGCGTGAAGATCTTCTCCTCCGTCTCCTGTTGGTTTAAACCCCGCCTCATCGCTGGCTGGGAGGCGGAGCCTGTGGTGTTCAACACGGTGCTGGACGACAGGAACCCGAGCGCCCGCTACGTCACCGTGCCGCTGAACCGCCGCGGCGCCAAATCGCTCCGCTGCCGTTTTTACTTCGCTGACGTCTGGATGATGTTCAGTGAGATCTCCTTCCAGTCAGGTAGCACGCTCACATGCTGGTGTCTTTTAAGGATATTCACTGACACATTTTCATTCCTAGCCCCTCATGCTAACCCTAACCCCAGCTGTGACCTCTACCCTAAAACCCATGAGGACACGAGGACCTCGTTTGGACGAGTTTAGTCTCTGGTCCTCAGGAAGACAGCTGTAGAAGAACACACACAGAAAACTAAATTAACCTCCTGTCTCCTGTTCATCAGAGGACACCATACTCCCGACTCAGATGACGCTGGTCGTGACCTCCACTCCTCCGACGGACGTAGGCAGCACCTTCACAACAGCGCCACAGACAGGTGTGACCTTTGACCCTTTCACTTTAGATGCTTTAAGGTGGGACGTCCTGATTGGTCTCGGGCCGATCAAGGTGTTTTTTTTAAATGATTGGATCAGTGTCTGGCAGTGGAAAAGTCATTTTTAATTAAAGCCAACGTCCGTTGCAGCTAACCCATCAGCCAGTGACCCGCCAGACGACGGGAACACGCCCATCCTGATTGGCTGCCTGGTGACCATCATCCTGCTGCTGGTCATCATCATCTTCCTCATCCTCTGGTGCCAGTACGTCTGCAAGGTTCTGGAGAAGGTGAGGAGACGGTAGACGTAGGACGGTACCAGACAGGGTCCTATCACTGGGAGCGGACTGCTTTTATTTTGATAGTTCAACTTCCTGTTCCCAAATGTAGTTTGGAACTGTACTCTTTAAATATGTGTCAGTAAAAAGTACTTAGATGACACTTCTTTAACTTCACAGTACTTATGTAGATGAGACTTCTTTAGCTCTGTAGTGCTTAGATTAGACTAATTTAACTTCATACTTAACTTACTGACCATGATGGAGGCTGCATAAAGGTAGCAACATAGCCTAGCGTAGCCATTTAGATTTCATTATGAGACGTGTTTCAGTTGGACAGTCCTCCAACCAATCAGAGCCATTTAGTTATAAACTAATTAAACTTGACTACAGCTACAGCTGCTCAGAGGATACCACAGACCTAAAGTCTGTACTTCTCTACTCCATCTTTGTGTGAATCAGATCCTACCTGTAGTAATGTTCATTTCATCTCCTCCTCCAGGCGCCGCGTCACATCCTTGACGAGGAGATGACGGTTCGTCTGTCGTCCTGCAGTGACACCATCATCCTGCAGACGCCGCCGGTGCCTCCTCGCACGGGTACGTTCTCCTAGATTACAATTAACCCTGACAGTGTTCACACAGAAATATGGAATATGGACTTTATCCCTGTAGACGTGGTTCAGTTAAGAGCATGTGATGGATAATTGATAACAGAGTTCACACCTGGACCTGTTTAACCTGGACTCTAGAGACCAGATCAGTGTTCACACCTGGACCTATTTGACCTGGACTCTAGAGACCAGATCAGTGTTCACACCTGGACTCTAGAGACCAGATCAGTGTTCACACCTGGACCTGTTTGACCTGGACTCTAGAGACCAGATCAGTGTTCACACCTGGACCTGTTTGACCTGGACTCTAGAGACCAGATCAGTGTTCACACCTGGACTCTAGAGACCAGATCAGTGTTCACACCTGGACTCTTGAGATCTGCTTCCCCAGGACGGATGTTGATGTAATTTATAGTCGTCAGCCTTTCTATCCAGCTGTTACAGACTGGAGCCTCTTACGGATAATGACGCAGTATTCAGACTGTAGTTCTGATCCAGGTGCTGCAGACTCAGGTGGTGGCTCCTAATTATCTGCACGTTGACATAAACCTTCAGCAGCCTGGTTATGTACTTTATAGAGCTGATGTTTCTGCTCACTTTGCATTGACGTGGTTTGGTCCAGACTCCTGCAGGACGTTGATTTGATTGGTTTTTGTGTCGTCTTGTCTCAGGCCCCGTCAACGCTGACCCTCACTATGAGAGAGTCTTCCTGTTGGACCCACAGTACCAGAACCCGGCGGTGCTGAGGAACAAGCTGCCTGAGCTGTCTCAGAGCGCAGAGGCCTCTGGTAAACACATCCATGGAGACATTTGTCCCTTTAACATGACCTCATCCTGTTTTATTGACCGTGTTTGTAGATGATTGTGTTGCTTCAGACACAAAGAGGAAGAGCTGCCCCCTGCTGGCCGCTTCACCGCCCGCTCTCCTGTCACTAACAGCTCTTCATCTGTTCTTTCTTTCTCCTCTTTCCTCCAAAACACGTTGAGCCACCTGTCTCTGCTCTCTTTATATTTTTTTGGCGATGCTGAATGTGCATGCTCGTTTCATTCTGTCCTCCACCTCTCTGCCTCCGTCCATGTTTCCTCTTCTTCCTCTTCCTCCAGCTCTCCTCCTCCTCGGTAATCCTCTCTACGACCTCCTCCTGCTGACTTCCTGTCACATGACGCCAGGCTGGCTGCGTGGTAAGAGCTGAAAGGTGTGACTTCCTGAGACATATATACGTCCATCAGATACGGTTGAGTCGGTAAAACGACGATAAATACAAAAACACTGATGATGAAAGTTCCTCTAAAAACCTCCTTTACTACCACAGCTCCACCTCACCTACCCAAGGCTTCAATCACTTTAGACAACTCTAAATAGCTCCTTTTAGTCTCCCAGCTAATAGCTCTCCAGGCCAAAATTAGCTCTTCCTAGCGTCCTGGTCTCCCAGCTAACAGTAGCTCCTCCTAGCATCCTAGAATCCCCCCGTCAGATTGTAGTTTCTCCTGGTTTCTTAGCCCTGCAGCTAATCATAACTCCTCCCAACTTTCTAACCTCCCAGCTAATATAACTACCTCCATGCTAATAGTAGCTCTTGTTAGCTTTCTAACCTCCAAGCTAGCTCTTACTTGCTTCCTATCCTCCCAACTAACTGTAGCTTCCCAGCTAATAGTAACTTTTTACTTTGGCCTCCCAGCTAACAGTAGCCTTTCCTAGCTTCCTAGCTAACATTAGCTCTTATTAGCTTCCTATAGCCTCTCAAATTGAACTCAAAGTATAACGTGTGTTAATT
This sequence comes from Planiliza haematocheilus, assembly GCA_005024645.1. Classification (NCBI taxonomy): domain Eukaryota; kingdom Metazoa; phylum Chordata; class Actinopteri; order Mugiliformes; family Mugilidae; genus Planiliza; species Planiliza haematocheilus. The sequence goes on from SRSE01000511.1 coordinate 141,842, forward strand.
CAAACTAGCTTCATTTCAGCCAACACCACCTCCCGTGTGATATTATTAATATTAAATAGTAATTAAATAAGAACCTCTGTCCACCAGCCTGCGGAGGAGGCTACGCTGAGCCGGACATCACCCAGTGCACGCCGCACCAGTGTTTCCATAGTAATGCGCCTCACTACGCCGAGACGGACATCGTGCGGCTGCAGGGCGTCACCGGCAGCAACATGTACGCCGTCCCTGCCCTCACCGTGGACTCCCTGACCAGGAAGGACATCTCTGCCGCCGAGTTCCCACGGCAACAACTGATTTTCAGGGAGAAGCTGGGGGAGGGGCAGTTTGGAGAGGTGAGCTGGGCAGGTGGTGGTCAATGAAGGTGTACTAGAAAAGTCCTGGTTTTAAAAATGAATTCCCCTTCTGCTCCGTCAGGTGCATCTGTGTGAAGCCGAAGGACTCCCAGAATTCCTTGGGGAAGGGTCGCCGCTCCCGGACAGGGACGGCCACTCGGTGCTGGTGGCGGTCAAACAGCTGAGGGCCGACGCCACCAGCCAAGCCAGGTAGGCTCAGTGAGGACATGAAGACACTCATTTATGGACAGCTTCAGCTGAATGCTAAATGCTAAATGCTAATCCATCACCCATGCTACTGTCCACTTTAAACATGTGTCAGTAAAAAGTCAGAGGTCGATAACTTCAACTAGTAAAGTACTAAAATGACACTAATTTAACTTCCTAGTTAGTTAGCTAGCTAGTATTGGTAGCTAATGCTAACTGAGATCAGATTGGCTAACGCCCATTATCCAATCACATGACAGGGATAAATATTTTAGACTTTTTTGAATGTGTGATATTTAAATGACATTCTAGTCCCGTATCATTAACATTCATAGTTAGCGCCATTAGCTTTAGCTCGTCAACATCTCGTCCCTGATGAATATTTTTCGTTGTCGTCTTCGTTAACAGAATTAACCCTGACAGAGTGAGTGGATGATGTTTTGATATTAGACATTACCTTATTAACGTGGCGCTGTAAAGACTCGGGACGCTCAGGACCGAGGCTCCAGGTGAGGACAGGTCTGACTGACTCTCTTTTCATGTGTCCGTCCGTCAGGAACGACTTTCTGAAGGAAATAAAGATCATGTCCCGTCTGAACGACCCTAACATCATCCGGCTGCTGTGCGTGTGCGTGTCGTCCGACCCGCTGTGCATGGTGACCGAGTACATGGAGAACGGGGACCTCAACATGTTCCTGTCTCAGCGGGAGATCGAGAGCACGCTAACGCACGCTAACAACATCCCCTCCGTCAGGTTAGTGCATGCAGACCACCACCACCCAACCATCTGATCCATGTGAAGCAGACTGACCCGTCCCCTTCCCTCTCTCCAGCCTGTCCGACCTCCTCCACATGTCGGTGCAGATCTCCTCGGGGATGAGGTACCTGGCGTCTCTGAACTTCGTCCACCGCGACCTGGCCACCAGGAACTGCCTCCTGGACCGCCGCCTCACCATAAAGATCGCCGACTTCGGGATGAGCCGGAACCTGTACAGCAGCGACTATTACCGCATCCAGGGTCGGGCCGTGCTGCCCATACGGTGGATGGCCTGGGAGAGCATCCTGCTGGTGAGGCCAGCGGCACGCACATGGGCGTAGATAGGAATAATTTACACCGGGTTTATGCTAGCTGTTGTTTCAGGACACCTCCACCTTCTCCTGATGAATTAAAGTAAAACTAAAAGCGTTTTTCTACCAAATGAACAATTGCAAGAAACTCAGCTGGAAGATCAAGTAACTTAGTCCTGTGACGTGTCAGAAGCGACATTCAAAGTCTAAATGTCATCAAACCAACACGAGGATGCATAACCACAATACTGAGACCCAAAACTAAATAACAGATGCAGCAATGGGCTAAAACTGCACCTGTATGCGGCCCCTAAACTAAAAGGACACCCCTGCCTTAAATGATCAGGTCAGACGGCTTCAGTCTTTTATTGATAGGTGCAGTTTTAACCTTAACCCTAACCCTAGGGTTAATCCTAAACCCTAACCCTAAGAACATGTTGTGTTTGGTGTCATCTGGTCTTAACCCTGAACACTTCTCCTCAGGGTAAGTTCACCACAGCCAGTGACGTCTGGGCGTTCGGGGTCACCCTGTGGGAGATCTTCACTCTGTGCAAGGAGCAGCCCTACAGCCTGCTGTCTGACGAACAGGTCATAGAGAACACTGGCGAGTTCTTCAGGAACCAGGGGAGACAGGTGAGACGAAGCGAATGCACCCACACAGGACAGAGATATGATGATCCTCTGTCCACACGGAGCAGCTCACGGTTCCTCCACATAGAGGAGCTGTTTAACACTTTCAGATCTGATCCACAGCAGCAGTCTGGGGATTTACTGGATCAGGACCTCTGGACTGGTCTCACCCTGGGACCCACATTCTCCCATGGTCGTTACGTCAGGACACATTTTTAAAGAATTTAGGCCAAGCACACACATGTTTTTATTTCTACTATTTTTCATGTTAATAATAAGATGCTGAGGTAGACCCTGACACCTGCATGGACTAAAATACATGACAGTTAAATGAGACACTTTCACCAGATCTGTCATCTCTGGAAGTTAATGAGATGGTTGGGTTTGTGTTTTAGTAGCTGCCAGTAGACGGAGCTGCTCTCAGATCATGATCACTGTCCAACACATCTCTGTGTAATAAGCTCTTTGAGCTACGAGGTCAGGCGCCTCCATGTCCACAGCTCTGGACTCGTCTCTGAAACAAACTCCACCGGCTTGTCCTTTACAACCAGAGGCAAAAATCTGAATCAGAAAAACAACTAACGTGGTTTAAAAAACAAAAGTGCAACATGTCAAAAACTGAAATGTTACCAAGCTGTATCCTTCACTGAAGCAGGAAGTAGTCTCCATGGTGACCACTGGTCCAGAAAGTGGTCTCTGTGGTGACCACTGGTCCAGGTCTCTCTGGTTCAGGTCTCTGTGGTCCAGGTATGATCCAGGTCTCTCTGGTCCATGGATCATTGTGTTCATAAACCTGGTTCTTCTCCAGATTCAGAGATAAATCCAGATGATCAGATACCTTGAGTCAGAAAGTCTAAAACTACATCTGAATATTGATCCAGAGTCATGTCCATGCTCGTTTAGACCAACAGGAAAGATTTGACATCACTGATGGAGACATGTGTTCACTCTCCTCCACCAGATCTTCCTCTACGCTCCTCCACTCTGCCCTCCGTCTCTGTTTGAGCTCATGATGCGTTGCTGGAGTCGTGACATCCCCGACCGACCCTCCTTCGAGGGACTCTACCGAGCCCTGAGGCCCCACGTCAACCAGTGAACTGGGGCGGACGGCCGAGGGGGGGCGTGCCAGTCGCCAGCGGGACTTTTGTTGGATGAGGGACTGACACAAAGAGGACAGAGGACTGGAATTATACGGCGAGTTACTGACGGAGAAACCGTCAGAGCTGTGGTCTGAAGGTTGGTGAAAGCGACTCTTAGGAGACGAGGTTCAAGATGACGGAAGAAACTCAGAGGAGAAACATTTTGCCAGATCCAAACTGAACGGTCTTTAGTGGATAATTATTTCTAAGCTTTCTAGATTTCCTCTTTTAAAGCCTCTCATTGGACCTTCTTTGTGCCAAAGATTGCCTTAAACTTTAAACTTTTTCCTCCACTCTTTGGTTTTTATACACACCAAACGCTGAGCAGATGTTTCAGTCGCGGTAGTTTCTCCTGCCCCTGTGGTTTTTATTTTTATTGTAAAGCACTGTGTCTGTGTCTCTCAGTTATTCATGTTCATATATTAACCCACACTGGAGCTAGGGCTAGGGTCAAAAACGTAGTGTAGGATTATTAGTGTTATTTTTTATTCTATTTTATTTTCTTGTTTTTATAGTGTTTGTTTTTATTATTTTACTTTTTGTCGGCGTGTATTTGCGGATGCGAATGTTGATCAGCTGAGGTTCACGTCACGGCGGCGAGAGGCTGCGCTGAAACAAACCTGTGTGGTTTACGGACTGAATATTAGTCGGTGGGAAAACTGTGGAGGAATGAACTTTAACTGGAGATGCATGGAAACCACAAAAACTAAAAGGTAGAGGTGTGCTGTTTGGTTGCCAAAGTGTTAAAACAACCTCAAACCTTCACAATCAACTGGTGAACATCTGGCTGCAGGAGTGGTACCACAGGGTCCGCTTAGCAGAACAAGTTCAGATTCTGGAAGTAAAGCAGGAGAAAGGTGGAGCAAGGACATCACGTGGCATTCAAAGAAATGTTTTAGATGTTAGTCTATCATCTGTTTTCACTGTGGCGTGTCACGCTGGGTTGACATACAATAACGGACTGACGGGCGGCCAGTCTGAGATCTCCCCACGTATGGAGAGCTGCTGCAAAACTCTAGCGAGCTAAGTCGTTAGCCTTCCAGTTTATATCGACTGAGGAAGGAGAAGAAAGAAACCAAAAACCTACTACTTGTCTGTCTATCAAGGGAAATGTGGAGGAGCACTTCTGAACATTTCTTAAAAACTACAACAGTGACTTCCCTTCACAAAGCAGTCAGAGAAAGAGAAAGGTGAGGGAACTAACATCCCAGTTATTCAGTGTTAAATCGTATTTTGGACATTGGGACTTTGGGTTGTTCCTAAAGTAGCTTGCAAGCTAAAATAAATGAGTGTGGGCACCAACTGATCTAAAGTAAAGACCAGATGGTAGGGCCTTTAACCCCCATGCTACCTTTGGGGTCTGTGGGACACCAAGTTAATGGACAAACAGATAGAGAGCATGCAAGAGGGTTAGGGTTAAAACATCTGTCCACTCTAGACCAGGAGGTGTTGGTGTACATCTCCAAACACTGGTTAGCTAGACGTAGCAGGTTTAAACGGTTCAGATCAAAACAGAAACTCATCTGTTGCATCAACTCCAACTTGGTTTCGACCTACTTTACTGTTTGCCTTGTAGACCTTGAGAAGAGCAGCCTCTGTAGATGCTAGTTAGCTTACTGACTAGCTAGCTAAACCATGTGCTGTTTCTCTGGGATTATATGCGAGCTAACTACGCGCTTTGCTTGCACAACGTTAGCAATATGCAAAGCGTACGTTCAAACCAGTCCAACAGCTGCACAGACATTGGGCAGGTTTGACAAATGTTTGATTTTAAATCGTTGTCATGTCGGTCCGCATCAACGTAAAGTCTCAGTGCGTTTTAGTTCACTGGTAGCCAAGCAACTGTGTTAGCACATGGAGGCTATGACCTCAGACAGATGGGTCCATGAGTGTGGGCCCTGAAAGCTGCAGGTTCATCCGTCACCACTGGTGTTGGATATTTGATCAGCTGCTGTTTGGTTATGTTCAACACTAAAGCACAATTTAACTCCTCTAAAGGTTAAGTTAGGGAGCTACACAGGTTCTTTGTAGTCTCTATACATATGTAGTTGAGTTTCAGCAGCTCTGAGGCAGCAGGGTTAATGTTCAGAGGGCGGTAGGAAACAGCTCAGTTTAATCCAAACTGTGTCTCACTCCTTCAAAGAGCCAGAACATTTACTGATGTTATCAAGAAGATTCTCAAGAAAGCAAAAATGTTCTGTCTTGTTTTTGCATTACATTCACTCTACAGTGGAAAGATGAACGCGCAGGAAGCTAGGAGTCATGAAGATGTGTTGTCTTTTAATTTTAATCTTGTGAGATTGAGTTTAAAGCCAAGATTTGATTCTTTAAAAGAGCAATGACACATTTTCACACCAAACCTGGTTAATTTAAATGAATCAGTACGACTAGATTGATCTTTCATGACGAATTTAGGGACGTAACGACACCAGAGGTTTGATAGTTGGCACCATTAGCATTAGCGTCAAAATTCAACCTAATCCCCACTGCACAGCTCCCTCCTGTTGGTCCCTGATCCTTTGACCCAAAGTCCTCTCACAGCTCTCCACTTAGAAACTGGGCTAGAGTCAGCTAGCATGCTAAGTGACAGATAGCTAACAGTGCCCACGTGGCTAGCCTGTTAGCATTAGCACTAGTCACTTTGTCCCCAAGCTTTGAGCGCTCCCTCTTCATAGCGACTCTCCCCGTGTAATAAAGCGTAAGAAGTAAAGTTTGCTTTCATCTCTCTCTTCATGTCGGTGTGTGTTAAATGGACGCGGTATCAGTTTAAATCCACCCTGAAAACGAAGCAGCGCACACGGAGGAAGACCAGATACGTCCATGTGTTGTTTTTGTCTCGTCACGGTCGTGTCGTGTTGTCTGTACTGTAACTCGTTCATCGGTGAGTGCGTCTGAGAGGAAAACTGTGTTTGCGACATTCCTTTGAGCACTGGGAGCTAGCTGGGATTAGCGTGGTTAACTGCTCTGTTGTGCCAAATGATGAGATTAAAATAAGTGAGGGAGGGAGGGAGGAGGGCGTTTCGTTTTTAAAGCGAGAACTAGAAGGAAACCACTAAAACTCAATCTCCCAGAATCCTTTGCTACAGTGAGCCTGTGTATTGTTGTTCTGGTTTCATTGGAGAGATCTTTTAGTTTGATAGTGTACAGTTAAAAAAATGATAAAACTAAAAAGTGATAGCTAATATCTCAGTGTGTGAATGCAGATTAGGTGTGGTAATTGTTATTGATGATTGATTATCTATCAGAATTTATGGTATTATTCCTGATTCTTTCTAATGTGGGAAGCTGTTGGTGTTTTCTTCTTTTCAGGTTGAGCAGATGTGGACTTTTTTTTTCCTGCTGTGTTCAGTCCAGTTTCACGTCCACACTGGTTTTCACTCCAGTCTTCAGTATCGACTCAGACGTAGTTTATTGTACATAGGCTAGTAGCTGTGTATATTAATATATTGGGAGCTGGGACCTTTGTGTCCTGAGGCCCCAAGTCATTTTCACTCTGTACTCTCCCATGTCTCGGTTTGTTTTTCTTATAATAAAGAGTAAAAGTTGTCAAACCAAAGAGCTGATATTGTGTCTTATGTTTTTTTTAAATAATTCTTTGTGACTGTGATATGTTTGATTGAATATATAACATCTTAAAAGCTTCAGTGAGGAATGTGCATGGTGGTGTACCAGCAGGGGGCAGCAGAGAAACAGAAACCATCTCAAACTGTGGAGTGTAAACTGCTGCGGCTGCAAAAAGCTTATGAATGATAATAACAGAATTAACCTTGTTTATTTTTCTTAATCTTCAAGATCATAGGAAAACTGTTGCAGATTGACAAGACACCTGTAAACAGCAAACATTCACTCACCTATAGTTTTGCTTGGGTCTCCGCCAACTTTTAAAAACTCTTAAAAGTACAGACGCACAAAAATCTACTGGTGAATAAAAGCTGTGACGTTTCTGCAGCATAGTCTGTATATAAACATGGACAATACGTCTCCTCTTCCTCTCATTGGTCAAACTGACTTTTTCCCGGGGATATGGGCGGCGCCATCTTTGACTTTGGATCCAGAGTCTGATCAGTACGTTCCAGGAGTGAAGCCACGTAGAGCCGTGATACTGATGCTCCGCCCAATGTTGGATTATACTCTGGATGTGTTTATTATTTTTCACAACTCCCTCTTTCTGGACTGCTTTACTGAGCGGTGCGTTACATCCTGTCTCTATAGCATCAAATAATAAACATTTTAACATTCATCAACATTATATTAACTACATAAACTGACAGAAACATCCTTGGAAACAAAAAACAAAGATGTGTATTTTAGTGTTTTTCTTTGGGACAAGTCCCGCCCACTAACATGGAGGGGGCGGTGCTTATCATAGACATATACACAAAGACGCCGCCTGGACTGTGGAGGGACGTGCCTAAAGAGCCGCCATCTTGGTACAGAGCTAGCAGAGGCAGCGGTGCATGAACATACGAAGGAAAGAGGTACTCCTCAATCTCAAAGTAGAATTATTCTCTGAATTTTGGACCGATTTCCAAACGTATTGATCTGTTAAAAACGTCACACATGTAGCTATGATAAAAATATGGTTTTACTACCCAAATACAAATTCTACTTAATGTTATCAGCAGACTAGCTTCTGACAGAGGATTGTAAAGAAAAGATGCCGGACTTCAACTGAGCGATTAATTCATTGTGTAGAAACACCATTCCTCCATAGATGTAATGCACTGTAGGAGCAAGTGGCCCTGTTCCAAGATGGCCGCCCTGTAGGCACGCCGCTCCAGTAGACGGCAGCGCTCAATGAGGCGATTATGCATAGACATATATACATCTTTTCTTTACAATCCTCTGTCAGAAGCTAGTCTGCTGATAACATTAAGTAGAATTTGTATTTGGTAAAACCATATTTTTATCACAGCTACATGTGTGATGTTTTTAACAGATCAATACGTTTGGAAATCGGTCCAAAATTCAGCCAATAATTCTACTTTGAGGCTGCGTGGGTTCTCTCCAGGTTCTCCAGCTTCCTCCCACCATCCAAAGACATGCTGCTTAGGTTCACTGGTGATACTAAATTGGCTGTAGGTGTGAGTGTGAATGGTTGTTTGTTTCTGTGATGGACTGGCGACCTGTCCAGGGTGTAGCCCTGCCTCTCGCCCAATCACAGCTTGGATAGGCTCCAGCAGACCCCCGTGACCCTTAACAGGAATAAACGGGTATAGAAGACGAATGAATGTGTTCATGCACCATTGCCTCTGCTAGCCCTGTACCAAGATGGCGGCGCTTTAGGCACGTCCCTCCACAGTCGATGCAGCGTTTATGTATATATGTCTATGGAGCTTATGATCTATACCGCAGCCAGACACCAGGGGGAGCTCTACTGGCTTTGGCTTCACTTTAGGGGAGCTGTTCTATCTTCATACTGACTATGATCTGGATCAAAATGCTGCATTTGAACACAACACTAGGACTACAACTAAGGAAGGAGGCTAGGATGTCTGCTACTATTAGCTAATGAGCTTAGTGGTTAGAGAAGAAGTGGTTCAGTTCTTCATGTGTCCATGGCCAAGGTGCCTTGAGAACTCACCTAGAGACAAAGAACTGAAGTGGTTCTGTTCTGAGGAATGGGCTAATGTTCCTCCAAGCTGCTGTATTCATTAATGTTCTTCAGTAGATAAAGGCACAGGTGGAATATTTGTTTTTCATGTGTTTGTCTAGTTTCAGGACTTTAGTTGATGTTTTGAATGATTTTTATGCAAAAATGTAGAAAATTCTGATTGGTGTAAAAACCTTTAAGCAGCGTAAATCTTTTTTTATGCTTTATATGTGTATATGTCTGTCAACTGTGTGAGTATCACAGCTTGTGTAACTGTCCACGCTGTACACCAAGCTAAGCAGAGGTTTTGTTTGCTGATGTGGTCCCAGTGACCACAGCTTTCATAAGGACGCTTCTGTGGACGTTCAGAGCCAAGCTGGAGTCACAGGGAGACAAACAAGCTCCAGGTTTCATTCTGATAGAAGCACAAAGACGCTTCAACGCTGCCAACGAGCCGTGCACGCAGCAGGTATGAAGACTAAAGGACTCTGAGTTGGTTTAGAGTTTAAAATTACACAAAAAGACGTGTGAAAGTTTACACAACACCGGGCGAGAAGACAACAGCTTTTATAAGAGCTCGGCCCGGCCAAACCCAACCTGGCTGTAATTGTTGGTGCCGCTGTCCTCCTGAATGTGAGAGGAGGTTTGGTCACAGGGAGGAATATTTTTATCTCGCTGGTGTGAGATCTGTCACGTCCACAAATGTCACATTTTCTTTAGTTTTCCTTCACTGGCTCCAACGTGTTGAATGTGTTGGACAAATGGGACATGAGTTAAAAATATTAAGATAACAGGAGGTGATCAGATATACATGACCTGAAATCAGGACTTTATTCAGAACAGAAGAAGAAGAAGCATGTTCTCCTACACGTCCTGAATGTGTAGAGTCTTAGAAGACGACCAAGATGTCTCCACGTCTTTGTCCACATCGACTCCATCTTGGTCCATCTTGTTTTTCTACCTCCATGTGGAGCAGACATGTTCAGAGAGAATAGATTTATTCCACCACGTCTTTTTAGTGTCCGTGTTAGAATATGTTTTAGTTTATGTTTTATTTATCGATCCATATTCTCTCCGTGATGTGAGCTAGCTCCTCTCTGTTGCTGCTCATTAATCCTCTAATCACAGACAGGCTAAACCACAGCTGAAGTAGCCGTTAGCTAAGTGATGGAGCATCTGTCCCAGGACATTTTTAGCCGACTAAACCATGTAATGTAAAGCTGGAGGAGGACGGCTGGTTTCTGATCTCACTGCTGCAAATTAGATGAGAACAAGATAAACCACTCTATACGAGGACCAATCACAGGAGCTAAAACGAGTCACAGGTCAGGGGTCAGCTGGTTTTGTTGTTCTTTGTACTGTTTTTTATTGAGTCTGGATTCTATTAGCTTCTGTTACAGCAGCTTTACGGGGAGACGGTTGGTTCTGACCCATGGATGAATTGACGGGCTGGTTCACTGCCTCAGACAATAATCTGTGCCTGCGCAGGACATCAAGACTCATTGGGTTTTATTGGATCGTTTTAGGGTGGCTGGGTTTCAGCAGGTAGAGGGGGTTGTTGTAGAGGGCTAGCAGTTCAATATGCAGCACACTAAACCCAGAGCTGTGTGAAGAAGTGGGTAGATAACTTACCTTCTTATATTCCTATAAGTTTTCTGTCTCAACATCATTGATTTGTTGGTGACAGTTTCCAATAAACAAAAGCAGTCATCCATCCATTGACTGGTGCATCATGGACAGGTCCTGCTAGTCAAACACAGAGAGATACCCAAACACTGTATATAACACCTTTCTGTTGTTTGGTACTCAAAGCACATTAGAGTGTTAATGACTGTGTTTTGAGCATCTCCAGGATATCCAGGATATTACATATTACATGCGAGATGGAAAACCAACGTCACGACTTGAATACATCGGCATTTCTGTGCTTTCTGCATCTAAACACATTGTTACGTTGAGTTCTTTCATTATTTTAAGGCATAATTCAGTCTCTTCGTCGCTCCTAAGGTGAAAGGTTCACGTTGTCGTTATGTTGTTTGTATTTCTAGTGCGTTGCCCTGCATTATTCTCGCCTGCGCAGACAGTGGGCAGCCGTCAGAGACCGGTTTAAGGTGTATACATGCTCCAGTATCCCGGCTTCTATCGGCCATGCCCATTTCCTGATTTTGTTGAAATCAGGAAATGGGCATAACCTGGTTTCTGAATTCAGGATTTTTTTACATGGACAAACACAAAACCAGGATACTAAAGACCATGTAAACATGGTCACTGAGACACTTGAGGTCCATGTTCCTGGGATTGATCTGCTAACCTTCTGGTCTGCATCAGGATGAGTTTAGGCTGTATTTTACGCTAACCATCAAACCGGCAACGAAGACCGACTGCGACATAGTTTGGTCAGGGGCTGTGGCCTATGTGGTGTGTTCAAGTACAACTTTATGGTCCAGAAATGTTTGTGACATGTACTTTAGTGTTTTAGTTTGGTCCAAGCCAAACACCAAGGGGAGCTCCACATGCTTTGGCTTCTCTTTAGAGTGGCTGTCATGGCGTCTAATCTAAATCTTTAAGAGTTGGTGGAGACCAAACCAGAGCTTTGAGAAAGTGTTTGTCAGCCTGTAATGGAGTTTTCTTGATGTCAGTTTGGAGCGTCCATACTTTTAGCCTCTGGATCCCCTGTGTTGTGTTCAAGGACCAACCATGCAGACTGTACTTTGACACATGGTTGGGTTTAAGTACAGTCACGTGTGTCACGTGTCTGAGTTGCTGCATGCAGGTGTGACATTCATCAGCATCACTGCATCAAGTCTTTAACACCTTTTTACAGCAGCACTGGGATCTCTTTAACATCATCATCATCCAAACTCTTAATATCACTCACGTGTTTTTAGCTGTAGCTAGGCTGCAACAAGCTACGCGTTGGTGAGGCTTTTTCTTCCTTTGTCTTCAGCACACACTGTAAAGGTGATGATGATGATGATGCTGGTGGTGGTGATGAAGGCTGGTCTATTGTGTCTGATGTTTCCATGGCTCTTTATGTGTCCTGTGTGCAGGAGGCCCCTGCAGGTGGCCGGCCCTCATTATGAAGCTGGTTTTAAATGCTCAGATTGGAGCCGACACCTGCTTCTCATTGGAGGCAGCGGCTCCTGCTGCCTGGTCTTCATGAAAGGGAAGTGCAGAGCGCTGCGATAAAGCCAGCCTGCCTTTGATCTTTATACAAACGTCGTAAAACGGAAAACAGCTCTTGTTCAGCTAGATCGCTTTTTCCTTCTGCGGTGGAAGAATCGGTTAAAGCTGGTACACGTGTTGCTATAGTTGCCGTGCGGCTACCTGTGCAAGCGTTTGTCGATGTTACATACATTATTAACTCAGTTATGTTGTATTAAAAGCTGCACACTGAAGGTAAATAAACAATGAAAGGACTTATTTACAGAGAATATTTCATACTGGCTACTGAAACTCAAAGTGCTTCACAGATGACTGATAATCTGGTGAAACCAAACTTATTACAAGTGATTCATACATAAACTCAATGAATCATGAAAAATAAATAAATAAATAATGAGTGTTTCCAGACCTGGTCCTGGGTCTATGACTGAATGTTGGAAACAGAGATTAAATGAAAAAACAGAAACCACCACAACTGAGTGCTGAATTCAGCAGCTGCAGTTCCTCCAACAGCCTCTAGAGACACTATTGAGCAACTGACCCTTTGTGGGACTTTTGATTAGTCTGCCGGCCAACAATCAGAGGACTCATAGTCTTTGTCAAGTCCCTGACTTCCTGTGTTACTGTTGCTAAGTTAGACGACATCCATGTCCAGATAAACAAGTTCAAAACATAGTGAGTGTAAAATCTTTTAAACTTTTAAACTTGAAAACCATGAAGAACATACAGTTGAGTGTTTGGAACTTTGTACGTATGAAATAACTAAACACAAAAACTGTCTGCCAACGTTAGCGTGGTCGCTGTCTTACCTCTGGATGCTACTATTACATGTTTTAAATATTCTTCTGTGTAAATGAAAACCTTTAACAGTAACTCAGGCCGTGGTGACACTGATCAGAGCATTTAGAGCGAGTAATCATTCCTGACATGGTTGTTGGTGTTCCATTAAGGCTGTTCCAGCATCTGATGGCTAGGAGCCCTCTGGTTGGTCGTCAGCTGACCAATCAAACCATCAGTTATCCCCAGGGAAAGCAGGAAGTGAATTTCGTATGACACCTCTTTGTCTCTGATGTGTTTGATTGGATGGAAGTGAATCAGAGATGCTTAGTGTGGATGAATTACTGCAGATCAAAGTAATATCATATTTACCCTGAGCTTTGTCTGGTGGACTCCTCCCTGTGCTGATCTGGACACACTCAATAACAGCTGGTTACTGACGGATCATCACCGTGGATGAAGCAGCTGATAGCTAGCAGATGCTCCGGCTGTTCCTTAAGGGGACAATGAACGGATTAATTACAGAGTAGTGGAAACAAAATGAGTCCAAAGTCTGTACATTTAGCAACAAGAACAACAAACTGTAAACAACGTCCACACACGGACAGAGTCTCAGTTTAAATCACTGCAGATGGAGTCAGCCAAGGATCGATAAATATCTGAGACTCGTACGTGAAAGAGAAATGTCTCCAACTCTGCAGCTGTGCCGAGACTTTTAGCCTCTTTTAGCTCCTTAGGTTGTTGTATCTTTACATCAAAACATGACTAACAGCAGTGGAGACTAAACAGAGCTAACAAAACAAAAGCCGTGTACATGAAGTCTTTGGTGTTCAAGTGGTAACTTCCTCTGTAAGGCCTCGTTCAGACCAGGTGTGAACACTGATCTGGTCTCTAGAGTCCAGGTTAAACAGGTCCAGGTGTGAACACTGATCTGGTCTGCATACTGAGATCAGATCTGAATTGAAGCCAAGTGGAGACACCGTATGATTTTTTGAAATCCTGGTAATGTAGTTTTTTATTCTCCTGATTAACTTTCCATCTTAGTGCATCATAGTAGAAGTGTAGCATGCTGACATCGGGGTCTTGTCTGTAACATCTGAGCTTTATTGTCCAAAGAAGCGAAAGAAGAATAACCTAAAACTCGTTTTCTTTCTCTCCATAATCTGAATCTGACATGTTGAACAGAACAGAAGAACAGCACCAGTGTCATGTCGCGTCCATGCTGCGTCTCCCTGGGTGGTAGCTTGTGTGTGTTTTACAGTGCTCAGAGAAGAGGAAACTTCTCAGCTGGTAAGGACTTTAATTTTCAGCTTTTTCTAAAACATCCTGAGCTCCCAGCGGGACACGACAGCTCCTTTTTCCAGTAAAACCAAACAAAAAGCATCTTGAACTGTTCCTACTGTAGCTCTGGAAAAGAACAGCAGCAGCAGAGTCTCTGTTAGCTCATTAACCTGCTACATGCCCACGGAAAACAACAAGACGCCAGGCGGCAAATATTTATTTTAACCTGTGGACCCTCTGGAGTCTGGAGTCAGAGTTCAGAGTTAGAGCAGCTCTGACCACAGACATAATTAGACTGACAGAAGACAGTTATGAAGCCAGAGCATCACTCTAATTACACCTCGTCCTGAGGAACGGAGACAATGGAGCTGGATTTTAAGAGGAAAGGGACTCCTTTAGGTTCAGGGTCAGTTTTTAAGGCTCCACCATCTTCTGCTCTGACTCATGATTTCCTTTCTTCCAGGCTGCTGCAGGTTTCTGTTCATGTGCTTCAGCGTTTAGTCTCCACCGAGCTGCACCCTGAATCACTCTCACATCTGATATGAATCTGGTTTTAGTCGCTCAAGACGTGTGGAGCTTCAAACGTTCTGTCACCAAGCAGCAGCAGCTTCATCTGGTTCCTGATCTCCAGCTGCAGCTTTGGTTTGGCTGCAGCCTCGACTATAATTGTGTTTCGGCCTCAGTGAGAAAAAAAGAGAAAGAATTCTGTTCAAGGGGACAATGTGTGAAACCACGTGTTTCAAACAGAGAGGAAGATCTGCATCTGTTCTTTAGAGTAAAATAACGGCAGAGAGACTTATGGGACAAAGACAAACAGTCTGAAACAAGGACAACAGTTCTCTCTCTCTTGAAGACGTCCCCCACTTGTCTCAGGTGGACACCACCCACTGATGTTCCTATTTAAACCCCAGCTCTCCACCAGGCTCCCAGAACTCAACACGTGGATGAAACGTCTTCATGAAGCGGAAACAAGTCCGTGGACAAGTTGCTTCAGCTTTCTTTAGATAAATTATGACCTGGATTTAACCGAGAGCCTTCACAGAGACCGAAGAGACCAAATCACAGCTACAAATGAGATCTGATTAAAAGAGGGAGGGTCACACCTAAAGCCACATTCAGCTTTAAAAAATACTTCTCACTCCTCCTCCTCCTCCTCCTCCTCCTCCTCTTCCTCCTCCTCCTCCTCCTCCTCCTCCTCCTCCTCCTCCTCCTCTTCCTCTTTCTCCTCCTCCTCCTCTCTCAGCAGTAGTAGGAGCAGCTGAGCTCCAACATTTCAGAGGAACTCTTCAGATGAGCAGCTGTGCCCTCAAAAGGAGAAACTAGCATCTTTGTTCAGCTCATTAGAGACATAATAATTTATTGGAGCCATGAAGGAGCTCTCCGTTGACGTCTTGCTGCTCTCTTTTGCGCATTTATGTTTCCTCTGCACTTTTCTGGATGAGGCTCGCGCTCAGGAAGCCGCTGCTGCCGCTGGTGATGATGATGCGCTCCGGCGGGGGTTGACATGGCAACACAACGGGCAGGTTTTCAGCATCCTGAGCCGCGGCTCTCAGTACAGGCCGTCAGCGAGGAGGCCAACCGGCCGTCACCCCGTGGTCGTGCTCAGCGGCCCTAACGACACGGCCTCCGCTGCGCCCCGGGGCTCCCCGCGGGTCCCGGCCTCCAGCGGCTCCGCGCAATTACGCGCCATGACGCGCCAGCAGCGGGAGCCTCCGTCCGGCAGCGACGGCGACTCTGCTCCGGTCAGACGGGAGGACATGATGGTGGGAGATGATCCCTACGATCCGTACAAATCCTCCAACTACAACCCCTATTACAACTACTACAACTCCTACTACAGACCGAGACCCCCGCCTCAGCCTCGGCACGGATATGGCACCAGCTTCCACCAGAACGGTACGGAGATGTTCTTTTACATGATTTCACTTCGTTTTCAGGAAGAAATCTGACAGTTAAGACCAAAGAATGATTAAAACTTCATGAAAATACTGAAAATGTTTCTCTAAAAGTTTGACTCTTCTCTTTGTTCAGTCTGGATTCATATCCTCCATCAAACTGGGTTAAAGGTCTAAATGTTTATTATTCCTGTTTCTCTTGGAAGCAAATTAAGAGGATGTTTCAGTTTCTGCATCTTGTAGCAGGATGATGTTTGAAAGGCTCAGATGGAGCTTATGATGGGTTTGTTGTGTTCCTGGTCCTGAGTTTAAAGGAGAACTCTGCTTTGAGTCATTCATCTCCACAGTGTGAGCCCTGATCTCGCCCCAAGTAAAAACTGGAGACCACACCCCTGAACCTCTGAGGTCTTCATCATGGACGGATGCAAACACGTCTCTCTTCAGGTGGCATTGACCCCAGATCTCTGTCTCAGCCGTGGCTTACGCGCCTGATGTGAACGTGTGGTTCACAGTTTGCTCAGCTGATTGAACCGAAGTAAAGCGGACCTGAATGACTAAACCAGGCCCCTGACTCTGTCTGAATCTGCTGTGTCCTCATCACAGGTCTCCCTGATCTGGTTCCTGATCCGTACTACATCCAGATCGCCACCTACGTCCAGAGGTTGCCCATGTACAACCTGCGCTGTGCTGCTGAGGAGAACTGCCTTGCCACGTAAGAAAGCTCTCTGGAGGTTTAAGTCCAGCCCTAAACTAACCAAACCCAGACAGGCTGATTTAAGGAAGAGGCGTCTCAAATGATACGAAGACTGAGATACCTCTGCATCAACTCAACCGTCCTCCAACCAACCACAGACATTTAGCTGGAAACTAAACCATCTCCACATTGAGCCCCGACACAGTTCTATTAGCCAGTGTTCTACGTAGATCTAGACCACAATCAGTTCCCAATGAAGAGACTATAGAACAACTTTACACCACAAAAATAACTGTTACTGGCTTTATCTTTAGACCTATTTAAAAATCCTCCTCATGGCTCATTGGGTTCATTTTTATGTACAAGCAACATGAGTTAAACAATAAGCCACTAACTGCAGCGCCCCCTGGTGTGTGGAGGCCAGTGACATAGAACAAACTCAAGATCCAGAAATGTTCTCTTTCTTTCTCTTTCCTCCGTTTTCCCGAGATAACGATATAATTAATTTGAGATCTCAACAAAACAAAACGATATTGTAGTATGGCTTCTTAGATTACGCTCACTAATGTGTCTATTGTCTGTAATAGTGTCAGGCCTTGATTGAAAAGATATGTGACGAGGTTAACAGAGGAAATAAAAAGTATGAATGCATGGCCATCCGTAGGTAAACCATAGATTGGGTATAAATATGGACAACACGTCTCCTCTTCCTCTCATTGGCCAAACTGACACTATTTTCTCAGGGATACAGGCGGCGCCATCTTGTGAGATTTAAGCCAGAATCTGATCAGTACTGTCTGAAGGTGGAGCCACGTGGCAGCTGGTGGTCGCCATTATGTCACATCCTGTTTCTATAGCGAAACATCTCAGAAAAACTGATACTTGAACATTCATCTTAACTACCTAAAATGTAGGAAAACATCCTTGATGAATTTTTATGTGTGTTTTAGTGTTTTAGTTTGGCTCAAGTCCCGCCCACTGACATGGAGGGGGTGGAGCTTATGACCTGTACTGCAGCCAGACACCAGGGGGAGCTCTACTTGCTTTGGCTTCACTTTAGAGGAGCTGTTCCTCCTTCCATATTTATACAGTCTATGTGCTGAACATGTAATTTATACTTATAAATTTAAAACTTGGTGTTGGTACCACTGAAGAATTAACCATGAACTCTTGTATTTTTGCCTCCTCCCTTCCTGCAGTTCTTCTAGTCACGCTCACGATTACGACACCAGAGTTTTGCTGAGGTTTCCTCAGAGGGTGAAGAACCAGGGAACGGCCGACTTCCTGCCCAGCAAACCTCGATATGCCTGGGAGTGGCACAGCTGTCACAAGTAGGTAGCAGGAAGAATTCATCCGACACAAACATGATTTATTGATTCATGTCGTAAGGCCACCATATTCTACCTTTTTTTAATCTGAACACGACGTGATGAGGCTGTATTTCTGTTCTACCTGTCAGTGTTTAAATTAGCTTGGGCTGTAATTTGAGGTGTGATTTACACATTACAGAGTTATCTGAGAGTTATCCTAGATTCAGTGGAAGGTATAATAGTGTATCGTCTGCGTAATGGCGGAGAATGAAGCCTAAAACAAGCAAAAACAGGACCAGGCTTTAAAACTGAACCTTGAGGTACTCCACAAGTAACAGGGACGGATCAGGAGAGTCAAGGGGATATTGTAATGCTGAATGTGCTTTTACTTTGGTGAATTCAAGCTGATGACTTGCAGAGTGGTCTGAAACTACAGAAACGTTAACATAAAGAATCTTTTTTGTTTCGTTCAGTCACTTCCACAGCATGAACGAGTTCAGCCTGTACGAGTTACTGGACGCCCAGACTTACAGACAGGTGGCTGAGGGCCACAAGGCCAGCTTCTGCCTGGAGGACACTTCCTGTGACCCGGGATACTACCGCCGCTTCGCCTGCACCTCCCACACTCAGGTATAAAACCAACGCAGGTTCATCTAAAGATTACGTGTTGCTGTAATTATTTGGTCTGATTTTTCTACTCTGTGCTCAGGGTTTGAGTCCAGGCTGCTATGACACCTACAACGCTGACATCGACTGTCAGTGGATCGATATCACTGATGTCTCTCCTGGAAAATACATCCTCAAGGTCCGACTATAAAAAAGATCCAGACGTTAAACCTCTACAGAAAAATAGTCCCAAATAAATGCACCATGTCCTGCATGAATAACGTTTGATAAAAACAAGAGTAAGCAGGAAATTAGGAAATCCCTCAGCTTTTTAAATGAATCGATTCATGTGCTGTGGCTGCAGGTGACGGTAAACCCCAGGCAGCAGGTTCCAGAGTCCAACTTCAACAATAACATTGTTCGATGCGACGTCCAGTACACTGGCACCGCTGCACACGTCTCTGGATGCTCCATGTCCAGGTAAGAAATGTCCAGACTGACGCTGGCCTGGTCTCAGGTTAAACTTCATCGCAGGTTGGTTTTCTGCAGAAACTACATGTGTTTCTTAATCAGCAATCTCTTGTAGAGATGATTAATAAGAGACTAGAAGATGTTCATGGACCTACCAATACATGATCTTTAAGATACCAGCTCTGTCTATACCCTTCTACTCCAGAGGACTCCAAACGGTTCATGTTTACTTTTGATTTTGATCTTTAGTGCTTCTTTTTCTATGGATTCATTCAAATACCCTTTGCTCTAAGGAAAACCTAATAAACACTAAAGCATTAAAACCACCGTGGTTGTAGTAGAAGGGTGACTACAAAGCTGATATATTGTTAGGACCATAAACATCTTTCACTTTGTTATGAATCAAACATTTCTTAAAAAAACAGCAACAGAGTCCAATTTAATATCAGATAAATTACATTTCACCAGAGGTGCTCTTGTTTTAATGTGCACTCTGTTAATATTCAAACCAAATATCATCTGTCAATCATCAATATCTTTGTTTTCTTTGTTTCTTCTTGCAGCTACTGAGACGGATCCTCAGATATGAGCCTGTAGAAGAACACAGGAGCTAAAGATACAGACTTAATGAGTTCATCATTAACAGGTGGAACCAGGAAACGAGTCCTGGTATCTGGATTTCTTACTAACACATGTTTAATGTTCCTGCTGCACGTGAGTTAATAATGGAGAGTTGGATTTCTTTACACGAGTACTGTATGTCCATCCTGAGAGACTTTAACCTCCATAACAACTACATGTATCTGAAGCTGGAGTTTGTTTGTTTCTCTTTCATTTTGTTTTGCAGATTCAGCTTTTAAAACTGTCATAAATCATCAGGCTGTTAGATAAAGAAATGGGATTTGTAGATTTTTGTGTATTTTGTTTTATTTTTGTTTTAATAATACAGATGAGGATTAGGGCCGCTGTAAAAGAAATGAGGAAGAAATGTTTGACTTTTGTCAGAATTTTGAACAGAAGTCTGAATCCAAGAATTGAGACTTTTCACAAAATTCAGACTTTCTGACTTTGAGTGATCTGGTGATTCACTTTTAGTTTTACTGAATCTAAGAAATAAATTTAGAATTGATTTTACTCAGATTCTCTGTTGTTGTTTTTTCTCAAAATTCTGACAAAAAAAAAAGTTTTTGTTTCCCCTCATGATTAAAACTATTCTCAGGTTATCGAGGGGAAAAAAGTCAGAAATGTAACTTCATGATTTTTTTCTCAGGATTCTAACAATCTCCTTTTTAGACCGAATTTTGAGACTGAATTATGTCTGAAGTCTGAATTATGAGGAAAATGTAAGATATAAATAGTCAGAAAGCCCCGATGACTTTTCTCAGGTTTCTGACTTTTTCCTCATAATTCTTACTTGGCTTTTTCTCAAAACTCTGACTTTTCTGTACGAACTTTGAAGAGAGAAAAAAAACCCCAAACAGACGGTCTGACAATGTTGACTTTTTTCAGGTTCCCAATTTTTCCTCAGAATTTTGAGAAAAAAGTCTGAATTCAGAGTAAAACTTCTGACTTTCTTCCCTCATAACTTTTGTCATGTTATTAAGGAAAAAAAAGTCCAAAATGTAACTTTGTGACTTTTTCTAAGACTTTTTTTGCAAGAATTCTGAGAAAAACATATGATATAAAAAAAACTTTTTGCAGGTTTCTGACTTTTTCTCAGAATTCTAACTTGACTTTGAGATTTCTGACTTGATGCTTGACGCCTATAAAATATCTCAGAAATGTGTTTTTTCCAGTGGCCCTGATCCTCTTCCTTAACGTTTCTATTTTCTGGATGCTCAGGAAGTGTTATCGTCATTATTTAATGATAGAGTCATCTTGAGTTTTTACTATTTTCTAATCTAAGCTAACAAAACCTCTTCTTCTTCTCTAATGACTTAATGAAGAGAAACATTTATGTAGCTGCATGTTCTCTGTACATTTATACTTGGCTTTTATAAAATGGAATGCAGTCATTTTACATTCAGTGTTGATTTAAACAGTCACTGATCTGACTTCACTGATGCTGTAGAGTAGATGTTTGGTTTTTGTTGCTATGAAGTGTTTCTGTTGTATAGAGTGTGTATAGAGCTCATGTTATCATCCTGCTTCACTGCTTCATATCACATTAATAAAGTTTGCTTCAGTGTGACCTCATGTGTGACTGAACCTCATTTTAGATCATTTTAATACTGAATAAAACTTGAGTACAACACTTGTCTCCTGCGGTTTCTTCTTGTTCTTACTAAGTTCCCGGATGATCACGTCTTTGTCTGAAGGTTCAGACTGAAATGAAGCCGTTCATCTAGTAAAAGAAGTGTAGAGAAGACAGGAGTGACTCTATTACTATGTCTTTTAGTTTCTCCGTAGATATGTTTTCACGGTTTGTTAAAAGGAACTGGAGGTTTCAGGAAATAAAACTCGTCTTCATGAATGTCTGACTCTTTGTTTACTGAGCAGTTATTTCATTATTAAGGAGAAGAACTATGCAGGAGAGCACAGATAATGAAGAGAATTACTCAATATATAAATAAATATCAAGCTGTCTCTCTGACATGATGCAGAGCTGCCCTGTCAGTTGAAAACCACGTGCTTCTTGACCTCACTGAAATTTAAAATAAGTGGTGCTGAAGTCTTCATATATGGTTCCTCACCCCGTAAACGGTTTAAAGGATGGAGCTCAGAATGTAAACTTACCTCATGTGACCAAACTAAGCGTTCAAAAAAACAAAGAAGTCAAAGAACCGTCCATGGGACGAGCCCCATGCACGCTACGCCTCGGCTCAAGGGCTGCAGCATCAAATGGAGATTAGATGATAGAGTTACAACAATAAAAGACAAGAAGACGACAGGTGAGACTCTGCAGCTGGTAAGTCTCCATGGACGTTTCCAGCCGTGCACTTCAGTCCACACCACCCATGGACCGTCCACTGGAAGGCCTGTGGAGATGCAGAGGGACGTAATACTTGTAAAAAGTATCCATCCAGTAAATCCATCCAACATTGTTAAAGCCTGGAGCAAAGACACTGAACGCACCGAACTCTTCCCTGAAGCTGTTCTTGTCCTCCTCCTGGTTTCCTTCAGCTCAGTCTCTGCTGGTGTGAAATCTCTTCTTTCTCTCTCGTTCAGCCACTAGATGTCACTGCTGAGCTTCAAACTGATCTGAGCTCAGACCCATGTTACATGTAGAAACCATGTCAGAGCTCTTCAAGTTATCTGACTAAAGCTATCAAGACAAATGTCTGATTCAAAGAAGAAAACTAAAGCTGCTGACGAAGGAAGTAAGAAAGGAAATAATATCAGTTAAATAAAACCTTTTGCTTTGGTTGAATTAAGTCCTCATGTCAGATGTTTATTTAATTTTATTTAATCTAATTTTCTTTTCCGTGATCATTTGTAAACACAAGAACAAACGTGAACGTTTCTAAACAAAGACACAAATTTAACATGAAATAAAAAAGTTCAGATTTGACTTTAATTATTATTATTTAAATATTTGACTTTCTAATGAGAAAACAATCTCCAGGTTTTTATTCTAAGGATAACGGACCTATGTAACGGCTCTACTTCCCTTTCAAAGATCGTCTATTAAATCGATGACTCATCAGTTAGAGAAAAACGGAGAGAAGACATTACAGCCTTATGTTCACCTGGATTTATTTATGTTAATATGATACTGCAGCCAAGAATGTAAATATTAATTCACAAAAAAATAATAAATAAATGAAAGATTAAAGAAATAAAAAAATAAAAAACAGAACAATAATCAGTTTAAGATGATAAAAACAATTCCTCTGTAATATTATTAATATATACATTTAAAAACAAAAATATTCAGTAAATTACCAACGTCTTATAACTTTTTTTTCTGGCTGAAATCTGAGACTATTTATATTTACTGCTCTTTACTTTTAGATTCCTTAGTTCTGATCTTTATAGTTATTAATAAGTCTGTAAATAAACACAAGACAAAATAAGACTTTGTAGTTTTTAAAGGTTATTTGTAGAGAATTAAAGGTAACTAGTGTTTCTGGTCAGACCGACGTGGTCCTCTGAAGCGTGCTCAGAGTGAGTCCTCTTGTGTTTGGCTCCTCTCTGCGCTGCCCATATGTCAAAGTCTTTGTGCTTTTCAAGACAGAAGGAAAAAAACAGCTGGATCCGAGGAGCAGCTCAGCTAGCGGCTCTGCTAGCTCACCCAGCTCCACAAACCGGCTCATTCCCCTCGGCTGCCTGCCTTCCGTAAGGTACCGTATCACAAAACTGTCCGTTAACCGAGAGCTAACGGCTCCCCGGTCCGTCTTTTTTTTTTCTTTACCGGGGCTTTGTGTTTGACCTAATTTTCCAACTGCCTGCCAGTTAGCCGGGCTAGCCAGCTAGCATCCACATTAGCCTGTGCTGATGCTCATTAGCCAGCTAGCTTAACTAATTAGCCTCCTGCTGCTCCCTGAGCAGGTATGAGAGGATTAGAGGAGCTGTCAGGCTTCTCCTTTCATTTACACAAACACAGTTATTCAGGATGTTTGCTTCTAGTTATTATCTAGTAACTGGACAAATACTTTCAAATGTGGACAAATAAGCAGATTTATGTGTTTTATTCCTTCTTTTCTTTAACTATAACTAAAATATTGTGTCTTAATCATCCACAGTTAGTCTGTTTACTTCTTATTCTTATCTAGTCATCACTCAAAGGTCTAATATTTCTCTTTAATTATATAAAAATAAACATAAACTGCACAGATTCTGCTCTTAAATCTTATTTTCAGTCATTTCTATTGTCCCTTTCTCCACTAAGTCCATTAAAACTCAAATCCTGTTTCTTAATTGGCTGCTGTAGATCTGTTAGCTTCTAGTTATTATCTAGTTACAGGACAAATAAGTAAAAAACACATGAACATAGCGCTCAAATGTTCTTTTATTTAGCTTTTATCAGCTTATTTGTGTGTTTTTCTACCATTAAAGCTCAAATATTGTTTCTTAATTAGCTGCTAAAGTAAATTCTAATTGTTATCTAGTTACTAAACACATCCTTTAAATGGTGAACAATAAATATAGCACTCTAATGTTCTTTTATTTCGTTTTTATTCACCTATATGTGTGTTTTCAAGAAATATAATCTCATTTAACTTTTACTCAGCCTACAGAGGATTTCTTTATTACAGAGAATACGTTTCCTCAAATATTTCCCACTAAAACTCAGACGCTGTGTTTTAATTAGCTCCTCCAAGTCTGTTTGCTCCTAATTATTATAATTAATGAAGATAATTGCAGCTTATTCTTAGGTCAGAACCACAAATGTGCAAAACAAAGCTTCAAAGACCTGATTTAGTTCATTCAGCTCGTTGTGGTATTTAAAGTTTAAAACCAGAAATGAAAACTGAGAAAAAGAAAAAGAAAACCTTCTGTTATTTGAGTTTTATATTTAAAACAAGAAAACTCTTTTATTGTTTTGCTTGAGAAGAGAAAGTCAAACCCAAACTGTGCCGTCATGTGTTCCTGGTGGTTTCTATTTTTACTCCGGTTCAACAAACAGCGTTTAAACCAGAGAGGCTCTGATTCAAACCTTCTTCACGACAGGAGACTTCATCTCATTCTGCTTCATTTTTACATCGTTTATTAGATTTGTTAGAAGCAAACAAAGTCACTGCAGCTTATAAAAGTACAAAACTTCACTTTTAATGCTAGAAATCTGGAGAAAAACAACACATTTTGTTTGAAAAACTCCTGAGAAGGCTGGAGAAAGTTGGATAAAATAAGATTTAAGAGCATCACATATGTGTATTTATGTTAATTTCTCTATAATTTAAAGAAGCACATTCTCTTTTAGTATTTTCTATATAAGAATAAGAAGAAAACAGACTTACAGGAGCTAATTAAGACGCTTGAATTGAGTTTTAGTGGTAAAAATATGTGGAAAAAAGACTTATAGGCTAATAAAAGTAAAGTAAAAGAACATTTAAAGCATTATTTCTGCTTATTTCTTCTATAATTTAAAGTTTGAGCAGCTACTAGATGAGATTTAGAAGCAAACAGATTTACAGGAGCTAATTAAGACACAACATTTGAGGTTTTGTGGAAATAAATCCTCTGGACAGAGGAAACAGAACAACGTTTCATCTGGTTGGTTGTTCTCCTGCAGCCTGGAAGGATTTGGACTCGTCAGCTGTTCACGTAAACAGAGCGAGCAGAACCTCCTCCTCCTCCTCCTCCTCCTCCTCTCCAGTTTTATTTTCTGATGTGGACGTTCTGACCTAAACTGTTGTTATCAAGGTTTTTAGGCGCGACTGTTTCTCAAAGCTGCAATCAGAGGTTTTTTAGTTTGGCGGTCACTCCCACGCAGTCTGAAAACAGCTCGGCTCCAAAACACGGGACCGTCCGCTGAAAACCGATGGTTTCAGGACGTCCCGAGGACACCAAGAGACGTTTGTTCCTTTCACTGAGGGACGGAAAATAAGATTTAACATTTATTACGACGACAGCAGCAGAAAGACGCTTCATAGATGGATGATAACAGTAGCATGCTAGCTAACGTTAGCGTAGCTGATCTTCATAACGATCCAGGTTTTTAAATCTGCAGAGGAACAGGGTTTGATTTCCTCCCAGCCTCCTGCTTCTGGCCGAGAAACTAAAAAATCCTCCTTAAAATAGAAGTGACTTGTTATTTCCACAGCTTCCTTTTCATTTCGCCGTGCAGCAGCTTGTTGTCGAGCGAGAAAGAGACGAAGAAAACCCGTAGAAAAACAGTTAAACGCAGCTTTTCAGTGCGACTGCTCTGGGTTTCCTGCAGACGCTTCCTGTGTTTTATTCCTGCTGATGGTATCGCCTCAACAATGGCACCCTGAGGTGGCCTTTCTTCACCGCGCTCATGAATCTGATGCCACAGTAAACCTGTGTTCACAGTCAAACGCTTGTTGTCTTCCAGCTGCTGCTGAGGCTGATGATGTGGTGTGAAGATGGAGGCTCCTGAATACCTGGACCTGGACGAGATCGACTTCTCTGATGACTCAGTGGTGAGCGCTCTGATAAACACTTTAATTATTAAAAGTTAGTTTGATGTGTGAGCGCTGGGACGGGCCCACGTCCTCCTGCTCCAGATAACGTCCAGCTGCTGTAGTTATTTATTTTAGCTTGGCCGTGAACCAAAACCACAGCCCTGTAGCGTCCACACGTCTTCTTCTTCTTCTGTTTTAATGGTGGTTTGAAGCATCAAAGCTGCCAAAACAATAAAGAAGAAGAAGAAGAAGAAGACGACGACACTCAGCCAGAGAACAACAAGAAACACTGACTGAAAGATTTATTGGACTGAATCCAGTCCACTCTAGGAGAAGACAAGGAAGACAAGGACAGACTTTAGGAAGACAAGGACAGCCTTTAGGAAGACACAGGAGACCAACTCTAGGAGAAGACAAGGAGGACGAGGACAGACTTTAGGAAGACAAGGACAGCCTTTAGGAAGACACAGGAGACCAACTCTAGGAGAAGACAAGGAAGACACTTTAGGAAAGACAAGGCAAGCGTTTGGGAAGACAAGGACAGACTTTAGAAAGACAAGGAAGACAAAGACAGACTTTAGGAAGACAAGGACAGCGTTTGGGAAGACCAGAGACAGACTTTAGGAAGACTAGGACAGACTTTAGGAAGACAAGGACAGACTTTAGGAAGACAAGGACAGCGTTTGGGAAGACAAGGACAGACTTTAGAAAGACAAGGAAGACAAGGACAGACTTTAGGAAGACAAGGACAGCGTTTGGGAAGACAAGGACAGACTTTAGAAAGACAAGGACAGACTTTAGAAGACAAGGACAGCCTTTAGGAAGACAAGGACAGACTTTAGGAAGACAAGGACAGCCTTTAGGAAGACAAGGACAGACTTTAGAAAGACAAGGACAGACTTTAGGAAGACAAGGACAGACTTTAGGAAGACAAGGACAGCCTTTAGGAAGACAAGGACAGACTTTAGAAAGACAAGGACAGACTTTAGGAAGACTAGGACAGCCTTTAGGAAGACAAGGACAGACTTTAGGAAGACAAGGACAGCCTTTAGGAAGACAAGGACATACTTTAGAAAGACAAGGAAGACAAGGACAGACTTTAGGAAGACTAGGACAGACTTTAGGAAGACAAGGACAGACTTTAGGAAGACAAGGACAGCGTTTGGGAAGACAAGGACAGACTTTAGAAAGACAAGGAAGACAAGGACAGACTTTAGGAAGACAAGGACAGCGTTTGGGAAGACAAGGACAGACTTTAGAAAGACAAGGACAGACTTTAGGAAGACAAGGACAGCCTTTAGGAAGACAAGGACAGACTTTAGGAAGACAAGGACAGCCTTAGGAAGACAAGGACAGCCTTTAGAAAGACAAGGACAGACTTTAGGAAGACAAGGACAGACTTTAGGAAGACAAGGACAGCCTTTAGGAAGACAAGGACAGACTTTAGAAAGACAAGGACAGACTTTAGGAAGACTAGGACAGCCTTTAGGAAGACAAGGACAGACTTTAGGAAGACAAGGACAGCCTTTAGGAAGACAAGGACAGACTTTAGAAAGACAAGGAAGACAAGGACAGACTTTAGGAAGACAAGGACAGCGTTTGGGAAGACAAGGACAGACTTTAGGAAGACAAGGACAGACTTTAGGAAGACAAGGACAGACTTTAGGAAGACAAGGACAGACTTTAGAAAGACAAGGAAGACAAGGACAGACTTTAGGAAGACAAGGACAGCGTTTGGGAAGACAAGGACAGACTTTAGAAAGACAAGGACAGACTTTAGGAAGACAAGGACAGACTTTAGGAAGACAAGGACAGACTTTAGAAAGACAAGGAAGACAAGGACAGACTTTAGGAAGACAAGGAAGACAAGGACAGACTTTAGAAAGACAAGGACAGACTTTAGGAAGACAAGGAAGACAAGGACAGACTTTAGGTAGACAAGGACAGACTTTAGGAAGACAAGGACAGACTTTAGGAAGACAAGGACAGCCCATCTGTAGACTCATGACGTCCTCTCAGAATAATCCGTCCTCCAGTCTCGTCCTCGTAGTGAAATGGTTTTGATTCCACATCTGTAACAGCTTCATGTTCTGTAATTAATATCTAAATATAACTTCACTCAGCTGCTGCTTTCAGCTCTTCCTCTTCATCTCTTCATCTTCCTCTTCATCTTCATCTTCATCTTCATCTTCATCTTCGTCTTCCTCAGTATTCTGTCACGTCTCTGAAGAGCATCCCAGAGTTGTCCAGGAGGAGCGATGGACAGGCCGAGGAGAGACCAGGTAAGAAGAAGTAAGAGAAATACTCTGTAGGTTAATTACGTCTCTAATCATCTGCTCCTCCTCCTCCTCTTCCTCCTCTTCCTCCTCTTCCTCCTCTTCCTCCTCCTCCTCCTCCCCCTCCTCCTCCTCCTCCTCCTCCTCCTCCTCAGTTCCAGCCATTAACTGGAGCCGTGGCGTGTCGTCCCACGGCGGCGGGGGAATCAAACCCACGGGCCTGGCTGAGGTTCACAGTAAGTTCCGTCCGGTGAAGCGTGTCTCTCCCCTGAAGCACCAACCAGAGACCACCGACTCAGACTCTGATGGAAAGGTCCAGACTCAGGGTCTGGTCCAGGGGGAGACGGGGGAGGGCAGCAAGGACGACCCCGGCTCAGACAAACCCACCAACGCCTCCACGTCCTCTGAGGAGACGCCGGGGGGGAAGGTGAAGAGCGTGGGCGGCGGCCTGGGCGGCGGCGTTGGCGTTGGGAACAACCCTCAGGCTCTGTTCGGGGAGCTGGAGCACTACGACCTGGACATGGACGAGATCCTGGACGTGCCTTATATCAAGTCCAGTCAGCAGATGTCCACGCTGCCTCGCGTCCCCCACGACAAGCGCTCGGTGACGGGGACCAATCTGGGCGGAGGAACCCTGGAGAGGAACCGGGGAGGAGGTCTGAAGAGCTCCGCTCTGCCCCACAGCGAGGCTCTGAGCCTGGGCAGCAGCAGCTCACAGACGCCGGTGAGACAAACCGTCACCTGTCTCTGTCCTCCTGTCCTCCTGAGACCACTCTGATCTCATGTGTCTCCATGTGTCTCCTCCAGTACTGTGTCCTGTCTCCTGTGAAGTGGTCCGACCTGAGGAAGTCCAAGTCGATGGATCCAGACCTCCACCACCTGCACCGCTCCCCAGGAGGAGGAGGAGGAGGAGGAGGAGGAGGCTACCAGCCGGAGCTGCTGTCCTCTGGTCTCCTCAGCTGCTCCTCCTCCGTCTCCTCTTTCTCTGACGCAGGTACGATCTCAAACCGTCTCTTTTATTTTTACGTCTCCTCTTGTGTCACAAACAGACGGTTGTGTTTCCAGACAAGCTGCTGTCGGCTCGTGTCTACCCAGACTCCCAGAGACCCGGTCTGGAGCCTCCAGGGGGCCCGGCCCTCATGTTCCCCATGCCAGGGTGCAGCCTGGGCAGGCAGGACGCCTCCAAGCCCTGGGCCCCTGGGTCAGGAGGAGCGGGATGTGGGCCGAGGGGGTTTGGAGGAGGAGGAGGAGGAGGAGGAGGAGCAGGAGGAGGAGGAGGGGAGGTGGTGGATGAGGAGTCCAAGAAGAACCAGAACATCATCAACATCGTCAGAGAGGGACAGATCTCACTGCTGGTGAGTGTCTCATAGCCTCTTCCTCCTCTTCCTCCTCCTCCTTCTCCTCCTCCTCCTCCTCCTCCTCCTCCTCCTCCTCCTCCTCTTCCTCCTCTCCCTCCTCCTCCTCCTCCTCCTCCTCCTCCTCCTCCTCCTCCTCCTCTCTGTTTTTGTTTTTGTTCTTCATGTTTTCCTCCTCCTCCTCCTTCTTCTGTTTTTGTCCTCCTCCTCCTCCTCCTCCTTCTCCTTCCTCCTCTTCCTCCTCCTCTTCCTGCTCCCCTCCTCCTCCTCTCCTCCTCCTCTTCCTCCTCCTCCTCCTTCTCTCCTCTCCTCCTCCTCCTCTTCCTCCTCCTCCTCCTCCTTCTCTTCCTCCTCCTCTTCCTCCTCCTCCTTCTCTTCCTCCTCCTCCTCCTCCTCCTCCTCCTCCTCCTCCCTTGTCCTCTCCTGTTTTTGTTCTTCACGTTTTCCACCTCCTCCTCCTCCTCCTCCTCTTCTTCTGTTTTTGTCCCTCCTCCTCCTCCTCCTCCTCCTTCTCATCCTCCCCTCTTCCTCCTCCTACTCTTCCTGCTCCTCTCCTCCCTCCTCTTCCTCCTCCTCTTCCCTCCTCCTCCTTCTCTTCCTCCTCCTCCTCCTTCTCCTCCTCCTCCTTCTCCTCTTCTTCATCCCCTTCTCTTTCCTCCTTGCTTCCTCTTTCATCTTCCCTCCTCCTCCTCCTCCTCCTCCTCCTCCTTCTCTCCTCCTCCTCCTCCTCCTCTTCCTCCTCTTCCTCGCTCCTCCTCTTCTGTTTTTGTTTTTGTTCTTCACGTTTTCCTCCTCCTCCTCCTCCTCCTTCTCTCCTCCTCCTCCCCTCCTCCTCCTCCTTCTCTTCCTCCTCCTCTTCTTCCTCCTCCTTCTCTTCCTCCCCTCTTCCCCCACCTCCTTCCTCCTCTTCCTTGTCCTCTCCTGTTTTTGTTCTTCACGTTTTCCTCCCCTGCGCCTCACCTGGCCGCTGATAACCTGGAGCTGATCATAGACGAGGACGGGAACACCTTCTCCACGTCTCTGCGGCTCAGGGACACGCTGACTGTCTGCAGCACCTCACCTCCCTGATGGGGGAGGACGGCCTCAACGAGCGCAACAACCAGCAGCTCACCCCCGCTGGACTCGGGGTCAAGGTCAGCGCCTCTCATTCTTACCTGACGGTCAGCTCTCTGCAGCCGTCTGATTGGCTGCTGCTCAGTGAGGTCATGACATCAGACTGAGCAGCTCCTGTTTTGGAAACCAGGCTCTTGATTGGCTGCCAGACAGGAAGTGTGTTATCTGGAGACAAGCTGGGCCGCTGTGTGCTGATCCCTGATTGGCTCTTATCAACAAGACGCTTGTTTATTCTCCGTGATTAACAGGACCACAGATTTCCACCTGGTTCTTATTCTAACTACGTACTCAGGCCATAGATGTGTTTACACAGAGACCTGCCGACCATCTGAGACACGAAACGTTAGTTAGAAGAATAAATATTATATAAATAAAATAGAAATTAAAAATGTGGACAACTTGAATAAAATAAAAAAAAAACAGAAATGGACAAAAAAAACAAAATAGAAATGGGCAATTAGAAAAAAATACTGTATTAATAAAAAAAAATAATAATAATGAAAAATAAATAAATACAGTAGAAACGGAATAAATTTCAAAAATTAATAAAAAAATAAAAAATAAATAAATACAGTAGAAATTGATAAAGTGTCAAAATTAGTATTATAGAAATAGATAAAATATTTAAAAGAAATACAAAAAAATGGAAACATAAATACAATAAAATAAAATCTTGAACTTTGTAAAATACAGTAGAAATTGTTAAAAAATAAATACAATAATGACAAAAATAAATACAATAGAAATGAACAAAAATGTGAAAAACTTAAATTAAAAAAGAAATGTAGAAATTGACAAAAAGGGAACAAAACAGAAATGGGCAATGAGAAAAAAAAGAGTGGAAACTGAATAAATTTCGAAAATTAATAAAAATTATAAATAAATTAATAAAAATAAATAAATAAATACAGTAGAAATGGACAAGGTGCCAAAATGAATATTATAGAAATGGGTAAAATATAAAAAAAAAAAAAATACAAAAAGTGGAAACATAAATACAGTAGATGTAAATAAATAAAATAAAATCTTGAACTTTTTTAATAAAATACAGTATCAAATATAAAATAATGAGAAAAAAATACAATAGAAAATAACTAAACTTTTACGACATAAATACAACAAAGATAGATAAAACATAACTATACTACAATGTCAGGCCTGAACGTTGATGTTTAGCTTCACAGAAACAAAGCTGATAAAGAACCAGAATGAAAGTGAACATGTGTTTGTTGTAGAACGGTCACCTGGAGTGTGTCAGGTGGATGGTGAGTGAGACGGAGGCCATCGCTGAACTGAGCTGCACCAGAGAACATCCCAGTCTGATCCACTACGCGGCTCGCTATGGACAGGTAACACACACATTAGTGCTCTATTAACGCTCTATTGATACTCTATTAACGCTCTATTAACGCTCTATTAACGCTGGAGGGGCAGGAGGCTGCTGATGCCCCGGCTCAGTAGAGTCTGAGCCATGTGAGACAGGTCCAGTGTCTGTAGATCTTAGCCCGTGTCTCTATAATGCTCTGTGATGGATCCTCCATCTGCTCTGTCTGCAGGAGAAGGTTTTGCTGTGGCTGCTTCAGTTCATGCAGGAACAGGCCATCTCTCTGGACGAGGTCGACCAGAACGGGAACACGGCCGTCCACGTGGCCGCTCAGTACGGACACCTCACCTGTATACAGGTAGTAACCTGCAGCCTGAGCTCAGACTGACACAGTGAGAATCAACTAAACCTTCATGAGCTCAGCTCCTGGTTAATCTGATAAAACTCTGATTATAATAAACTAATAAAAACATGTTTTACTTTGTGAAGCTGATTAGTCTCAGTAGAAGCCGTGTGTTATGTTCTACTGGAGGCGGATGTTATCAGTCTGGTCTGCTTCCTGTTGGCTGGCTGAGACACTAATGATGGGATTTAAACTAAACGTCACAGGACTCAGCGTTGTCCCTTTGTCCCTTGTCTCTTCTTTGTCCAGACTCTGGTGGAGTACGGATCCAACGTGACCGTCCAGAACCAGCAGGGCGAGCGGCCGTCCCAGAGCGCCGAGCGGCAGGGACACACCACCTGCGCCCGCTACCTGGTCGTCGTGGAAACCTGCATGTCTCTGGCCTCGCAGGTGGTCAAGCTGACCAAGCAGCTCAACGAGTAAGTCCCAGACTCAGACCATGACGAGTTAGAGGAAGACGAAGCGTCTGATGTGTGTGTTTGATGTGTAGACAGGCAGCAGAGAGGATCGCTCTGCAGAAACACATCCAGAGACTCATGGACCCCAGCAAGGCAGAGGGGACGCCCTCTAGGTCGCCAAGGTAACGCACCTGTCTGAGAACTCACCAGGACTGAACTCATTCATTCATCCACGAGTAGAAATGATCACATGAATCAGTGACGTCTGTTCATTAGTGATTAGAGACTTTAAAAGATTCTGAGAAACAAACTAAAGGAGAAACTGATCCTTTTCTTTCCTTCCTTCCTTCCTTCCTTCCTTCCTTCCTTCCTTCCTTCCTTCTTTCCTTCTTCTTTTCTTCCTTCCTTCCTTCCTTCCTTCTTCTTTCCTTCCTTTTCTTCCTTCCTTCCTTCTTCTTTCCTTCCTTTTCTTCCTTCCTTCCTTCTTCTTTCCTTCCTTTTCTTCCTTCCTTCTTTCCTTTTTTCCTTCCTTCCTTCCTTCCTTCCTTTTTTCCTTCCTTCCCTTTCCCCCGTCTTCCTCCCTTCGCCTTCCCTTCCTTCCTTTACTTGTCCCCTTTCTCCCCTTTTCTTTCTCTTCCCTTCCCGTTTTTCTTTCCTTCTTCTTCCTTCCTTCCTTCCTTTCCTTCCTTCCTTCCTCCTTCCTTCCTTCCTCCCTTCCTCCTTCCTTCCCTCCTTCCTTCCCTTCTCTCCTCTTCCTCCTTTCCTTCCTTCCTTCTTCCCTCCTTCCTTCCTCGTCCTTCCTTCCTTCCTTCCTTCCTTTCCTTCCTTTTCTTTCCTTCCTTCCTATCTTCCTTCCTTCTTTCTTTCCTTCCTTCCTTCCTTCCTTCCTTCCTTCCTTCTCTTCCTTCCTTCCTTCCTTCCTTCCTTCCTTCCTTCCTTCCTTCCTTCCTTCCTTCCTTCCTTCCTTCCTTCCTTCCTCCCTTCCTC
The DNA here is from genome assembly GCA_005024645.1 of Planiliza haematocheilus. Lineage (NCBI taxonomy): Eukaryota > Metazoa > Chordata > Actinopteri > Mugiliformes > Mugilidae > Planiliza > Planiliza haematocheilus. The sequence continues at coordinate 175,894 of SRSE01000511.1, forward strand.
CTATGCTGCAGTCTAGGTCGACAGGTGAAGAGTGTAACACTTATCAGCATGGCTAATGTTAGCTAGTGTAGCATTAGCATGTGATTAGCGACCGTTATCTGCTGATGATCTGTTTGATTGTTTCAGGTTTTAATAAAACATTATTATTTTAAACGTTAAACCAGATGTGTTAGATTTAAACTCTAATCATTAACGGCAGTAGTAGTAGGTAGGTATAAATCAGTGTAATGATGACGTCTGTGTGGCTCTCTGACTCCAGCTCCCATCAGCCCTCAGTGGAGGCGTGGCCAGAGATGATGCTGACGGCAGAGGGGACCCCCGGTGACGGTCAGTGGTTGGTCCGTCAGGGAGGCGTGGCTCCAGACTCTGTGCTGAGGCAGCTCCTGGGGAAGGACATGTCTGAGACGCTGTGTCCCCGGGACAGGCTTCCCCCGGCGGCAGGTGGTCTCAGCAGGGACGGCCCCGGGGCCTCCGGGGCCTCGGGGGCCTCTGGGGCCCGCAGGACGGGGCTGGTGGAGAGAAGAGAGCTCAAACTGGCTAGACTCAAACAGATCATGCAGCGCTCTCTGAGTGAATCTGATTCAGACGGTTACCCACCAGAGGAAGGGAAGAACCCAGGAGCTCCGCCCCCAAACACTCTGCGTCCTGATAGGCCGTCCCACCTCCCAATCGCAGAGGAGGAGCCGGTGTCCAACCACCTCAACGTGATGATGAAGAAGCACCTCCCCTCCTCCTCCTCCTCCTCCTCGTCCTCCGGCACAGTGGAGAGGAAGCTGGCCTTTACTCTCAGCGGGTCAAAGTCGGTGGACAGCATCGGTTACAACCCCTCCCCCACCTCCAGCGACCCCGACGCCGTAGACGCCAAAACGCCGGACGCCTCCGCCGACTGCCACGACGCCACCAACGGCCAGAAAGTCGCAACCAGCCCCAAAAGTGCCCTGAAGTCCCCGTCGTCCCGCAGGAAGACGTCCCAGAACCTCAAACTGAGGGTCACCTTTGACGAGCAGGTCCACAAGAGCTCCACCCAGGAGCCGGAGCCGCCCAAAGGACACCAGGGGAAGGAGAGGACTCCAACGGGGAGCTCTGAAACCAAGCGTCCATTCGGGGCGTTCCGCTCCATCATGGAGACGCTGAGCGGGAACACAAACCACAACAACAACAACAGCAGTCAGTCGGGCTCTGCCGTCAAACTGTCCACCTGTCAGAACTCACCTGGCAGGAAGTCGGAGAGCAAAAGTAGCCCGGGAGGCGGAGCCAAGGGCAAGAGCAAAAGCAGTAACGTTTAACCGGCGAGTGCCTGAACTGGAGGCAGAGACGACCATCGAACGGAACGAGGCGGAGAACGTGAGAAACAGATTCAGATGATGTTTGAGTAGCAGCCAGAACTCATCCTTCAGATACATCACATAAAATATAAACATATAAATGATGATAAAGGCTTAAAGAGTTCAGGTTGACGGTTGGAAAACCAGTCATCAGGGAGCGTTACTGCCTCCTACTGGACTGGAGTGGAGCGTACCTTCAGATTGCTCCATCAGAAGTGAGAAATTAGTTCTTGTTCCCAAGGTGAGCAAGAAAAAGAACAAGAACAAAATAAGGTTCTTGTTCTTGCAAGTGATAGTCCATATTTACATCTACAACTCAAATTAGGATTCACCGTTTACTTTCATTGAAAAATTACAGCTAGTTTGTAATTAGGGATGCTCCATATTGGCTTGATATCCGATATTGTCCAACTCATAATTTCAATTTAATTTCAACAGTGCGTCGTGAATTAGCGACACTAGGCATGAAGGGGTTAAAAAGTCTGACGCGGAGCAGCAAATTACAACATGCAAGGTTTGCAAACAAATAGTGAATAAAAAGGACAGTAACAGCACTAATTTGTTCCACCACCTCAAACACAAGCACAAACCAGAAGATGAAGAAAGACAGAAAATGAGCAAAGATGCAGAAGCAGCGTCGACTTCATCCAAAGAGTCCGGGAACAAAACAACAACTCAGATAAAACTTGATGATGCATTTGTGTTTATTTATCGTCACCGTGATAAATACCAGAAATTACTGGTCCATCTCTAGCGTCTATAAACCGGTTGGAGTCGTCTCCAGAAAAAGTCAAACTTAATTAATTCAGATGATTTTACTGAAAGTTTCTCTCGTTCTCTGCCTCAGAACGTGATTTTTTTTACAGAACAGAAACGTTTCAGCTCTAACTCGTCCGTTAATAATGAAGGAACCTGTTTATTGATGAACTGACTTTTCAACTTTTCATACTTTTTATTTTTCACCTTTAATTTTTGGTTTAAATCATTTGTACAAAGAAATCTTCCTGAAGGAGGAGTCATTACTGAACCACGCTACAGATGAAGTATTTATGTTTATGCACACAGTTATATGATTTGAATCTTTTTTTTTTTAATGTGGTTATAATCATGCACAACAAATACTTTAAAAACCACTGTATATATGTATTAGTATTTAATTCGTTGTTGTCGTTTCTTCTCTTTGCATCATATTCCACACATTGTTTTTAATCGTTCTGTTTTTTATTATTATCTATGCAGTATTTTTCTTTGGGGGCATGAAGTAGACGTGTTAGATGTGATTTTTGAGACGGGGAGGTTTAACGATGCACCTTCTACAGCGCCTGACAGGCTGAGATTTATTACAGCTTCCATGAGATTGTCGAACGTTTATTTTTACGCTCGACGCTTGAAAACTGAGAGACTCTTGTTCAGTGAATGTCACGTTCAGAAGGAATTTTATTGGGTTTTCTTCGTTGGAGCGAAAGAAAATCATCATCAACTATTAGAATAATTCAACAAACGGTTTTGTTGCATCTCTTACCAGCAGTCCACAGAATCTATGCGCAGTAATTAATGTCCAGGTCATTAAACGGTTCCTTCAGTCCTGAGAAATGTAGGTAAACTCCTTTAAATGACGACGCCCTCCACTTTTTTCATTGCACATCTCCATGTCCAGCGTCGGCTGGATGTCTTCCTTCAAATAAATGATTGAGAACTTGTTCTTTGTGTCTGTTGTAGGATTTATTCTGCAGAAAGATGATCAGCGATGATCAGAGACTCTTCAGGTAGATATGTGAGTCAAAGAACATTCATGTTTTTACGTTGCTAAAGTGAAAGTTTAATTTATTATCAGTACTTTAGTTTAAAGTTTATCTGGAGTTTCTGCTCCTGCAAAGATCTGCTGGACCAATCAGATCATTTAGGGGCGGGGCTTAATGTGGACGTACGAGTAGTTTTGTGTAATTCTCTTTAGTGGTTAACGTCTTCTCTCTTTTGTGTCGCAGAGATTTTAGTAAAAGTTGTTCAACATTTTTTTTCAACATTTTTAAAGAACGATTCAGACGAGTCAACACATGTATACATGCTAACATGCTAACGTGCTAACACCAGGCTACAGCGTAGTACGTGGATTCATGGCAGACGTTTAACCTACAGGTGTCAAATCAATCAACTGAACTGTCTTCATATAGTCATTTCAGGCGTCCTTTTGCTTGATTGGAACAAAAACTTGCAGCCACACCCCCTGCACGGCTGCTGCAGCCACAGTGGCCCTTTCACGGATCAGACCCCTGGTTTAAACCAGAGTTAAAGTCTCACTAGCAGCCCCCAGAGGCTGCAGGGTTCATTACAGAGCTGCTGAAATCCAAAAAGTTTCAAAAAAGGCAACTGGACTTTTAGAGAAGGTGGACTGAGATTTAATCTGACATCTATTTACAGTTTTAACTTCTGTCCCCAAGAAGTTTCAGCCTCATTCACACTTTGACACTGGAGCCTCAGACGGACAAGAGTCGTTAGAGAACCATTCATAGGGAAGAGGACAGGGACCAAGTTTCTCAGGAGGAGTTACTATTTAAACCTCAGACTTTCCACCAGTCCCCTAGAACTGAAGAAGATACTCTGATGAAACGTCTTCTCTAAAAGTCCAGTTGCCTTTTTTGAACCTTTTTGGATTACAGTGCTGCAGTTTGTCTAGACGCTGTCGTCGTCTTTTAGAAAAGGAAAACATTTAATCTAAAGCTTAGCTGTTTATCCTTTAAGTTTCTGCTGTGATCATTTTATCGTCACAGGTCAAAGCCTGAACCCAGTTTTATTTGTGTATAGTCTGGATTAATGGGATTCTGGTTTACTGTCAGCTTTTTGCATTCAGCATTTTGTCTGATGTCGTTCTTGAAGTGATGCTGTCAGGAGGATTTACCTGCGTCTAGATTAGCAAGATGTTTTAATGTCATGTGCAAAATCTCCTTTAGCCGATACTGGCACGTTTACTATAAAAGTGATTAATGTCCTTTATAAATAAGATAAATAAGAAAAATAAGAAATACTAAAAACAAATGAATAAATATAAAACCTTCTAAAAATACAATATTAAAAAAAAACAAGGAACAAAAGAAATCTGTTAAATTGTTAATGATTGTTAATTAGTTGATTAAATGTTGGACTGAGTGGATTTAAACAGGACACAGTGAATTAACATTACATAACATTATTAATAATCATTATAACATTAAAATAACTAATGATTAAACCAAACAGTCGCTGAGACCTGCTCCTCTTCCTCCTCCTCCTCCTCCTCCTCCTCCTCTCTCCTCTCCTCCTCTCCTCCTCCTCCTCCTCTTCCTCCTCCTCCTCCTCCTCCTCCTCCTCCTCCTCCTCCTCCTCCTCTTCCTCCTCCTCCTCTTCCTCCTCTCCTCTCCTCTTCCTCCTCCTCCTCTTCCTCCTCTTCCTCCTCCTCCTCCTCCTCCTCTTTCTCCTCCTCCTCCTCCTCCTCCTCCTTCCTCCTCCTCTTTCTCCTCCTCCTCCTCCTCCTCCTCCTCCTCCTCCTCCTCCCCCTCCTCCTCCTCCTCCTCCTCCTCCAGGTCCCAGGACCCCACTTTTGAGCACCGTTGATCGAGATGGATGCGTTGTGTGAATTGTTGCTCGCTGGTAATTTAATGGACGATACATAACGGAGCATGTATTTGTTTCAGCGCCATCAGAAACAGTCGTTTAATCGGAGTGAGGGGAGGGGGGGGGGGGGCAGGATTTATGGTGTTTGGGAAGCAAATTGGCCTTTGATGGTTCCCACGCAGGGCCCGCCGCTTCCCCACGGAGCCTAATGGGGTCGGCCCTAATGGCGTCCCTCAATCATGGCGGGCGAATATGAAACATGAGCTCAACGGCTGACAATTAGCAAAACAGTGAGAGATGTGAGGGAGCGTGATACGAGCTGGATTTATCAGGCTTCTCCAAAACACTCCGGTTCATGTGGTAAAAAAACAAGAGCTATTTGTTTTCTGTTCCCCAGCCTCCCTCTTCCTCCTTCCTCCTGTTCTTAGAGGGAGGGGGGTGAGGAAGAGGAGGGGGAGTTAAACTGATAAATTAGACCTCATTTATTGGACAACAGTTTGAGTCAATACCTCCGGGGCCTCAGCTCTGCAGAGTGGAGCCTAATTGGTTCGCTGTGTGGACGGAGGGGGGGGGGTTGTGGTGTTTAAAGGGGGCGGGCGGGTGGACGGACGGGCGGGACACACACATACACACATTAACAGTTGTCTTGCGGCGGACGTCCTCGGCACACGCCACGAAAACGGACGAGACGAGCGCTTGATTTGACAGCCGGGGTGGAGAGGCGGAGGGTGGGGGGGGGCGATGCGGAGTCATGTATAGATTTTTGTGTCTTGTTGTTTGGGCCTATTTGTGTGCTTCTTTTACTCAGTCAATCAAATTTAATTGACACCGCTGGGCTGTGGACGGAGGGCCCCCGCGGCATGCTGGGATGACAGGCCTTTAATGCCAAAGAGAAGGAGAGGAGGTTCTTCTGCCTGTGAAGGATGGAGGAGGACGAGGAGGAGGAGGAGGAGGACGAGGAGGAGGAGGGTGACAATGCCTCAGCCTCCGTCAAACGGCATTAATTGATGTAACGACAGCGATGATGGATACTAATAAATACAACCTTTAAGAAAGAAAAAACGGTAATTAGACGCCGTCCTGAGCTGATTCCAGACCCGCTGATGTATAAACACCATTCGTCTTCCTCAGAGGACGAGGGACGGACACGCAGCGTCCTCCACATGCAGATCAAACGCCAACATTTGCATTTTGGGCTTCGCTCAGAACATCACGAGATCTCCAAGAACCAAACGTGGCCTTCATCGTCCAGAAACTGGATCAAATAAATCTGAGAGGAAAAAGAGAAAGTTCATACTATACATGAGGAACCTGGTGGTTCTGTGTCCTGTTTGGTTATTTCAGGTTTAAACTGTAAAATAGAACATTAATAAATAAGAGCTGATTTCAAAAGAGTTTAAAAAACAATGAGAAAAAAACTGAATATTAGATTCATATGAAACCAGAAAGTTTCATATGGAAGACGATGAAGATGATGATGAAAAAGATGAAGAACGTGGAAAATAAAAAGGAGAAGCAGATGAAGAAGAACATGGAAAAAAAGAAGATGAAGAACGTGAAGGAGAAACAAGATGATGAAGATGAAGATGGCTAAGAAGAAGATGAAAACCTCAAAGAAGAACATGAAGATAATGAAGAACATGATGAAGAACATGATGAAGATAATGAAGAACATGATGAAGAACATGAAGATAATGAAGAACATGATGAAGAACATGATGAAGATAATGAAGAACATGATGAAGAACATGATGAAGATAATGAAGAACATGATGAAGAACATGAAGATAATGAAGAACATGATGAAGAACATGAAGATAATGAAGAACATGATGAAGAACATGAAGATAATGAAGAACATGATGAAGAACATGAAGATAATGAAGAACATGAAGATAATGAAGAGCATGATGAAGAACATGATGAAGAACATGAAGATAATGAAGAACATGATGAAGAACATGAAGATAATGAAGATAATGAAGAACATGATGAAGAACATGAAGATAATGAAGAACATGAAGAAGGAGAAGATAATGAAGATGATGATGAAGAAGAACATGAAGAACATGAAGGAGAACCAAGATGATTAAAACGAAGATGCCTAACAAGGAGAAGAAGAAGATGAAAACGTCAAAGAAGAACATGAAGATAATGAAGAACATGACGAAGGAGAAGGAAGATAACGAAGATGATGATGATGAAGAAGAAGAACATGATGAAGAACATGAAGCCGTAGTCTCCATCAGTGATGTCAGATCTTCTCTCTTGGTCTAAAGGAGCACGGACGTGACTCTGAATCAATAATCAGATTTTTTTAGACTTTCGAGGTATCTGATCATCTGGATTCATCTCTGAGCATTCAGATCAGTAGCAAAGAGGAAGAGGAGCATTTCTGTTGATGAAGAAGTTTGAGTTGGATCAGACTTCCTGTCATTCAGATCTTCTCAGAAAGAGTCTGCAGAGAGTAATGAGTGTAGATCAACAGTGTGTTCCTGTTCTGTAGATCAGCTACAACATCAACCATCATCAGTCTGATCTAGATCTGATGTGGACTGATTCAGGACTGATTCATGGACGCCTCTGTCTCCCATTGGTCCAACCAGGGATACGGGCCCGCCCACACTGCCTCTGAACTCACCTGTGATTGGTCAATACTGCTCTTTGAGAAAGATCCCTCAGATCCTTGAGGTGGGTTAGCAATTAGCAGCTGTCAATCATGACGTCATATCCTATTTCTATATTAAAAAATAATTATATAAACGACATAACAAATCATTCTTGAAAAGTTATTTGTTTGATGCATACTTTAGTGTTTTAGTTCGGCCCAAGTCCCATCCACTAACATGGAGGGGGGCGGGGCTTATATTAGCAATACTGCATCAAACCACCAGGGGGAGCTTTGCCTTCACTTGTCATGGCGTCCAGTTTTACTACAGTCTATGTTTCAGACCATAACTCTTTGAAGTGATGTTTCATAAAGGAGCTGCTTAAAGAAGTGATGATTGTCTGATTAAATATAATTAAATATAATTAAACATAACAAAAATGCTCAGCTGAAAAGCCATGGTCAGTTTCTAAACATAATAATAAAATTAGTTACAATAAATAGAAAAAAATAAATAATAATTCTGCCTTCGTTTTTCAGATGAATTAGGTTGAATGAAAAGGCAGCTAAAACTTAAATTAAGGAAAATGTAAATTAAACACAATCTTTTTAAAATTCAACTGTAGTTTTAAAAATGAATTAAAATGTATAAAAAAACTATTTCACTGACTCCAAAGTCATGATTAGACCGTGTAGGAGCTCCATCTTAAGTTTTTGTATTTTTACAATTTGTCACATTTTTAATATAATTTAACTAATTTCCCAGATGTTAACCAGCTGTTTAAATCCTGCTGCTCTGTAGTTCTGCCGCAGGGTCAGCAGGGGGCAGCATTGCAGTGTTTAATCTCCAGCAGCATCTTTTTTGCTCCTCAGCAGCCGTTTGGCATTTAGCTCCTCTGTCACGCGGTCGATTTTGTTGATTCTGAGCATGAAAACAGCAGCGGCGCCTTGTTAAAGTGTTTGTTCGGCCTTCAGACCGCTCGTCCCCGGAGGACGGACGCACTCAGAGCACATATCGTGAATAACCTGCAGTAAACCGGTGTCTTATTTTAATTTTCCTGCCTCTGTAATTGACAGAGGGCTTGTTTTTTTTGTTTTTTTTTCTCCCCCCTGGTTCCAGAGGCGGTTTGTGACCCCGGAGACGAGGCCGATCGTTGATGATGTTCTGTAAAATGTCAGAAATACACTCAAACTGATGATTGATTTTTTTTCTTTTACCCAATTTCTTAAAAGTTGTGAAGGCGTGAGATAACAACAGAGCGGTTAACATTTTCAGAGCCGTCAGATAAAAGCCTCGGGCCGTCAGCTGTAGTTCTACCTTTAGAGTGGACGCTCTGATAAATATAACCGGATCCTGAGATGAAGCTGAGACGATGTAAAGAGGAGATGTGAAGGTTCTCGATCATTCAGGTCAAAAAATACAACAGAACAAACGTGGAAAGAGGACGTTTCGTCCTCGTCTCCAGTCCTAACAGACTGGTTTGACGTTTACGTTTGGTTTCCTCCAGTTTCAGGTTAATATCAGGACATTTATCAACCACTGTCATGTGACTTTTAGATGCACAAACACTCACAGATGTTCCTTTCTAAACCCTAAACTCCTTCATTATTCCTTTAGAGCTGAAGATTTAGATAAAACGTCTCCATGAAACTCTACGAGTCCAGTTGTTCTTCAGTTTGCTTTAGGATATAAAGTGTAGAAGCGTAGCTGTGGTTTTTGCAGCCTCGAGCAGACGAGTTTCTGCAGAAGGTTTGTTCCTGTTAAAAGGGAGACTTTAGTTTTCTTACTGCTGCTCTGGACATGAACTCAACAGAAAAGAGAGAAGACGTCTGAGAGGACGTTACACGGGACAAGGACGAGGAAATGTTACTCGACTGAGATCACGTGCAAGAAAGAATAAACAAACCAAACTTAAACAGAAACTAAATATTGCAGTTTTGCCCACGGCGAAGTAAAAGATTAAATCAGCTGTTATCTCCTCCTGAATGAAATAATAGTCAACTCCCTCATTTCGCTGACGGGGTCCCCTGAGAGCTTCTTAAGCCCCCCCCCCCCCCCCCCCGCCCCGACTCGTCGAGGGTCCCCAGGCCCCACTTTGGGAGCGGATGGTCGGGGGCCCACGTTTACAGGTCTGTGGTAATGATGCTTGTTTGTCCAGCGGTCTGTAAATCACACCGACATTAGAGCTGTCACAGGATCCACTGGAGACACAGCAGACCATCACTAATACCCCCCCGCCCCCCCACCATGAACCCCAAGACGCTCACAACCGATCTATAACACACACACACACACAGTGTAAGCAGCCTGCAGAGGAGATAAAACTAGCTTTAAACGGATCTTTAACAGGAGCCCCCTAGAGGTCTCACTGTGAACTGCAGCCGTGCAGTAGATTTAAATGTAAATGTGTTTATAATGTGGTGGAATTAAATACCATTAACTGTGTGTTTATTTAATTAATTTATCCGTTTTAATCTGATGTGTGATGAAAGTCATTACAACAGTGAGACAACAGTGACGCCTTCAGGTCAAACTGTGAACTACAACAATATCCAGAGGCGATAAAACATAGACTGTATATAAATATGGACTACACGCCTCCACGTCCTCTGATTGACGCAAACTTACAACTCTGTATTTATATAAATTATAAATTATAATCTCTTAAATTGTGGAGGCGGTGAATCCTGTACTATAAACGTTTAACTTTTTATTTACAGTTTGTTCATTTTCAAAGCGCAAGTTAATGGGTTTAAATTTTTAAATTTTAAATAACTGTATTAAATAACTAAGTTTAACTGCGCAGGAGAGTCATTTGAATAAAATCACTTCCATTAGCATCACATTATTCGTTCTTTCTTCAACGGTTAGCATTAGCGAACTAAGCTAGGAGAGCCATGGTTCCAGCTCTGCTAGCCAAGTCTTTATCTTAGCTAGGAGGTTAAAACAACGTGACTAAGTGAGTTATTGACGTTTTAACATTTATTAATAAGTTAACTTTAGGTAGTTTTACCAAAATAATCAAGGTGTTTGTTGGTTTTATATATGATATTTGTTTTTGTAATGTTAGCTAACCGCTAACTGGAAAGGCCCAAATAGATCCTAGGAGAACCAATCAACAGTTAATTACTGTCTGACTAAATTAATCACAGGTGCTGTTCCTATCAGTAACCACAGGTGTCGCCAAAGCCGCCTAAACTAAAACGTTAAATGTTAAACACGTTTTCTTGGATCTTTGAGGACGGTAAATATCTTCCCTCTCCCAGGACTGAGCCTCTCCAGCCCTCAGCTGCATTTTGTCTTTATTTTCCGCTGCGTTCTTCCTTCATTACGGCGCCTTTACCGGGAGACGAGCAGCTCTTATTGGCGCCGCTGCCTGTAAAATCGGTGCGAGAGGCTAACCTTTAAAAAACGTTTGTTAGAGCAAAGACGGACGTTCAGACAGTAAACAAATACACACTCTGTCATTATTTCATACACAGGACACATCCTCAGCCGTGTGTGTGTTTGTGTTGTGATATTTATTGGGACGGGACGGCTCCTTTAACCTCGCCCATCGACCGCCCAGAGCTCCCATTAAGGCTGACTGGGACGTCCGCAGGGAGAGAGGCTATGAGGGAGAGTGAGTGTTTGTGTTGGAGGCAAGTCTTTAAAAGGCAATAGGTTGTTTGCTGGAGTGTTTATAGGCTGATATCTCTGTCTGAGTGTTTGGATGTGAGTTTAATAGAGAGCACATCATCTCTGGAGAAAACCACAGAGCTGGTTCAGTCCAGTTATAGCTATAATTAATATTATATATTATATATTTTATATTTTAGGAAGAAGCGTCTTGTTTTCTGATGCTTAAATGCATTTATTTCCTTTTGACATACAAATGGTGTTAAGCTGTAGTTAGCCTAGCTTAGCATGGAGATGGATGAGGGGTAGGTTTACTATGCTAAATGCTAACTTTAGCATGTTAATGCAGCTGTTAGCAAGTTCACTGATGAGCTACGTTGGTGCAAATTAGCTTCTAGTCTAAAATGAAGCATAGATGCTTTAGATTCTTGTTTTCTGTTTGCAACCCTTTTTATTAGGTGCCATCTTGAGACTCCAATTCCTGCAACACCGCAGACCGACTCTAAAGACGGAGCGATGGTTTTGAAGCTCAGAGTTGCGTCTCTGGTCGTCTCCATCTTGGCCTGACTCCATCTAACTCCCAGCTGATTCCAAAAGAGGTGGAGTGAGTTTATGTTTGTTTACTTCTGCTTCTAAGTTTTAAACATGGACGTCTATGGGGACTGATTTACTGCTGGAGCCTCTAGTGGACGTTAGAGGAACTGCAGTTTTTATCTCTTCTGTGTTGCTTCAATACTTTAATTTGTATTATTATATAGACACATTAATCCCCGTCACATAATCAGACTCTGTTTATTCACGTTATTGTAGAACACACAAAACATTTTGACCAACAGATGGTCCACATGTCCCAGTCTCTGGTCCCGTCACTTCCCGGGACAGAAGGGGCAGGAGTTGTTCTTGCTGGACTGCAGCCACACCTGGATGCAGTCTCTGTGGATGGTGTGTGAGCAGCTGAGCGGGTGGCGGCTCTCTGGGTCCACGTGGTTCTGACACATCAGGCAGAGTTTACGGGCCTGAGCGCCGCCCAGTGGTGGCCCCGCCCCGGCTCTCTGCTGCTGGGGAGGCGTCGGCCTCCGGATGGGGCCGGGCGGCATGGGCCGACTGATGGGCCCCGGCGCCGACCTCTCGATTTGGGCCAGCCTGAAGCCGACCTGCTCGATGACCTCGTCCATGGACATGCCGGCCAAGGTGCCCCGAGAGCTCTTTACCTGCTGGAGCAGTGACGTCAGCTGGGCCCTGTTGCATTGTGGGAAACTCTTCCCGAGCTTCTCCAGGACCTTGTCCAGTTTGCCGGCAGAAGCAGAGGGGGCGGCGGCCGGAGCGGCAGCGACAGCAGGGGGAGGTGGAGAAGGAACCACTGGGGGAGATGGGGACAGGCTGAGAGGGGGGGTCACCATCACCGTGGATCTCATGTGGGACGGGGGCGGAGCCTGGAAGAACTGCTGATGGGGCGGGTGGTGCTGGTGGAGGTAGGGGACGTGTTGCTGCATGGGGTGAGGGGGGTGGGGCCTCGGCTGGTAGAAGTGTGGGTGCCTCTGTGGAGGGAGGGGCTGGTTCACCGGGTGAGGAGGGGGAGGCATGAACTGAGGCCGAACCACCGACTTCATCACCTGTTTGAACCTGAGGTCAGCCTGTGGGATGACACATTTAGCTACGGTTAGCTAGGAGGCTAGGAAGAGCTGCTGTTAGCTGGGAGGCTAGGAAGAGCTACTGTTAGCTAGGAGGCTAGGAAGAGCTACTGTTAGCTAGGAGGCTAGGAAGAGCTACTGTTAGCTAGGAGGCTAGGAAGAGCTACTGTTAGCTAGAAGGCTAGGAAGAGCTACTGTTAGCTAGAAGGCTAGGAAGAGCTACTGATAGCTAGGAGGCTAGGAAGAGCTACTATTGGTTGGGAGTGTATGAAGCTAGGATAAGCTACTATTAGCTAGGAGGCTAGGAAGCTAGGAACAGCTACTGTTAGCTAGGAGGCTAGGAAGGGCTAATGTTAGCTAGGAGGCTAGGAAGAGCTACTGTTAGCTGGGAGGCTCGAAAACTAGGAAGAGCTAATTTTAGCTAGGAGGCTAGTAAGCTAGGATAGCTTAGCTGGGAGTCTTGGAAGAGCTACTATTCGCTGGGAGCCTAGGAAGCTAGGATAAGATGCTGTTAGCTAGAAAAAGCTACTGTTAGCGGAGAGGCTAGCTAGCTAGCTAGGAAGCTTGTGCTGCATCCATCTACTCTGGTATCAGACTCACCATGGGGACCGGGGGCAGGGTGGGCACATTGATCCTGGGGAGGGACTCCAGCTCTCGACCCTGTTTCAGCTGCTGCAGGACGTCCTGGAAGCGGCTCTGGAGATCAGCCTGGTTCCTCCGGACCACGGCCTCTTTCTTCTCCCACTGGAGCCTCTCATGAGGATACTGCTGAGGAAGCTCCACCCTGAGAGCTTTCAGATACTGTCCCACCTGGGACAGGTTCTCACGTTAAAGGACACAATGACTCACTACGTCACAGGTGAGCAGAATGAACCTGGCTCTGATGTCAGTACCTCCCCCACCCAGGCCTCGATGTGGGACATGGCCACGTCCCTCTGCTTCTCCACAGCCGTGATCTCGTCCTGCAGCGCCCTCAGCTGGGCCTCCTCCGCCTCCTTCCTCACTCGCTCCATCTCCTTCCTCAGCTCCTCCAGCTCCTCCGCCCACCTCCGTCGCTCCTCGCCCTGCTCCTCCGTCAGCGCCGCCAGCTTCCTCTCGCTCTCCTCCAGCTCCTTGGCCAACCTGATCCACAGACCAGAGCGTCGGGTCAGGTCTAACTTTAGTTTCTGCTCCTAAACATATTCATTTCTAATTCTAAACCTCAAGACTGAAAATGAGGCGGCCATCTTTGATTGTTGTCTGATTTTATCATCAATCTCATCAACAGCAGGTTAGAAATATGTGTCCAACCAATCACGGCTGACTGTCGTCTACATCATCACGATGTGACACACGGTTACATTTGAGCACAGGTGTGTTACAGCGTATGGAGCAGGCTGCTTTACTTGTTCCTCTCGTCCATCGCTCTATTCTTCTCTGACGTCATTTCCTGTTTCTTTGCCAGGAAGTTCTTCCTCATGGCCTTGGAGTTGTTGAGCTGCAGCTTCACTCGCAGAGAGTCCATCTTCTCCATAAGCGCCTGAAAACACACAAAGCTTCACCGTCAGTTCATCGACCACAGCGTTTAGACGCCGAGTTCACCCCGTGCTCCAGCTCCACCTGGTGCTGCCGCATGGCCTCCTCCTTCTTCTTCTGCAGCTGCTGCTTGTGTTTCTCGTGCTCCACCTCCTCCTCGTTCTGCTTCTTCTTCAGACTGTCGTGCTGCTCCGTCAGGGTGGAGGTGTACTCCAACATGGCCGCCACCTGGCTCTCCCAGTCGGGCTCCGTGTTGACGCTGCAGTCGATCGTAACGCTGTCCGTCTGCACAGCCTGGACATTCTGGATCTGATCTACGAGACGGGGACAGGAGGACAGGAGGGCAGGAGGGCAGGAGGGCAGGAGGGCATTTAACTTTTATCTTGTCACCATCACAACAAAAAGAAAGAATAAATAAAACGAGTTTAAAGCAAAAAATAAATTAACAATAAAAACAAGTCAGGAAACGTAAAAATTGAAGAGACAAACAAACTGATAATAAATAAAAACAAATCAAATATACTTTATTTAGAAAAATAGAAAAAATATAATAATAATAAATAAATAAACCACTACTAGACAGGAAATAAAATAAGAGTCTAAATAAAAAAAACTAAGAAACTGAAATAAATAAATACAACTAAAGAAAAAAACTGAAGAATAGAGAAAAATAATAATAATAATACTAGAAAAATATCACTAAATAATAAATAGTCACTGAATAATAAGGGATGATTTTACCTTCTATTGTCATGTTAGCTAACTCCTGCTCCAGCTGTAGGTCCAGGTCTTCCTCCACCTCATCCACCCACTCTACCACCTCCTCACCCTCCTCACCCTCCTCTACCTCCTCTCTTAGATGCTGAACTTCGCATTCTTCTTCTTCTGATCCCACCTTAGCCGTTTCCAAGCTAGCATCCATGCTAACAGAACTACAGAAACGAAACTTAAGTCAAAACATTGGTAGTTTAAGGTTCCAGACGTAAACACGTTAGCTAAACACTTACCCAGCTAACGATGACAGAGTGAGCGCTCCCTCGACTGTTTTAAGGTCCTTGACATAAACAAATCTCTGTTTTACCTGATATTAAACTCTAGTTTACAGTCTAAATCACAGACCTGGTGGTAAACTACACGGAAACGATGGTGCGCACATAAATATGGTCCGGCGGAAACGCTTCACCCTTTTCAGTGCCTCTGCTACAAAGATCGTATCTCCGGAAGTTCTTCTTCTTCTTTGGTTTTTAATCGGCAGTTGGCTGGAGACGGCAGTAATTATAAAATGAATATTTCAGAAGAGGAATGTAATGTGTGTTAATATTAATGTTTATTATTCAAAAGTAGAATATCTATTAATTTAAAGTACAATAAAAATGCATGAATAAAAGTTGTAACTAAAACTAATATGTGTTTTAGCAATTAGCATAAATTTCTATATTACGCCATTATTTTTCACTGGTACAAAACATCTAGAGAACATAGGAGGTCATTAAGTGTGTTCTGTGAAAAATAAAATAAAATAATAAATGAGTAAACTCACAATGTGTAAAATAAATATAATACAAAAAGGTATGTTTTTTAAGAAACATCTAATAATAATATTTCTGACAATATTAACAACAATGACAGTTATAATAATATAACAACAATGCATGAATTAAATCATAAGTAATTGTCAAAAAATAAATAAAAAACATAATAGTTTTTATTAATATTCCGGAGGCGTTAAACTGGTCGGAGTGATGCCTCGTCTCTTTCCGCTCCTCTCTGGCTCTCATCCATAGCCTGGCAGTCACATGACAGAGCTGGGAAAACCTCCTGACTCCCCGCTCCTCCTCTCCTCCTCCTCTCGCCCTGTCAGTCGACTGTTTCCTCGCTTGTCAGTGGCTGTGTTGTGTGTGTGTATATGTGTGTGTGCGTGTGTCTGTCGGCTAGCCGTTAGCCTTCGTCACAATCAACCGCAGAAACGACGCGAACATGGCGGACACAGCCACGGACCCTCCGCCGGAGCACACCGACTTCCATGAGGTGGAGGACGGGGAGGACCTGTTCCCGGATCCGGCCGACACACAGGAGGTAAGGAGGAGGAGGAGGTGATGATGAAAGGAGGCCGAAGGGGAGCTTTGCAGGCAGGGCGTGATGCCCCCAGCTGACAACAGATGGAAACTTAGAGGAGGGGCAGTGTACGAAGAAGAGACCCTTAAATCCTTTATTTTTTGAATGGGGTTTGGTGCGTGCGGAGAAGCGTTTGTTTTATTCATCATTTAAACAGACGTTTAAACGGTTAAGACTGTTTGTGTGTACACAAACACAACGGTGGCCTTCGAAGCGACAGTTACAGGAGCCGAGGAGGGTCAATCTGCGCGAAGGAGAAATAAAAAAACGCAGAGTAGGTGTTTGCTCCTCTCAGTCAGGTGACAGTCACACAGGTGTGGGTGGTGCGTTCAGGGCAGGCTGGGAAAAACTGGAGAAAAAAACAGCCGGAAGGCACATTACAGCAGATTAAAGTAGTCTGAACAATAATAACCATTTAATAAACTGTTGCTCAGACAAAACAACATACAGAGATATTTAATAGATGAAACTGTTATTAATCTGTTTTCATCCCTGCTACGCTCATGTAGAGTTAAAGTTTTGCAGAGTTCTTCTCTGTCCCGTGTGACTGAAAGCAGCATGAAATAACCTGCAGTCAAACGAGCAACTGATTTAAATACTGTTAAATAACTACTGGACCGGTTACTGCTCACTCCGTGTCCTCTGGTCCTCGTCTTCCATCTCATTGGATCGTCTCCTGAGCTGATTCTAGTTCAATCTCTGATCACTAATGAACAGACGTCACTGATTCATGTGATCATTTCTACCAGTGGATGAATGAATGAGTTCTCCTCCTCTTCCTCAGATCAGTCCTGGTGAGTAGCTGGTCTTTAATGTGACCCAGGACTCATTGTGTGTTCACACTACCAAAGGAAGGAGGTCACATGTGTCCCAGACCACCTCCACATGTCCCAGACCACCTCCACATGTGGACTGACACCAGATCAGAGTTCACACCTGGACTTTAGAGACCAGATCAGTGTTCACACCTGGACCTGTTTAACCTGGACTCTAGAGACCAGATCAGTGTTCACACCTGGAGCTGTTTAACCTGGACTCTAGAGACCAGATCAGTGTTCACACCTGGACCTGTTTAACCTGGACTCTAGAGACCAGATCAGTGTTCACACCTGGAGCTGTTTAACCTGGACTCTAGAGACCAGATCAGTGTTCACACCTGGACCTGTTTAACCTGGACTCTAGAGACCAGATCAGTGTTCACACCTGGAGCTGTTTAACCTGGACTCTAGAGACCAGATCAGTGTTCACACCTGGACTCTAGAGACCAGATCAGTGTTCACACCTGGACTCTAGAGACCAGATCAGTGTTCACACCTGGACTCTAGAGACCAGATCAGTGTTCACACCTGGACCTGGTTCTGATTGGAGGTCTGAACGGGGTCAGAACCAACCAGTAAAAACTAAAACAGGCAGTGCTGTTTCTTCAAAGTGATTTACGCTGCTTTGAGAACTCAAACCTTAAATTAACCAGGTCCATGAAGGCAGCATGTGGACCCTCTTAGTGTTAGCTGGTGGTTCCTAAAGTAGGGTCAGGGCCCTCTAAAGGGTCGCCTCATAGGTCTGAAGGGTCCTTTATGTCTTTATCATAATAAACCTGAATGTTTCTTTATCTTTGTCGGTTTTTAACGTTTTGTTTTTTTTATCACATAAATTTTCTTCCTCGTTGTGTCGCAACTTCAGCTCGGAAAGAAACTTTCACACAGACGGAGACAGAGAGACGTCTGTGTCTCTGTGTCTCTGTTTTTGTCCTGTCAGCGTTCTAAGTTTCATTCCTGGTGATGATTCTTCTCCTCGAGTGTCACAACAGCCTCGCGTCACAAGGACCAATAAACCGACGCTAAACCACTTTTTAAAGGTGGACTGAGGTCGAGAGGAGGCTTTAACGGCCTCCTCCTCCTCCTCCTCCTCCTCCTCCTCCTCCTCCTCCTCCTCCTCCTCCTCCTCCTCCTCCTCCTCCTCCTCCTCAGTGTTAGGCTCAGGCTCAGTTTGCAGGAAGGTGAAGAAGTCTTTTTTATTTTCGATTCGTTTTCGATCTAGTTGCTGGAGTCAGCAGTGAATTTCCTCCTGGTGCATTTTCCAGCGACTCCTTCCTGCACATGTCTGTCGTTTCAAACGTGTCAGGAACCAAAATGGAGGACGTGTTTCCTTCATTTAAAAACTAGATTCTACAAAAAAAAGTCACAGTTGCATCTAGAAGCAAAGCAGGGAGGACGTCCTGCTTCACCTCCCTCCAGTCTGAGACCCTACAGGAGGACACAGGAGGACACAGGAGGGGACAGAGGTTTTGTCTTTTCCTCGTCTGGGACGTTAAAGCTTTTTAACCTCTTGTTGTCGTCCTGAGCCGTTTCCTCTGACCCCTCTGCTCCTGCTGAGTAAGGAAGGAGGAAGCCCCTCACTATCATTTCCTCCTCTTCTTTTCTGTCCTGTCAGCTAAAAATCTCTCCATCTTTCTCCTTCCTCTCCCTCCTCCTCCTCTTTCCTGCCCTCCAGCTGTGATCAGAGCTGACCTCCTAGAAACTCTCCCATCAGCACAGAGAATCAAATCTTCTCCTCCCCCTCCTCCTCCTCCTCCTCCTCCTCCTCCTCCGTCTCTCAAACCTAAACCCACTGGAGCTACATGTCGTAAACTAGAAGCTGAACAAATAATAAAAACTCCATAAAGACATAAAGTTGCGACACTCTGCTCATGTGACTCAGTAACTGTCGACGGCTTGGTGCACATGCTCAGACTGAAGCTACGGCGCTAGCGTCAGCTCCACCTAGTGGTCACATGGAGCTACAGCAGGTATCAGACATGGAGCTAGTTTATTCTAGCCGCTCAGACCTGTCTCAGTGACGTGTTCAGATCAGTATTTCTATGTGTTTTCTAACGTGCACAATGACAGCGTGTGTTAGCGTAGAGGATAAATGATACGGCCACTCTGGGGATTTATCCTGTGATTCTTATGTGGTGTTATCAGACGTTATCGAGCTCACAGATTAAACTATTTCTGAGGATCATTGTTGTGATAACGACCAGAGCAGACGTAGTAACAGAAACGCTGACGCTGAGGTTTGTATCTGTAGAGCAGCGTGAGTCAGTCACTGGTTACTGAGCAGCTGGAGCAGGATGGATGACACAACACTGCTTCCTCTGTACAATGTGATGAGTCTGCACAGCTGTGTCCTCATCACACAGAGGCTCTGAGGCCAGGTGTGAACGAGGCTCTGAGTCCAGGTGTGAATGAGGCTCTGAGGCTCTGAGTACAGGTATGAATGAGTCTCTGAGTCCAGGTGTGAACGAGGCTCTGAGGCTCTGAGTCCAGGTGTGAACGAGGCTCTGAGTCCAGGTGTGAACGAGGCTCTGAGTCCAGGTGTGAACGAGGCTCTGAGTCCAGGTGTGAACGAGGCTCTGAGTCCAGGTGTGAACGAGGCTCTGAGGCTCTGAGTCCAGGTGTGAACGAGGCTCTGAGCCCAGGTATGAACGAGGCTCTGAGCCCAGGTGTGAACGAGGCTCTGAGCCCAGGTGTGAACGAGGCTCTGAGTCCAGGTGTGAACGAGGCTCTGAGTCCAGGTGTGAACGAGGCTCTGAGGCTCTGAGTCCAGGTGTGAACGAGGCTCTGAGCCCACGTGTGAACGAGGCTCTGAGTCCAGGTGTGAACGAGGCTCTGAGGCCCTGAGTCCAGGTGTGAACGAGGCTCTGAGTCCAGGTGTGAACGAGGCTCTGAGTCCAGGTGTGAACGAGGCTCTGAGTCCAGGTGTGAGCGAGGCTCTGAGGCTCTGAGTCCAGGTGTGAACGAGGCTCTGAGGCTCTGAGTCTCTGAGTCCAGGTGTGAATGAGGCTCTGAGTCTCTTGATTCCAGGTGTGAATGAGGCTCTGAGTCCAGGTGTGAACGAGGCTCTGAGTCCAGGTGTGAACGAGGCTCTGAGTCCACGTGTGAACGAGGCTCTGAGCCCAGGTGTGAACGAGGCTCTGAGTCCAGGTGTGAACGAGGCTCTGAGGCTCTGAGTCCAGGTGTGAACGAGGCTCTGAGCCCACGTGTGAACGAGGCTCTGAGTCCAGGTGTGAACGAGGCTCTGAGGCTCTGAGTCCAGGTGTGAACGAGGCTCTGAGTCCAGGTGTGAATGAGGCTCTGAGTCCAGGTATGAATGAGTCTCTGAGTCCAGGTGTGAACGAGGCTCTGAGGCTCTGAGTCCAGGTGTGAACGAGGCTCTGAGTCCAGGTGTGAACGAGGCTCTGAGTCCAGGTGTGAACGAGGCTCTGAGCCCAGGTGTGAACGAGGCTCTGAGCCCAGGTGTGAACGAGGCTCTGAGGCTCTGAGTCCAGGTGTGAACGAGGCTCTGAGTCCAGGTGTGAACGAGGCTCTGAGCCCAGGTGTGAACGAGGCTCTGAGGCTCTGAGTCCAGGTGTGAACGAGGCTCTGAGCCCACGTGTGAACGAGGCTCTGAGTCCAGGTGTGAACGAGGCTCTGAGGCTCTGAGTCCCTTTTCTCCTTCAACCTGCTCCTTCTCCTTCTCTTCTTCTTCTCCTCCTTCCTCACCAGCTCATTCTCCTTCTCCACATCCTTCCTCCTCCTCCTACTCTTCATCTTCTCCTGCTCATTGTCCCTCTCTTCTTCCTCCACTGTCGTTGTCTCTTTCTTCTTCTCCCTTTCTCCTCATCCTCATCCCCTTCTACCTCTTCTTCTTTCTCCTCCTCCTCCTTCCACTTTATCTTACTACTTCTCCTTTTTTCCCTCCACCTGTTCCTTCTTCTCTTAACTCTTCTTTTTTTTCTCCATCTCCTCCTCCTCCTCCTCCTCCTCCTCCTCCTCCTCCTCTCTCTATCTCCAGTAGATCTGATCCTCCTCTTCATCAGTGAACTCCTGTTTCTGATCAGATTTTAAGCCTTTGTTCATCAGAGACGCATTAAATGGACATTAAAGCCTCACATGTCTCTGTTTCTGTCTCTGTCTCTCTCTTGTGGACAGTCACAGCCGGCCAGTCTACCAGCTGAGGACATCAGCACCAACTCCAATGGACCCAAACAAGACTCACTGTTTGATGACGACCCTGAGGATCTGTTCGCTGGTACGAAGCCACAGCGGATAGAAATACGTATTAATATATGAATATATACGTATGGAACACATCTACATCTAACTGTCTCTGTCTCTGTCTCTGTCTTAGAAGCGACAGAGGAGGTTTCGTTGGACAGTCCAGAGAGAGACGTCCTGCTGTCCGACGGCCCGTCTCCAGCCATCACCCCCATCACCCCTCCCACCTCCGTCATCACCCCTCTCATCGGCCACACCCACGACGACATGTTCACACACTCCTCATTTGACGAGGTGACCACACTCACCAGCTATTAAAGGACGGGACGTCCCGGTAGAGATGGGACGTCCCGGTAGAGATGGGACGTCCCGCTCAGGTTTATAGATTCTGTTTAGATGATCAGCTACTAGCACCTCAGCACACATCAGCATCATCACACTAGTGACTGACACAGGACGACCTTCATGGTAGAACCAGAGTCTAGGTCTTCATCTCAGGGGTACAGTCTTCCTCCTCTTCCTCTTCTTCTTATTCTTCATCATTCTTCTTTTATTGTTTTCTTCTTTACACTTCTCTCTCTCTTTCCCTTCCTTCTTCTTCTCCTCTTCTTCTCCTCTTCCTCTTCTTGTTGTCGTCATCCTTCTCTTCTTCTTCTTCTGAGCATCGTCCTCTAATCTGTATTCTCCGTTACGCTGATGACACTCAGCTCTATATCTCTGTTAAGCAGATTTATTTTATTTGAATAGTTGCAGAAAACCAACAAAGTTCCAGATGGAGGCCGAGTTCTAGACTCTGGGCTGAGTTTGTAACTGATACCTGACGTTATGACTTTACTGCTGCTCTGATGTTGATTACAGCAGCAGGAAGGATTTTAAAGGATCCAGGATGATCCTCTCTCTGAAGGGACGTAAAGGTAGCTGATAGGATCAGTAAAACATAAATTAAACCGGATTAAATAATTAACTTGTGCAACAGGTGTGACTGGACATTCAGCTATAAAGGCTGTGGTGGTTTTAAAGTCCTTTACTCGTCAATAAAACCTTATATGACTTTCATTTCAGATTCTCTGCTCACTTTTACTTCCTAGCGTTCAGGTGACACAGATCTTAAAACCACACGAGGCATTTTTACAAAGATATTTCAGGTTTTTATTTGTGCTCTAAACTGGACCTAATTTCATTTTAATGTTAGAGCTCGTTCTACGATGATTTACTGACGTTACACCTGGTTAATATTTTACCTTTTATACCTCTATGCTTCCTGACAGCTTCAGTCACTTTATGTCAGTACTTAACCCTCAGACATCAGTTTAATTTACTACACTCTTGAGTTTAAGAAAAAAAATGTCCACGTCCAAAAAACTGCTATAAAAACTGATTAATAATCTTTTCTGTTTTTTTTCTGCATAAATCTCTCAAATCGCTTTTACAAAATTTTTCAAAACTATCAAACACACACGTCTTAAAATATCCTGCTAAGATCAATAACACAAGCACAAAAACTAATGAAATAAACATTTTATACGTAGGCCTTATAAAGGGGAAAAGATTTTAGTGTTGAACACAAACCCAGATATTACAGAATGAATGTTTATATTGTTTCATAGCTCAGAGATTAAAAAATGAGATTTTAATGGGAGTCAATGGGGCATGAAATTTTAAATCTGATGCTACACGAAAACTAATAATGCAATCACGACAATATTTTAGATAAACTTGGTCACATCCAAGACTGATCTGAAAAACATGCCCCAGCCTCCAAATATTAGATTTATGGAAAATAACTAATGATTTGTGTTTTTGTTTTTTTCGTAAATAACAGCAGTGACTTTAAGTAATCAAACTGTCATTTAAAGGGTTAAATATTTTGTGGTTTTATAAAGTGCTGAAGTGGTTTAAGAGATTTATGCAGAAAAAATATTAATCAGTAAAGTTTTTATAGCAGCTTTTTTGTGCGTGGGCAGGTTTGTGTTGACCTAATCATTTTATTTTGATTTATTTTGAATTTCAAACTTTGTGTAGAGAGAGACTGAAAATGTCTCTAATGATGCCTGAGGTTTATTAAGCTCCACCTTTTACTGATTTAATGAACACATGGATTCATCGCTGAATAAAATCCAACACATCTAAATCTGCTGCCACATGTGACTTAATGATTTTAGTCTTTTTTTCTCTACATCCTGTGCAGCCTCATCTTGACTTTACATCCAAACCTCTGTCCAGACACAGTTTAATAACACAGATTTTATCATTAATGAGAGAAAAGAGGCAGAAAAAGAAATAAAATGAAGTTTAGAGGTGGATTAGTTTTATCACAGGACCTCTGTGTTAAACCCTGTTCTCACGGCTTTAGTTTTATCTGGGACCTCTGGTAATTTGTAATAATCTCTGAGGTCATCTGTTATATTAATCCCGTGGGAATCATCCATGTCTGTAATTTGTAAAGTAAAGATTACACCACATATTACCTCCCTTATTTCTGTGGTAAAACTAATCCAGTGTCAATCAGCATCTGTGTGATTTTACTTTTTGTCTCTTAAGAATCATGAAGGATGTTCTGGACAGATGTTAGGGACCAGAGTCTGGTAGGGCTGGTTTAAATATGGACAGGACGTTTGGATAATTTGAAAAATATATATATTTTCATTATCCTTCAGAATTAAGGCAAACAAGCTAAAGCTGTTAAAAAGCTGTAAAGTGTCCTCTGACCTGCAGTGAAAAGAGTTTGTTTGTCCTCATGAACGTTGGGGGGTCGTTTGTGAATCACATGACGTCCGCTGGTAAAACTAGTCCTGAACAAACAGGGAGTTTCCATGAAGAGTTGCCTAAATGTTCTGCTGTGGACAGGGTGATATATTTCCCTTGTTTGGGTCTTAAACGTGTCCAGAAGTTACAAAATACTCTCATGTTCATGAAACAAACATTTGTGTTTTGTAACCCAGAGAGGATTTATTGTAAAGTCTTAAAAAGTGCAGCAAACATCTGGTAAAGCTGACGTTTTGTTCCCGTTCTCTGCAGATCGAGGAGGAGGAGGGCGGCGACTCCTTCGACATTCACATAAACGTGTCTGACCCTGAGAAAGTTGGTGAGTAGACGAGTTTCACGTAAACTCTGTAAATCCAGGATTTATCTCAGAGGACGTGAAGAGTCAGAGAAGAGTTTTACTAAACACAAACCCAAACGAGGTCAAAGAGGAGACGTTAAATAGAAGAAGTTAAACACATTAAACCAGTTTGACCAGTTTGACTGAACCGTTCAGAGTTTAGTCAAACAAAACACACTTTAGTTTAGTTTTAGTGTGAATCCTGATGAATTCATGTCATCATTAACTTTCTGTGCGTCTGTTTTCCAGGTGACGGCATGAATGCATACATGGCCTATAAAGTCACAACCAAGGTGAGACGCTCTGTCCAATTAAAACTGTTAAAAGATCTGTGACGTATGATAAAACTGAAACTGGAAAATCATCTAAAAACCAACAAACTGTCTAATAATAACTATGATTCTATCCCAGCTATTAAAAACACTTCAAACAAGACATGAAACATTTACACATAGAGCGTTTTTAATCATTAAATTACCGTAACGATGCTAAATCCAATATTAGCATCGTTACGGTAATTTAATGATCAAGCGACAATTAGCAGCAGCCTGTTTAGTTTATATACATGAAAGCTAAACATGATGATGATGAGATGATTGCATTATATGGGCACATGAATGTAAGATTAAAGCTAGAGTCGCTAATGAAGTATTAGCGACTCTAGCTAGCTAGCTAGCTCTTATTAATTAAGCTAGTTCTTGTTACGTCTGGAGTTGTTTCCTTCAAGAAGGTTTCAGGAGCGATAAGAAAAAAAACAACACGAGCACAACGTTGTTTGAGACGTGCTGAAATATTTCTGATTGGTTATGAGACGCTGGCTTTAGTAAATTAGCCTCCATGGTGTTAGCATTGTACAGGAAACGCTAATGCTATTAGTGATGTTACGCTGACATCTGTGGGTAAAGCTGATCGCTGTCGACCACTATTTCAGCTAAAAATGACTTCTATGAAAGCAACGTTAGCATTGTGAGATGTTTCTGAGCCTCAAATCTGTTGTTTTTCATATCAAAGCTAACATTAGCATGTTAGCCACAAACTTGAAGAGAAAGTTTTAAGGAGATATTCTTCTCTCTGATCTGAATCATGCCCAGACTAGAGCGTATCATTTAGATTTTCCTGCCAGAATGGAGGGCATTGAACGCACCACCTCATGTGATGGATGCAAACTAAATGTAGAAACGACTCTACTGTCTGATCAACACTCCAGGCGCCTGTAGATGGTGATAACGTACCTGCAGGCTGATTTTACGACCGCCCATCAAACCATGCTGTAATTAAATTGGTTGATGGGGATAAAAAACAAACTAGTGGCATCAGACTGAAGCTCAGATGAAGAAGGTTGTGTCAGTATTTAGCTCTGTTAATGCTTCAGTTATTGTCTCCGTATAAACCCAGCAGTCATTTACTTTATGTCTCTCCGTCTCTTGTCCAGACTTCCTTGGCTCTGTTTAAAACCAAGGACTTCTCAGTAAAGCGGCGTTTCAGTGACTTTCTTGGGCTGCACAGTAAACTGGCCTCCAAGTACCTGCACATAGGCTACATCGTCCCCCCCGCTCCAGAGAAAAGCCTTGTGGGTAAGTAGAGCCTCTTGGACTCCTGGAGAGTTACTCCAGACAACAGGATCATTCAAAAAACTTTATTTCTAGAAGCTGAGATCTCTTAAACTCTAGAGTTTCTTAGTCGGTTATGTTAATGAGCGTCCACTCGTCTGCAGGGATGACCAAGGTGAAGGTGGGGAAGGAGGACCAGTCGTCCAACGAGTTCGTGGAGAAGAGGAGGTCGGCGTTGGAGAGGTACGACGTGAAGGAAACACAATAAAACACAGTCAGAGGAGGTTGTTTAGTCTGTCAGGTCGTCGCTGCTTTCACTTCATCTCAGATATGGACAAATAATCCAGAACAGGACACGTGAAGTTGTGGTTTTCTTCTGTGGTCGTGCAGCTGTGATCAGTTTCAGATTTAACTCGTGGTGCGTGCTCTCTGCATTTTAAAGGTGAAGTTAGGAGACGTTACTGTTAGCTAGGAGGCTAGGTAGAGCTACTGTTAGCTGGGAGGCTAAGAAGCTAGGAAGAAATGCCGTTAGCTGGGAGGCTAGGAAGAGCTACTGTTAGCTGGGAGGCTAAGAAGCTAGGCAAAGTTGCTGTTAGTTGAGATGCTAGGACGCTGGACGAGCTAGTATTACGTGAGAGGCTAGGAAGAGCTACTGTTAGCCTGGAAGCTAGGAAGAGCTGCTGTTAGCTGGGAGGCTAGGAAGGGCTACTGTTAGCTGGGAGGCTAGGAGGCTAGGAAGAGCTGCTGTTAGCTGGGAGGCTAGGAAGAGCTACTGTTAGCTGGGAGGCTTGGAAGAGCTGCTGTTAGCTAGGAGGCTAGGAAGAGCTACTGTTAGCTAAGAAGCTAGGAAGAGCTACTGTTAGCTAAGAGGATATGAAGAGCTACTGTTAGCTGGGAGGCTAGGAAGAGCTACTGTTAGCTGGGAGGCTAGGAAGAGCTGCTGTTAGCTGGGAGGCTAGGAAGAGCTACTGTTAGCTAAGAAGCTAGGAAGAGCTACTGTTAGCTAAGAGGATATGAAGAGCTACTGTTAGCTGGGAGGCTAGGAAGAGCTGCTGTTAGCTGGGAGGCTAGGAAGAGCTGCTGTTAGCTAAGAGGATAAGAAGAGCTACTGTTAGCTGGGAGGCTAGGAAGAGCTGGCCAATGACTGACCACCAGGTGTCACAGCAGTTGTTTTCTATCTATATGTCTTTGTTTTGGGGGGGCGGGGCTTAGTGGGGCTCCTTCTTATGTTGTCAGGCAGCAGGTAGACGGTTTGTTGGTGTTTCTTTGAGCCTTCATCTCGGTTCATGGTGTTAGAAGAACATATCAGAGGCTTGTTTTATATTTAAGGCGTCCGTGCTAACCACAGCCGGCGGCTAACGAGAAGCTAAGGCGACTGAATGTGTAAAGATCATCCTGCTCAGAGCTTTACAGGCTGAAAGGTTAAAGCACAAATATTAGATACATCATTATCACAACACTCGTCATCTTGTGAGCGTCGGCCTGCGCTGAATGCTGAGGAGGCGCAGAGGAGGCGCAGAGGAGGCGCTGAGGGGGCGGGGCTGACATTCTGCTGCCCTTTTACTGACGGCGTTTGATTGACAGGAAGGTCAGCCAGTGACAGCTGATGGAGCTCAGAGCTGGAGAACTCCACGCTGATGGACACACAAGGTTAATGAGAGCAGATATTTACACTCATGGACGTCTGAGCGTTAATAACAAACACGTGTTTTTGATTTCACCTTCATCTTACGCCTACGCGCAGACGACAGCGCCAGGGCCGTCATGGCTAACGTCAAGTTTTATCCAACACATAGTATGTTTATACACGGAGAGACTCATTTAAACTCTGTAGAGCTCTGAGGAAGGAAAATCTAATATAAACAACATTTAGATTAAAAAGACTTTCAGGACGTTTGAAGTAGATGTTTAAAATTCTTGTTTCTTGAAGAAATGCAAAAACACAGAGACATGAACTGATTTAATTGCTAATGACAAGAAATTTAAAATAGGTTTTCAGACGTTTCCTGTTCTGTGTGCAGCAGTGAAGAGTTTGTGAGATGGTACGATGTGAGTCTCAGTGATTAGAAGCAGTTTAAAGGATTGAAGCAGGAAATGACTCAAAGCTTTTCCAGCGTAGACGAGTCAGGGCTCCCAGGAAACTTAAAGTTATGGGCTAATGGTTCCACTGACGGTGTAAGAGGTTCCTCATTCAAAGGTAGAAAAAGTTAGAAAGGATGATTAATTCATTTATCAGGAATACGCCTCATATGGGAAAGACATAATGGACTGGAAGTGAGGGATCCAGTGGTGAGGAGTCAACTACGGTTAAGACAAGGAGGAAGTGGAACCTTAAAGAGTCAGAACAGCAGCTTGGTTCCTCAGAACAGAACCACTTCAGTTCTGAGATGTTGGTGGGTTTCCTCACATCAACTGCTGCTTCAGGTCCAACAACAACATTTCTCTTGGATTAAGGTCAGGACTTTGACTTGGCCGTTCCTAAACATTCATCTGGTTCTTCTTTAACCGTTCTCTTGTAGAACCACTTGTGTTCTTGGTTCTCCTTGTCTTGCTGCATGACCCAGTTTCTCTTCACATTCAGCTCATGGACAGATGTCCTGACATTTTCTTTTAGAGTTCATTGGTCCATCAATGAGGACAAGGCGTCCTGGTCCAGATGCAGCAGAACAGGCCCAAACCAGGACATTAGCTTCACCCCCATGTTTGATGGAGGGATGAGGTTCTGATGCTTCATCTCATTTAAACCAAACTATTCTACTTTGGTCTCATCTGTCCACTAAACATTGTCCCAGTAGTCTTGTGTCTTGTCCACATGATGTTTAGAAATGTT
Organism: Planiliza haematocheilus; assembly: GCA_005024645.1. Taxonomy (NCBI): domain Eukaryota; kingdom Metazoa; phylum Chordata; class Actinopteri; order Mugiliformes; family Mugilidae; genus Planiliza; species Planiliza haematocheilus. The sequence goes on from SRSE01000511.1 coordinate 204,793, forward strand.
CTTCTTGGAGAGCAGTGTCTTTGTCCATCACACCATGGTTGTTCAGTGGATTCATCAACATTACCATCAGCCAATGAGAGAGAGGCCTTTAGCTGCTTAGAAGTTCCCCTGGGTTCCTCTGGTTCCTCTCAGACTATCATGGAGTGATCTTTGTTGGTGGACCACTCCTGTCGTCTTCAATCTGTCTGACTGTGGATTATTTGTGGCTTCCAAACTCTTTAGAGATGCTTCTGGAACCTTTTCCAGCCTGATGAGCAACAACAACTCTTTCTCTGATTGTTGAATCTGAACAGATGATCTCACTTCTTCCTCCTCTGATCCAGGTGTGGTGTTCTTCAGTAATGAGTGGAGTCCTGTCTAAAGCTCACATGTTCTCTGATGTGTTTCAGGTATCTGATGAGAACAGTGAAGCATCCCATCCTGCTGAAGGATCCTGACGTGCTGCAGTTTCTGGAGAGCTCGGAGGTAAATGAGGAAGCTGTTGAACTCATCAGATCCTGAGCAGACCTGTTCGTTATCATCTCATCTCTGCAGCTGCTTTTATTTTAGCGACGCTTCCTCTTTAGTTCACGGTTTAGCTGCAGCGCTGCTCCTCGCTCTGTGTCGTCGTTATTTACAAACTGCTTCAACGCTCCGCTGCAGAAAATCGACAAAGAGCCGCGTTCCTGCTCCGTCTGTTCTATTTCTGGAGTTTCACTTTCAACCCGACGCTGAGCGTGAAGTCGCAGCTGCACGTTTAGAGAAGCGCTTAGTTTGCACAGAAACTTTATCTCTGCTGGAGGGAGACCATAGATTAAAAGGTTTAATCAGGATTTGATCTAAATTTATCAAACTGTTTCCTTCAAAAAAATCTGTTTTAATTATGTTTTAATTTTACCTGGAAGAGATGTTTTTCAAATTAATCTTAATGCTCAGAAAGCTGCTCAGTTTTGTTTCTGATTGTTTTCTTCTTCTTCTTCTTCTTCTTCTTCTGGGGTTTTTGCTCCAGGACGTATTACTGCCCTAAAACTATTTACTACGACCACACTTTAGATTCTGCTTGCTTTCCACTTCATTACCACTATGTCAACACCATAACAGATCTTTCTTTTTTTACTATTTCACATAAGAATTTTGAAAATTATAAAAAAAAAACATATTCTTCTTCTTCTAAAACGATTTACTACAACCACACTTCAGATTCTGCTTGCTTTCCACTTCCTTACCTCTACAGTAACACCATAATAGATCTTCTTTTTTTACTATTTTACATAAGAATTTTGAAGGCAGTGAAGTTTGGACAGATGTTCACAGAAAAGCTTAAATCCTTCTTCTTCTTACTCTCCCTTTTCTTCCCATGGGAATGTTGCTACCCAGCGTATTACTGCCCTCTGGAGGGTAAAACTATTTACTACAACCACACTTCAGACTCTGCTTGCTTTCCACTTCATAATAGATCTTCTTTTCTTACTGTTTCACTTAAGAATTAGGAAGACAGTTATGAGTCAAAGCTGGACAGATGTTTGGGTGTAAAGTAGACTCATTTACAGAAAAAAATAAAGCTTAAAACCATCTTCTTCTTCTGGGCTTTTTGCTACAGGACGTATTACTGCCCTAAAACTATTTACTACAACCACACTTTAGATTCTGCTTGCTTTTCCACTTCATTACCACTATGTCAACACCATAAGAGATCAGAACTGTTTTTACTATTTTACCTAAGAGTTTTAAAGGCAGTGAAGTTTGGACAGATGTTCACAGAAAAGAAAAAAGCTTAAATCTTCTTCTTCTCCTTTTTCCTCTTTTGGTGCGTTTGCTACCCAGCGTATTACTGCCCCCTGCAGGGTAAAACTATTAATTATAACCACACTTCAGACTCTTCTTGCTTTTGGAGGTCTACATAACAACGTGCTGCATTATAATGCGTCTTTAGTACGTTAACATTAACAGCCACATCCTGTACACAGTCAAACTAGATGATGATGATTTTTTATTGAAGTTATAATCTTTATCTTGTATGATTCGTCGTCTTCACGTTGGGTTGACACGGCGTCTTAAAGATAACAGGTATTCACCTCTTTGTAGCAGAGGGTCGGTCCAGCAGAAAAGAACAAACGAGACAAAAACAAACACAGAAGCTAAAAAACTCGTTTTCCCTCCAAACGTCCCGACAAGGTCAAACCAGCCAGCGGCGTCTCCTGAAACTGCCTCAGGGTTTAAGGGCGTGTGGCGTTTTATTTGTCCACTCCGACTAAATCCTCTGGAACGTTTGGTCTCCTCCACCTCCTCTTCCTCCTCCTCCTCCTCCTCTTCCTCCTCCTCCTCCTAACGCTGTGAAACAGAATAAATGGCTTCGTGTCACAGATTTAACAGATGAATCGCTCGGACGCTTGACCGAGCGTGTCGGTGCGTCCGGCCCGCTTAATGAAACACAACCAGAAGAAGGAGGAGGGGGGCCTCCACTCATTCAGTGAGGGGCCCCGGGGACCAGCCTCCGTCCCCTGGCTGCTGCTGCTCCTGTTAAATGAGATTGGAGAGGAGGAGGAGGAGGAGGAGGAGGTAACCGTCACAGGAAAACCCCCGTACGTCCGCCAGAAAAGTAAACTTTCCCAAAATGAAGAAAAATGAGGCAATTTTCAGGTGGAGGCGTTTCCAGAGCGACGGCGTCGGTCCTGAGACGGTTTTTGTTTCCGTTAAAGTTGCTCATTAAAGTGGACGCACTAAATCTGGATGGAAGTGGGACGTGGGACACATTCCAATCAGAACTGGGACCGAGTAGGACACGAGATGGAGGGAAAGAAAGAAAGAAAGAAAGAAAGAAAGAAAGAAAGAAAGAAAAAGAAAGAAAGGAGCCTAAGAAAGACAAAGGTGAAGCATGGAGTTGGAAGAAGGCAATTACAGTGTAGGAGAAAAAAGAAGGGAAGGAAGAAAGAAAGCCGTACAGGAAGGAGGGAGTATGGAAAGAAGGAAAGAAAGGAATAAAGGAAGTGAAGAAGAAAATGATGATGAAGGTGGAAGTAGATGAACAGGAGAGAAAACAGAGAAGATGTGAAATGAACAGAAGGTGAGAAACAGGAAGTGACTAATTCTGTCTCTGTCTCTCTGTGTCTCTATGTCTCCGTCTCTGTGTCTCCGTCTCCGTCTCTCGTCTAGTTGCCGCGGGCCGTCAGCACTCAGGCTCTGAGCAGCGCTGGACTCCTGCGGATGGTCAACAAAGCGGCCGACGCCGTCAACAAGATGACCATCAAGATGAACGAGTCAGACGCCGTGAGTGGAGGAGGAGGAGGAGGAGGAGGAGGAGGAGGACGTCCTCAGTCAGGCTGGAGGAAGGAGACTCAACTAAAAAAAAAAATCATGTTTTCACTGATTTATTTTGAAAGTACAGATATTTGTCCAGGAAGTCCTGTTTGTCTTTCTGATCAACACGTGACAGAAACAACAACATGTTCAGTGTTTAAACCAGTTATCATGAGACGAGGTCATTGTACAATGAGAAAGTGAGCTTGTTGCCGTGGCAACAGTCCACCCAACTACTGTTTAATGGTGAAAACACGTTAAAACGCGTTGATCGTTAATTAATTAGTGAAATAGAGGGAGAAGGAAGGAGAGGGACAGATGGGGGACAGAATGAGGGACAGATGGGGGACAGAATGGTGGAGGACTGTCTCTGAATAACAGCGTCTGTGTTTGTTTCAGTGGTTCGAGGAGAAGCAGCAGCACTTTGAGAATCTGGACGTCCAGCTGAGGAAACTCCACATCAGCGTGGAGTCTCTGGTCTGTCACAGGAAGGGTACGATGCAGACTTTCAGAATAAAAGCATCTGACGCTTTAAATGCACAAAACTAAACAGTGACTCAGAAAAATGAATTAGAGGCTGCACCGGTCTGATCAGATCTTTAACGTCCCCTGTCTTCAGATCTTTAACGTCCTCTGTCTTCAGACCTTTAACGTCCTCTGTCTTCAGATCTTTAACGTCCCCTGTCTTCAGATCTTTAACGTCCTCTGTCTTCAGATCTTTAACGTCCTCTGTCTTCAGATCTTTAACGTCCCCTGTCTTCAGACCTTTAACGTCCTCTGTCTTCAGACCTTTAACGTCCTCTGTCTTCAGATCTTTAACGTCCTCTGTCTTCAGACCTTTAAACGTCCTCTGTCTTCAGATCTTTAACGTCCCCTGTCTTCCGTCCCGTCTCTCCAGAGCTCTCCGTCAACACGGCTCAGTTCGCCAAGTCGGCGGCCATGTTGGGGAACAGCGAGGACCACACGGCTCTGTCCCGGGCCCTGTCCCAGCTGGCTGAGGTGGAGGAGAAGATGGACCAGCTGCACCAGGACCAGGCCAACGCTGACTTCCACCTGTTCTCTGAGCTGCTGGGAGACTACGTCCGTCTGATCACCGCCGTCAAGGTACGCCTCTCTGTGACCTTTGACCTTTAACTGACACCTGAGCAGAGAGAAATAAGTTTTATCTAAGACTAGGACCTTAAATAAAATCAATGGATTCACCTTAAACAGGTCCTGATCATGTTAATGATTAATTATATTATTACAGATAATTAATATTTAATATGTTTTAGTTTTAATATGAGGAAATATTACATTTATGATAAAATTCCTTAACTTTTATGACATTTTTATATTATTTGTTTTATATATCATGCTTCTAATTAGGAATTTCTTAAATATAGTGGTTTATTTAAATTTAAAAAAAATTAAAAAAAATTAAGAATGCACACACATCATGTTTAAATAATATTTAATATTTAAATAATATTTAATATTATTTAATTGTTATTTAAATTCGATTTAATATTTAAATAATATATAATGTTTAATATTTTAATTATAAAATAAAATTATTAAATATTATTCAAATAATTTAACTATTAAATATTATTTAAATATTTAATATTTAAATAATATATTATTTAAATATTTAATATTATCTAAATAATATATTATGTAAATAATATTCAATATTTAAATTATATTAAATGTTATTTAAATAATATTTAATATTTAAATCATTTGCATGTTATATTATATATAACATGCAAATAACTTTTACAATTTAATTAATAAATGTATTATTTAATTTTTTTACCAGTTTATGGTGAATTTTGCTTTTGAATATTTAAAAATATCTCAATAATATTATTTATTTATTATTCTTAATGAGGTATTTTTGGTGTAGATTTACTCAATTAAAAATAAATTGTAGATGATCTGCTTTAATTTATCCCAGAGAGGATAAATGTGCAGCATTACAGCTGCGTATAATAAATATTAAATTCAATTTACCCGTGTGTGTGTGTGTGTGTGTGTGCGTGTGTGCGTGTTCAGGGCGTCTTTGACCATCGGATGAAGACGTGGCAGAAGTGGCAGGACAGTCAGATGCTGCTGCAGAAGAAAAGAGAAGCTGAAGCTAAACTACAGTTCACCAACAAACCAGAGAAGCTGCAGCAGGCCAAGGACGAGATCAAGGAGGTAAGAGGACACGTCCAGGACCAGAGGCATCACCTGTCTCTGATGTCTCTGCTGTCTCCTACTGATAGAGACAAACTGTAATGAACCAAACCAGTAAATACAGCAAAACGTCCAGAGACTAAAACGTCCCTGTCTGGTCCTAAACGTCCTAGAGTTGGTCTCCTGTGTCTTCCTAAAGTTTGTCCTTGTCTTCTCCTAGAGTGGACTGGATTCAGTCCAATAGGTTCTGACTAACAGAGGACACTAACCAACCGTCATTAAAACAGAAGAAGAAGAACGACCTAAAATAAATATCCAATAACACGATATCAGTCCAGTCATTTAAATCAGAGCTGTGAGGAGGAGGAGGAGGAGGAGGAGGAGGAGGAGGAGGAGGAGGAGGAGGAGGAGGAGCTCTTCTTCTTCTTCTTCTTCTTCTTCTCTCTCCTCCAGCAGCAGTAATGTGAAGTAAAACTGTCTCTGTGTGTTTTCTGTTGCTGTTATCAAGGCGTGAACCAAAACCCCGACTCCTGACAGGCAGCGCTTTAAAAATGAAATAAAAAAGAATAGAAACGCTCGTCGGCTCCAAATAAATCTTGGTTGTAACTCTACTGCGATCTGTCCTCGTCTGAAGCTTCTGACAGCCTCACCCGCATCCTTCTCCTCCCCCAAAAAACTCCCCCGTTCGCCTCCTAAAACCCCACATCTGACAGCTGCTGGGCTCTAATGCGTAGACCCCCGACCACGCCGCCTCCCCCGTCCTCCCCCCGTCCTCCCCCACTGAGTGAGTGTGAATCCTGACAGACGGCGCTGAGGGTGAATTTGTGCAGTGACAGCTTCAACAGACGCTCTAATAAAATACTTTTCTACTCTGGTTTGTCGTCCTGAAAAAAAAGAAAAGAAAAAGTTTTCACATGACTGAACCGTGAAGGTGCGCTTGTTTTACACAACTGGACAAACCGACAGCAGCAGAGAGGAGAATCAGGCCATGCTGAGCCATGCTGAGCCATGCTAGGCCAAGCTGGGCCAAGCTGAGCCATGCTGAGCCATGCTAGGCCAAGCTGGGCCAAGCTGGGCCATGCTGGGCCAAGCTGAGCCATGCTGAGCCAAGCTGAGCCATGCTAGGCCAAGCTGAGCCATGCTGAGCCATGCTGGGCCATGCTGAGCCATGCTAGGCCAAGCTGAGCCAAGCTGAGCCATGCTGAGCCAAGCTGAGCCATGCTGAGCCAAGCTGAGCCATGCTGAGCCATACTAGGCCAAGCTGAGCCATGCTGGGCCATGCTGGGCCAAGCTGAGCCATGCTAGGCCAAGCTGAGCCAAGCTGAGCCAAGCTGAGCCATGCTAGGCCAAGCTGAGCCAAGCTGAGCCAAGCTGAGCCAAGCTAGGCCATGCTGGGCCATGCTGAGCCAAGCTGAGCCATGCTGAGCCAAGCTGAGCCATGCTGAGCCATACTAGGCCAAGCTGAGCCATGCTGGGCCATGCTGGGCCAAGCTGAGCCATGCTAGGCCAAGCTGAGCCATGCTGAGCCAAGCTGAGCCAAGCTGAGCCATGCTAGGCCAAGCTGAGCCAAGCTGAGCCATGCTGAGCCATGCTGAGCCAATCTAGGCCATGCTGGGCCATGCTGGGCCAAGCTGGGCCAAGCTGAGCTAAGCTTGGTATTCACATGGTAGTTTTCTTAATAGATGCAACTAATAACAAAACTATTTATTCTGTTAGAGACATAGTCTAGAAGCTAAAAGACCAAAAACCAGATCTTTTTTGATGCTGTATTATGAAAAACAGACAAAAACAGAGTTTAAATATTTGAATAAACGAAGCAAATGTTTGTACTTTGACACAGTAACCATCAAAATACTGAATATTCTTCTGTCGACTGACAAACAGATTCATTAAATTGTTATCTTTGAGTTTGCATGAAGTCATTTTTAAAATGACCAGATCGATATCAAGCTCCAAACAAAACAAAAAACCATGTCCCCTTAGCGTCAAAACGTCTTCTTCTTCTTCTGTTTTAATGGTTGGTTGACGTCAAAGCTGCCAATGAAGAAGAGGAAGAAGAAGAATCCTATGTCTAAACTATAGACTGTATGAAACTGGACGGAGGAACAGCTCCTCTAAAGTGAAGCCAAATCAACTAGAGCTCCCCCTGGTGTCTGGCTGCAGTATAGGTCATAAGCTCCACCTCCCAAACATGGATTCAAACAAAGATGGCGCCGCCTGTATCCCCGGGAACATAGAGTCAGTTTGACCAATGAGAGGAAGAGGAGACGTGGTGTCCATGTTTATATACAGACTATGCTCTGGACCTGTTAAATGAAGGTCGTCCTCTGTTAGTACTTTAGGAAGACACAGGAGACCAACTCTTGGACATTTAACACCAGGACGTCTCTAATCAGTTTACTTTCAGTGAAAACATGTCCACTTAGTTATTAAAGACAATCTAATGTCGTCTTTGGTTCGTGGTTTGTGGCGTCTCCTCCATCTTCTCCTTCTAGTTTCTCACCGTCAGACTTTTTAAATCCAGACTTAGAGCTTCTGTCATGTTCTGGATCTCCATCATTAGTCAACTGACTCTGTCCTGTGACATTTGTTTTGGTTTTAGTCTCTAAAACATAAAAGTTATACCTCCACATTCTTCTTATTGAGATTTAATAAGTATAAAATAACGAAAATGACCTTTTTTTAACTTAAATATCTTGTTATGGAAGGATTCAGACATAAACCTTTAGATTAAATGTTGCATGAACGTTTGTGCAGCCTGATGCTGTTCAGAGGATGAGGAGGGAGCTGACCTTCCCTCTGCTTTATATTATACACTGTGTTTGTTTGTCTTCATATTGTTTTAACTTCATCAACATCAAGCTTTGTTTCAGAGGGAGCTAGAGTCTGGCTTCATGTCTCAGTACATAAACAGTGCTGTCAGATTATGAACCTACGCTGCCCCCTGTGGGCGACAAACAGCTACAGCAGCCACAGACTCTCACTGGACTTTCTTATGTCCAACAATGTTAATGTTGCATCAGTTTTCATTTTAAGCTCTTTGACTCACTGGGTTTGCATCATTTATTTTTGCAGAGTTATTCTTTGTTTCATTATCAGACGCATCACGTTTTCTTTTTACATCATATTTTGTCATTTAAAGACAATTAACAGAGTTCTCAGTATTTCTAGACGGAGGTTTCTGGGAGAAGTTAGAGACGTTTTACAAAAGGTTGTGCAAAGCTTTGTTTGATTGTTGATCTGCAGAAGAAATCCAAAGTCAGACGTGGTTCAGCTTTTCTGCAGAGGAAGATTAAAGTTAATGTTCTTAAGACGTCAATCAGCTGTTTACATCTTTTGTGTTTTCACGCACCAAAGTGACGAAGTGTCAGCTGACTAAAGCTCAACAGTTCATCCCATCATTTTAGAGAAGGAACCTTTGAAGGAATGTTTTTGTTCCTTTGAAAGCTCCTGGACATCAGTTCTCATTTTTAGTAGAAACATTGGAGGCTATGTGTTGGTGGACTTTGAGACTTTCATATATTAGTGAAGCTCATTTAGTTTAATCTCCCTGGAGATCTCCCCGAAGAACCTTTACACCTGGGAAAGTTCCTGGACAGAAGCGACCAAGCTTTCTGGAAAACGATTCTAACTCTAAGAACCAAGAGTTTATTAAAGTTTATTAAAACCCAAATATAAGAAAGAATGAAAATCTGGCCCAGGCTAAGCTAGGCTAACCTTGTCTGTAGAACATTTGTAGAACATCTGTAGAAGATCTCCAGCTGCTTCTCTGTTCTCAGTGTTTGGTTTTTCAGGGAGGACTTTCTTTCCCCTCAGTGGTTTTGTTTGTCCTCAGTCTTTGCTCATGTCTCTGGATCTTCCTCTATGATTTTGGAAGCTCTGAATGTTTATTTTCCAGCCTCTTTAAAATTTTGTTGCGTTTTCCCTGCCATGCCTTCCCGCAACCAGGAGATTGAGGAGGTAGGACCTGCCCTGTGTTTCTGTACGTCTTGTCTCCAGCTCCGTGTCCACCCGCCTGATTGCCACCTTTTATTTGCCCCATCGTACCGTTTAGTTCTCATGTTTGTCATCGTTCTGTTGGATCATCATCACGTTTGATTTTCGATGTTGTGTTAGCGTTCCCTCTGCCAAACTGTGCAGAGTTACATGAATTAGTTTGTCAGTGTTGATGAAATGTTCTTATGTTTAAATCTGGTGATACATTCCTGAGAGTCAAAGCTGAAATTTCTCTCTTAGGAAACAAATTTGATCTTTTAACTTTAAATAAAATAAAAGACAAACTCTTTCATGTGACAATGTAGATTATGTAATCCAATGATTCCCAACACAACGTTTTTGTAACTCAGTGGAAAACGTTTATCTGGATTTAAAGGTAAATGGACTGAAGAAGAAATAAATAGAAACAAATCCTCATGGATAAATGGTTAAATTTTATAGTAAAGATAATAGATAAATGGATAGCTAAAATAAACACCCAGGTAAAAGTCATGGCTACAGTGTTAGCTACATGTAATACCTAGCTAAAATGGTTAGCTAAAAGTAATAGCTTGCTAAAACTCTGGTTAGCTTTAATGGTTACATGGCTTTTGGCTAGGTATTACTTTTAGCTAACAAAGTAATACCCAGCAGCATAGCAAGAGTCATGTATAGCTAAAAGTAATGTCTGGCTAAATATTGTGGATAAATGGCTAACTACAAGTAATACCCAGTTAAAATGCATGGCTATAGGATTACCTAAAAAATAATACTAAGCTAAAAGTCATGTCTATATGGTTAGCCAAACGTAGTGCCAGGCTAAAGACATATAGAGTTAGCTAGATAACACCTAGCTATAACCATACAGGATTAGCTCTGAAATATTACCATGCTAAACTTTGTGTATATAGAGCTAGCTAATAGCAATGCCTAGCTAAAAGTCATGGCTATACGGTTAGCCAAAAGTAGTGCCAAGCTAAAGCCATATAGAGTTAGCTAGATAACACCTAGCTAAAACCATACAGGATTAGCTCAGGAAAAATAAAAAATACTTTGCTAAACTTTGTGTATATTGAGCTAGCTAATAGCAGTACCTAGCTAAATGTCCTGGGTATAGGATTAGCTAAAGAAATAATACTAAGCTAAAAGTCATGGCTATATGGTTAGCCAAACGTAGTGCCAAGCTAAAGCCATATAGAGTTAGCTAGATAACACCTAGCTAAAACCATACAGGATTAGCTCAGGAAAAAAAGTACTTTGCTACACTTTGTGTATAAAGAGCTAGCTAATAGCAATGCCTAGCTAAATGTCCGGGATATAGGGTTAGCTAAAAGTAATGTATAGTTTGCTTAAAGTAATAAATATTATAAACATTATAGCCTAAACGTCGTGGATGAACAGTTAGCAGCTAAAAACACTTTGCAGTCATCAGTACTTTTCATCGTACCTGTGGTGAATCTGACCGTAGAGGTTGGGAATCATGGATCTAGATCTGTTAACCTGCATGCTCGCCGCTTATAATATATAATATAGAGCGTAGCTTTGTTTAGCTTTGGTGTTTTAGTTTTAAGTTCTTAATTTTTTATTTTTTTCTCCTAGACAACTTCACGTAACGAGCAGATTAAATTCAGCTTTTAAAGACTCATTTAACCAGGTTGTTGTTGTAGTTCAGTCAGTAACTAATTAATTAATTAATTAATCACCTTTAAAACTTTATTTTACTGTTCGTCAGTTAAGTCCAGCCACTTTAATGGATTCAGCTCTTATTAAATCAGTGTTAGAGATGAGCAGATACGGCGTTAACGTTTTAACCTACAGCATTACATCTGAGGACAACTAAACAGTTTGTTCATCTTGTATTTGTTTGGCAGCTTCATAGCTGCTGTGTTTTAGGTGGATCTGGTCTGAGCTTTTATTCTGGTTCATTTTAACTGATGCTCAAACGTCCGACACCTTTAAAAGTCTTAATTTAAGCACAGAAGACGTCCAGTGTCCCTCCATGACTGAAACAGATTAAAGGCTGATCTCATGTTTATGCTCTTCCTGTGGTTTGATGTGTGTGTTCCAGCTGGAGGGGAAGGTCCAACAGGGTGAGAGAGACTTTGAGCAAATCTCCAAAACCATCCGCAAAGAAGTCAGCCGCTTTGAGGTGAGGATGGAGAGAGGAGGGATGAATTTACTTTAAGATAAATGATGCAGAAGTTAAATGTTGTTTTTATTCCTCAACAGAAAGAGAGAGTGAAGGACTTTAAAACCATCATAATTAAATACCTGGAGTCTCTGGTTCAGACACAACAGCAGGTAAACATGACCATCGCTTTTATTAATGCTTGGTTCAGTATCAGTGGCTCGTTTCTCTCCAGATATAAATGGTGTTTCTGTTTACGTCGTATTTACATTTTAAATAAAACTCATTTTAATTTGATCATTTGCAGATGATTAAATACTGGGAGGCCTTCTTACCCGAGGCCAAGGCCATCTCATAGAGTCCACACGTACGCTACAGACTCCTGGCAAACTACACTACCCACAATGCACCTGTCTCCCTGGATCTCCCTCCTCCTCCTCCTCCTGTTGAAGCCAGAGTGAAGAAGAAGAGACGTGAGGCAGCCAATCAGCTCAGAGAGACTTTTCTGCAATTATAAAAAAAAAACAACAACAAAAAAAATACCAAATTAATCTCATTTCCTCTTTTTTTTTTTTTTTTTGTCTGACCTCTGTGCTGTGTTCATGTCCCATCAATGCTGTGGGAATTTAAGAACTTAGTTGTCTCAATCTACATAATCTGAAGGCTGTAATCTCTCAGATTGAGTCTAAACTGAACCCAGCACAGATTCTAACCTGGTGTCGGTTCTTTAACGTGACGGGCCTCGAGGTGAACGGGTGAACGGTGAAGGTGGTGGAGGAAACTCACTTAATTCTAATTGTTTGTTTTATATTTAAGGTTTCTTTTAAAGGACAATCTCAACAAAGACGACGCTCAAGGTAAACTTGTGTTGTTTTCATCAGTTTGGTCTCAGACGGTATGGAAGCCCGTTCCCGCCAAAAAACAACAAGATAAAAACGATCTGAAATGATTTGTTGTCTGTTTTTACACAACTCTTCCCTCTAATAAAACATTTCACGTAGATTTTACTGCAAATAAAACGGAAACAGGTCAAAGAGAAGTTATCCTGAAACATGTTAGCATGTTAGCATGTTAGCATTTAAAAACGACATATAAACAATTTATAAATGTTTAATGACAAACTCTGATCCAGTCAGAACCAAATATGTTTAGTTATTTAGATTTAATCACAGTCTTTTAAGGATAAATCAATGATTCCATAATATTTCCTTAAAACTTTATTATAGTTTGTAATTTCACAGTTTAATTAACAGTGTCATCGTTTTAAAAAGAAATATAAGTCATTGGGGGTTTTAAAATATTAACCACAAACAACAAACATGAAACAAATAAAAAATAAAACCAAATCACAAAAATAACAGATTAAGCGGTTTAATAAATATTTGAGATAAAGGATTAAAACTTCTTTTCTTCTACATGTTTTCTTGGCATGACGGGGCTTCCATACATTGTCTCAAAAAACCACATTACCCATGAGCATCGAGGAATCAGAGTTATAAAAATAATAAATGCATTCAAAGTAAATAGATCCAGAAGTTTTTAAAGTCCTACACCTTCAGCGTCACTCCACTACTTCCTGAATGCTCTCTGATTGGATGTTTTCCTGCTGCAGTGGATTATGGGAATCGTAGTTGACTTATTCTCTGGAGCGTTGGTTTCGATCTGGAGCCGTGAAGCTGATCTTCTTGCGTCCTCGTGTTTAACGTGTCCTGTCTTGTACTTCCTGTCACTTCCTGTCCAGCGCGCTCACTTCCTCTAAACGCCTTTTCAAAACAAAAGCCTTTTTCTTTTCTGTTGCTGTATGATCGTTGAGTGAAGGCAACACTTCTGGTTCCTGTGGTTCCTCTGAGTGACTCAGTGTGAACAGAACCCTTAATTCAGTTTAACCTGAACTGGATCGGCGTCTTCTCGTCCTCAGCGTTTTATCTTTTTTTTTTTTTGCCGCAGATGAAGAATAAATGTGAAGCATCGTTAGCGATCAGCTGGCAGAGTTCATCAGGACACAGAGCGATCGGTTTCCAAACCTTTCACTAACTAAAGCACGTTCTATGAAGCTCTTCTTGAAAGAACATTAAACCTTCAAACGTCCTGAATCACAGAATCTGAATATTTTCCGTCTTTTACTTGATTAAACTTTTGAACTGGAAGTATTTTTGCTTTTGTTCCTGAGAATCATTTAACACTGTGGTGATTGCTTCCTTTTCCTTTTTGTATTTTATTCTATGTTGGATTCCACATGTTTCTTTGTTTGTTTTGCCGCTGAATGATGATGTGCAATGGTTGAGATTTATTTTGCAGATGATGAAACGCTTTATCTGAGATTTCTTTTTTCTTTTTTTAATCTTTTGTTTTGATGTGACATTCCAGCAGCAACGCGGCAACGCAGACGTTTTAATTACAATAAAGGAATCTATCTGATCTGTGGCTTCAATCAGAGCTTTATTGCTTCATGCGTCACTTTATTTAGTTTAAGTTGAGGCATTTTAGTTTTTATAAGACGATAGATTTTCATTTCAACTTTCAACAAACTTCTCAACAAGATAATATTTATTTAAAGTGAGAGTTTATTTCCCAGGTATCTTTTTTACATATTAGCATCAGAAACTATTTTTCAACTCTATTAATTAAATCATTATTTATTTATTTATTATAATATTATTATTACTTCAGTTTCAACAAGAAAATCCTGATTTAATTTATTTAAATTAATTTGAATGTTTTTAAGTATATTTTTTGTACATTTTAATAATTAAATATTTTTTTCTAAACGTATTAAATATAATATTTAACTGTTTAATACATTTATTGATTTATTTCAGAGTTTCAGCAGTTTACTATGAAAATATTTTATAACAGGATGAAGAACGTGTTAAATTCAGTTTCAACTCGATCATATTATCCACATATTTATTAAAGTAAGACAATTTAAGGCAGAAATATTTTAACTGCTCTAAAATAAACTAACTTACTAATTGTGTTGTTTATATTAGGATTATTTAAATAATAATAAATAATTAAGTTAATGGATTCATGAAAAACAATAGAAAAAAGAGAAAACGCATTAATATATTTAATTTATAATTTTGTGGACATTAGTGTTGATTCTTAACATCTTTGTATATTACAGCATATCCATCGTCTGTCCCTCTCTCTCTCTCTGTCTCTGTCCCTGTGTCCCCGTGTCTGTCTTTCATCCAGATCTAGTTTCTCATCCTCCTCATGAGTCTGAGTCGGGACGCGTCCCGTCAGCTCTGCTTTCACTGAGGCTGCAGGACAGAGTCACTTTACATCAACTTTGTCTTTTTCATATTCACACTGAAGCTTTTTGCACAATTTTACATCTTAACTTTATTAAAAGACTCAGAGCGACGGAGCAACGAGCTTCAGACCTCATCTCTGATTTTAAACATTTAAACGTCATTTACACCAAGCAGCTGTTGATGGTTCTGATCCAGTGGTAGGTAGAGATCCATTAATATTCTACTGACCACATGATGGCGCTGCTGCTCATTTACAGACACACACACTGAGATCACATCTACAGAGCTGGCTGGGGACGCATGTGGACACACATTTACATTAAGACCAGGTGGATGGACAGGTGAGACCAGGTGAGACCAGGTGATGGACAGGTGAGACCAGGTGAGACCAGGTGGATGGACAGGTGAGACCAGGTGAGACCAGGTCTGAACGGGTCCCAAAAATCTAAATCATGTTAAAAACGTATTTATTTATTTATCACTTGTATTTTCATTTCACAGCTGTTAGCTCTCTTTGATTTGTGGAGGCGCTCCTACAGCTGTGAGCTAGCATTAGCATTAGCTTTAGCTTTAGCTGGAGTGAGTTTTTCTCTTTGACGTATTCTTTATTTTTCTACGATAACGTGTTTGTAGGTCAGACTCGTTCGTGTTCCTTCATATTAATCCTCTGATCTTCTTCCGTTCCCGTTCAGGCCGGTGTCTGAGAGTAATGCAGGTAAAGGAGCATCCTTAACC
Organism: Planiliza haematocheilus; assembly: GCA_005024645.1. Classification (NCBI taxonomy): domain Eukaryota; kingdom Metazoa; phylum Chordata; class Actinopteri; order Mugiliformes; family Mugilidae; genus Planiliza; species Planiliza haematocheilus. The sequence goes on from SRSE01000511.1 coordinate 220,330, forward strand.
TCCCGCTATCACGCTAACTCAAGACGGATGGCGCATCCAGTTTTCCTGCTTCACCTCCGCCTCGGAAAGATTTCACTTTGACTCGGGAATAATGCGTCTGCATCTGTTTTCCTAACCTCTCGCTCTCACGCGACTCCAGAATAATGTAGATGTGTTTAGTTTTTGTGACCCCCTCCGCCCCCCCTCCGCCGCTATCAATCTGCCTTTAGAATAATGTAGGCGCATCTGTTCCGCTCACCCTCCTAACCCCTCCACTTTCACCGCCACCTCACGATAATGTAGGTGCATCTATTATCTGCGCTCGCTCCGGCGCCGCTGTCTGCTGCGACCTGTTTTTAGAATAATGTAGCTGCATTTACAGCCTCCACCCTCCACCCTCCACCGCCGGCCTGGTGTTATCTGAGCCAGGAGTTAGGAAGTAAAACAAAAAGCAGCCGAACGTGCAGCATCTCCACTTAAATCGTCAAACTCCTGCAGAGATATTTATTATTCCTGCTGGTGGCTAACACTACATCATTAACGCTTCCATGTTCTTTAACTTTCTCCTCTTTTCTCTGGAGGAGCAGCGATGGGGAGGGAAGAACAAAAAAAGCACTCAGGAGCAAGATAACAGTGTTGTTACCGACTTTTATTTATCATATCTCCAAATGGCGGTGTAGCTGTTGTGCTGTGGTCAGGATACAGTGACCTTAGTTGATCAACTACCCGCTCAGCCGCCTGATAAGAGCGCTAATATAACAGCTAGCCGGGGCGGGGGGAGGTTGTACTGTAATTATTTCTGCGCTGTCAGAAGGAGGAACGGACCGAGGCCCTGCTGCCGATTCAAATCTGAGAGGAAACTAAAACGAGGAGGAGGAAGAGGAGGAAGGCCCACTGCTACGACAACAACAACCACGGCGGTGGCGGCGGTGAGACAAATATCAGCCTGGAGCAACGACACGCCTGAAATTGGACCAGTTTGTCATGTACACACACACACACACACATCACAGGCCTTAGAGACTTAATACAAAGTTTAACACCAAACACTCACAGGTAGACGACTCACAAGTTCAAAGGTTTTACTCTGAAAAGGCTCCGAGCTCTTTCACTGGTTGATAATCAACAAAAACTAGCAGAAAAAATATAAGACTGAAGGTTTTCACTCGTTTAGGATGTGAAAAATAAAAAATATATGAAATAAAACATGAAACGGTAGAGAGAAAAACAACATTACCTGGAAACTAGAGGAGACTGTTAGCTGGGAGGCTAGGAGCTACTATTAGCTGGGAGGCTAGGAGGAGCTACTATTAGCTGGGAGGCTAGGAGGAGCTACTATTAGCGGGAAGGCTAGGAGGAGCTACTATTAGCGGGAAGGCTAGGAGGCGCTACTAATAGCTGGGAGGCTAGGAGGCGCTACTAATAGCTGGGAGGCTAGGAGGAGCTACTAATAGCTGGGAGGCTAGGAGGAGCTACTAATAGCGGGAAGGCTAGGAGGAGCTACTATTAGCGGGAAGGCTAGGAGGAGCTACTAATAGCTGGAAGGCTAGGAGGAGCTACTAATAGCTGGGAGGCTAGGAGGAGCTACTATTAGCGGGAAGGCTAGGAGGAGCTACTATTAGCGGGAAGGCTAGGAGGCGCTACTAATAGCTGGGAGGCTAGTAGGATCTATTGTCAGCAGGTTAGGGCTAAATTCAATATTAAGCCGTAAATTGTGACGTCAACAATATTAACAACTGGTAATTCCAGAAACTCTTGCGTCACCTGAACACAACATGAACTTTCCTTCTTTTTGTTGCTTCTTGTTCTTTATTGTCGTTTTCTTCACGTGTTCATGCAGACGTGTATAAATGTTTAAGCGTCAGTAATCAGCTGAGTGATTCAAACCTGTAAACTCCTGAAGTTAGTGTGACCTTGAACACACCATAGCGTGATCTGAGGCCTCTCCCGTGGAGGCGTGAGGATGTATGGCCGCCGTCTCTGCCTGATAGATGACACACACACACACAGCTTCCCTGATTTCGCAAATTTCTATGAAACGTGTCCTGAGCTGATGAAGGCGAGCAGATAAGAGGCTGGAGGAGGCCGGCGCCGGCCAATAGGATTCATCCATTTCTGCCTCTTATCTGCTGATGGAGGAGGACCCTGGCTCCCTCCTCTTCCTCTGCTTCTTCATCACTTTCCTTTTCCTCTCTTCTCTCGTCTTCCTCTTTTTGTCTCTTCTCTCCATCTCCTCTCTTTTATCTCACATCTGTTCTTTTTCTTTTTCCTCCTCCTTTGTTTTCTTTTTGATCTTTTCCACATTTTGTCTTTTTCCTCTTGTCTCCTTCTTTTCTGCTCGTTTCATTTTTATTTCTGTTTGTAAAATAACGTACACAGTGATTCTGGTGTTTACTGGGTCTGAACTAAAGTTAACATCAAACACTGGAAGTTTTTTATATTTAATCCAGTTTGCTCTTTAGTTTCATTACCTGCTTCTCTTACCTCTGACTAACTTTATCATCTACTGTTTTTCTTTTTAAACTCTGAACAATAAACTCTAATCTTTTTTTTAATGTTTAGATTAAAATACTTAATCGTGATTAATATCATGAACAAAATAAACCAAAAAAAGGACAAACTACCAAATAAAATATACCTTTACACACTTTAAAACTAAATTCCCGACATTTAATGGAATAAATATATTTATTATTTTTATTATAGTTAAAGATTAGGGAGGCTAGGTTAGTTAAAGTTAAAGATAACGTTACAGTTGCTTTATGGGCTGAATAGACAACACTGTAGTTAACGGTGTTAAACCAGATTAGCAGTTAGCTTAGCACACAGACACGTCAGCTTTGTTTTTGTTGACCATCTTTCTTCATTTATATTGGGAAAAGTTTAAAGAAATAAAGATGGATGGTAGAACAGCTCCTTTAAAGTGAAGCTGAGGCAACGTAATATCATCAAAATTAGGAACATCCTGTCTCAGAGTGATGCTGAGAAACTAGTTCATGCATTTGTGTCTTCCAGACTGGATTATTGTAATTCATTACTGTCTGGATCCAAATAACTCTTTAAAAAGCCTCCAACTGATTCAAAATGCTGCAGCAAGAGCATTGACAGGAATTAACCAGAGAGATCATATTACTCCAGTTTTAGCTTCTCTTCACTGGCTCCCCTTAAAGTCTAGAATAGAATTTAAAATCCTCCTCCTTACATACAAGGCCCTCAAAGGCCTAGCTCCATCATATCTTAAAGACCTCATTGTACCATATTATCCCAACAGATCACTTCGGTCTGAAAGTGCAGGCCTACTTGTGGTTCCTAGAATTTTAAAAAGTAGAATGGGAGGTAGAGCTTTCAGCTATCAGGCTCCTTTCCTGTGGAACCAGCTCCCAGTTTGGGTTCGGGAAGCAGACACTCTCTCTATTTTTAAAGTCAGGCTTAAGACTTTCCTTTTTGATCAAGCTTATAGTTAGGGCTGGACTAAACCATCCCTTAGTTATGCTGCTATAGGCCTAGGCTGCTGGGGGACAATGCACCAAACACATGTTCTCCTTCTTTCTTCTCTCTCCTCTCTCGTGTCCTCCACTTTCTTTTCTCTGGCACAGAGCTCCTCCCTCTAAATTCCTATCTGTTACTAGTCATGACATTCTGTGCTATTACTATGTAGAATGTTTACTGCTGCTCTCCCTTCTTCCGAGTATCTCTGGCCTGGAGTTGAGTGTTTCCTGTGGAGCTCCATACTACATCTGTTGTCTTGGTCTCATCATTCTGCCCAGTCTCCATGGAATCCTGCTGTTATCCACTCCTACCAGAATGAACGATTCTCCAACCTGCTGATGATTCCCCTTACATTTTCTAACCGTCATTAACATCATTAGTTTGTACCATAGCATCCCACCTGTATGCTTTAGTCAGATGTGTGTATCTATGACAGATGTATGTTTATCTTGCTGTTCTCTTTCTCTGTCTGTACCTGGCTGGCCTTAGGCAGATGGGTCCCTCCATATGAGCTGGGTTCTGCTCAAGGTTTCTTCCTGTTAAAAGGGAGTTTTTCCTGCCACCGTCGCCTGCGGGCTTGCTCTGGGGGTTTTAGGCCGGGTCTTGTAAAGCGTCTTGAGACGATTTGTATTGTTTTTGACGCTATATAAATAAAGCTGAATTGAATTGAATTGAATTGAACTAGAGCTCCCCCTGGTGTCTGGCTGCAGTATAGGTAATAAGCTCCACCCCCTCCGTGTTAGGGGCGGGGCTTGGGCCAAACTAAAACACTAACAGATGAGTCAAATCACTTATTTCAGGGATGGTTTCTGTCATTTTAGGTAGTTAATATAATGTTGATGAATGTTTGAGTGACATGACAGGACAGCCACTTCAGCATCCAAAGGATGTGTCAACACGTCCATATTTATATACAGTCTATGTGTCTCGTACAGTACACTGTAAAAACTTGTGTATTTGTGTATTTTCCATCTGTAGAGATTAAAGATCAGATGAGGATTATGATGTGTTTCTTGGCACAGCTGATTCACTCGCTGTGTTTCTACTGAAAAACAGTTTGGTCTCTAAAAACCTCTGAGACTTCCTTCCGGTAAAACTGCCAGCGCTGCCGTTCACCGGGGCCGAGACACTAGATCTTCTTTAAAACACTTCACGCCTTTTCTGTTGTTCTTTTTTTTTTTTTTTTTTAGAGGACTCTTAAAACAACATTGATTGTTTCCCAGAATGACTTTCTGTCGCCGTGGTAATGATTATGCAGATGTGGCACAACCTTTCCGTTTGACGGGACGTTCCCACGGGGGAGGCGGTGACACGGTGGCTGTTGCCACGCCGACAACTGCCCCGACATGCCACCGCCTCTTCTCCACCCACCTGACCCCTTCTCCTTGGCCTTTTCCTTAACTTTAACCTGAACGATAACACGTCAGCGGGAATTATCGTTTTATAACTGTGTTATTTTACCAGTTTTATTTAATTTAACACCAGATTATGGTAAAATGTGACCCATGAGTGAGACTCCACACACACTGAGTCATTAATACCTAATAATACTGATGAATTATCTAAATATATGATGGGATTTTATTAAAAAACTAATTAATCCTTCACTTTTTCCATAAAAACAGCAGAATAAAGTAATTTATAGTTAAATTATCTGTTAAAAATGCTTAAATGATAAATCTGTCAGGGCATGTTAAAAATATATAATTTATTTTGCAGACCTGCTGTCAAAAATACTATTTATAAGACTATTATTTGAATAGATAAAGCTATTTTCTGTGATATATATGTGTATATGTAAATATCATCTTGTTAATGTTTTGCAAATTTATTTTAAGTAATATAATATAATATAATATCTTCTATATCTTTATTACATCATGTAAAAAAAACCTGTACACCTGTAGTCAAAAATATTATTTTATCAAATTTGATTATTTTCTCAATTACATTATTAATAAATAGATAAATATCATGTAAAAACAACGTGTACTTCTTTTCTAAACCTGTTCATTTATAATATCTTTTCATTTCCTGGTGTCTGTGTTCTATTTGACGTATTTGATGTGTACCTGTGTAAAACCTCTCTCCTCTCCACCAATGACAGCCCTGCACTGATTTATTCTCTCTGATGATTGGCCGTCTGCCGTCTCCTTGACAGCGAGCCTTCTTCATCATATCTTCACCTTTCCTCTCTTCTTCTTCAGATCATTTTTCCTTTCATATTAAGTTTTTTTTTTCCTCTTCCTCTCTCTCTCTTCAGCTCCGGCGCTGGATTTTATTTGACAGGAAATATTCCAGGCGATGCGGCGCTGGTTGTAGATCTCGGGCTGTGGCAGACGCTATCGACCGGGCTCATTTGCATACATAAATCTATTGGCTATCTGACACTTGCCAATATTCTGGGCAGCAGGGAGCGGCGGTGCTGAGTCGGCCGGGTCACATTATCATTGGTGATGGAGCTTTGATGAAGTGTGACAGCGCTGCACAGCTGCTGACCGACTGGCTCAGCGACTGCACTGTAAAAAAAGAGTCAGGATGCTAACAACACGCTAACGCAGATTCCTTTTAACGCCGTTAAAGTTTTGGTTTTCACAGAAGACGTCTGAGGAGATGGTTTGTAGGAGGATGAACGCTGTGGAACTTTCTGTGCTTGTTCATGTGAACGACCAATCACAGTCGTCCGTGCATCTTTGCGTAGTTACCTTTCTTCTGGGAGGAGGCGTACCTACGACGTAGAAGTGAATCACATCTATAAACTAAGATTTATTATGAACTCGGCCCAAATTGTAGTTTAGGAATCAGGAGGAAAGCAAGCAGAGTCTAAAGTGCAGTTGTAGTAAAGAACTTCCCCCTGCAGAGGGCAGTAATACGCTCTTACAAAATCCCAAAAGAAGAAGAACTGAAGAAGACTTTTGAACATAAAGATGCTTCAACAACTTATCTAACGATGTTAACGTCGCTATGAACTGAGCAGCTGAGAAAAATATCTCCTCAAGGTACGGAAACAGATATTTAAAAAACATGTGTGATTAATTTCTGTTAAAGTAAATATGGAAACCATGCCAATAATCATGATTAAATATTTTATATATTCACAAACAGACCTAATTGCGATCCTATACTGTGTGGATGCCGATATCTAAAACTTGAAATGTGAAAGCTAGACATTTAGAAACGTATTCATAAGTAAAAGTTCTGCTTTTA
>SRSE01000512.1:0-110498 GCA_005024645.1 Planiliza haematocheilus
ATTGAAATAGACAATTATCCAGATGATGTGATCTGTTCTGTGTTGTGTTTTCAGGTCCCAGCAGTTTGTCATTCCCGGTACTCACACATGTAGAAAACTGAGGTCACATCATGTGGGAGAGAAAGTCACTCTGTGTGGCTGGGTCCAGTACCTCAGGTATTAGCATCTTACTGCTGTTAACTACTCACTGCTGAGTGACACCGGCTAACCTCACAGCAAGAAAGGTTCTGGGTTCCAACCTGCTGGCCAGCAGGGGCCTTTCTATGCAATGAATGTATATTGTATGCATGCTTCTTAGGTTAATTGGTGATTTCCAATAGGTGTGGATGTAAGTTTGAAAGCCTGGTTGTTGCTGTGATAGACTGGAACAGGTTAGGCTGCAGTGGTAGAGAAATGAGCAGGAACAGATAATGAATGAATGAAGATAACTAATGAAAATAGGCTATTCATTCATTCATTCATTCATTCATTCAAGTTGGAATCACACAAGCACAAGGTGTTGACCTGGCCTCCAAATTCACTAGATCCCAAACTGATCAAGTATCTGTGGGATGATCCACAGAGGCCCCTCCCCTCAACACATTGGACCCAAAGGCCCCCACTAACAACATTCTGTTATCAGACACCACAGGACACCCTCAGAAGGACCATGTCCATTCTTTGATGAGTCACAACTGTTTTGGAGGCACAAGGGAGACCTACATAATATTGGGTGGTCTTAATGTTGTGTCTGATCAGTGTATCATTTAGTCATACACTGAAGAAATTGAATCATCAAAAGTCAGCGGAAACTGTGAATTTCATACCCAGTAGTCTGCCAGTCCATCCAGTAGATGTTAAGGTACTGCACAAGGTACATAAAAAATTGTGGAACTAAAGGCAAAGTTAGCGTGTCAATAAACAGACAGAGAGTTGATGGTAGATTTCCCTCTGCTTTCCATAACTTACCCCACACTTCTTTTTGCGTAATGAGAACATGTGTAGTTGTATTTATATTACATGCCAGTTTGTTTGTGTGACCATCACTCTGTTTCTGCTTCCACCAGACAAGACTTGTTTGTCATCCTGCGGGATTTCAGCGGCTTGACTCAAGTTATAATTCCTGAGGAAGAAGTAAGGAAGAAAGTAATCAAATACCACCATACATTGTATTCATCTTATTATGAATAATAAATATGATACTGATAGTAATATGAAACTTTTTATATTAATATCATCTGAATACTTGCAAAAAAAGGAAAATAATGCAAAATTCTACTATTCATGACAGAAATCTAACATTGTTTTACTTTAAGTCTGCAGGTAACTTGAAAACACTGCTGTGTGATCTGACAGTCGAGTCTGTTGTCAAGGTTACAGGAACAGTCAGACAGCGACCAGCGGGACAAGAGAACAAGGTCTGTCTAATAATCACAAAAAATGTTAATCACGTCTGTGTGTTCTGATTTGACTGAAGAGTGATATTGCGAATGAGATAGATTTTTGGGGCGGCACAGTGGCCTGATGGTTAGCACTGATGGCTCACAGCAAGAAGGTTCCTGGTTTGGATCCATGGATCGACTGGGCCTTTCTGTGTGGAGTTTGCATGTTCTCCCTGTTTCTGCGTGGGTTCTCTCCAGGTACTCCAGCTTCCTCCCACCATCCAGAGACATGCTGGTTAGGTTCATTGGTGATTCTAAATTGGCCGTAGGTGTGCATGTAAGTGTGAATGGTTGTTGGTCTCTCTGTGTTAGCCCTGTGATAGACTGGAGACCTGTCCAGGGTGTAGGTGTACCCCGCCTTTTGCCCGATGACAGCTGGGATAGACTCCAGCAGACCCTGCGACCCTTAACAGGAATAAGTGGGTATAGAAGATAAATGAATGAATGAATTACTGTTCTTGTTAGAGTGCCAGTGGTTCCTTGTCATTTTAATGGTTTTTAATGTAACACTCACAGCAGGGGGAGTTAGCAAAGACTATTTCCCATACCTCCTGTGCGAAAACCAGGGATCCTGACCTCTGAACTGTATGGGGATTTGTGAATTCATATCTTCATTTGTCAGGTTGTCAATTTACCGAATGAGAACTCTCTCTGCTCATTGTGTTTTGGTCAAATCAGGGGATGCCAACAGGAGAAATAGAAGTCCAGGCTGAGAATGTGGAGGTTTTTAATGTGTGCCAGAAGCTGCCCTTTGAGATTAAAGACTTTGTCAAAGTAAGTAACTTATGTTCCATTCATGTGCACAATGGTAGAATGGTGTGTTAATCATTTATTTTATGTTGGTGCAGAAATCCGAGTCTTTGCGGATGCAGTATCGCTACCTAGACCTGAGGTCGTCGCAGATGCAGAAAAACCTCAGACTGAGATCTCAGCTGGTGATGAAGATGAGAGAGTACCTCTGTAATGTGCACGGTACGGAGAGAGAGGTTCATTTCCTCTGCTTGGTTCTGACTTTTTACTTACTGTTGGTGTTGTTGCTGCCTGTTGTTAGAACTCAGATGCAGAATCCACTCCCTTCTTGATGTGATGTATGCTGATTTCTGCCATGTGTTGTTGTTTTTCTAATTTGTAGGTTTTGTTGATGTGGAAACTCCTACTCTGTTCAAAAGAACACCAGGGGTAAGAAGGTCTTTATATATTTTCATCATATCCCTGAAATGTTATCAGAGTCGTCCTTTCAGTCAACCATTTTACAGCACAGTCAAGTAGAAGAAGAGGTCCTTTAACATCAGTTTATGAAAAATTATGAGAATTTCTTTAAGATTTAGATCTAGTGTTCTTTGTCACCATGTAGCCCGCTGATGACTTTAACAAAACCAACTGTGACTTCAGCGTTATAGTTGTTGCTTTCGATGTTGTTTGTGTTTCAGGGGGCCAAAGAGTTTGTGGTTCCATCCAGAGAGCCCGGCCTGTTTTACTCCCTACCCCAGAGTCCACAGCAGTTTAAACAGCTTCTGATGGTTGCTGGTGTGGACAGGTGAGTGCAGAGTGGAGCACAAGAAAGCAATATGTTATTTTTCTGTAGTTCTACACTTCATCTAGCTAAACATTTAGAAGACTCATCTTTCCATGAATGACAGTTATCTGGAGTTGCACCACTCACATTCAGTTTAGTCCCCTTGTGGTTGCAGACAGCTTCCTCTCTACTAATCATGCTGTGAGTGTGTATCTTTGTAATCATGTACAGTACTTGACATAATGGCTTTGCAAATATAGAGATGTTACGTCTGTGAATTTTCTTAGTCATACAGTTCATGGTGTATCCCAAAAAACAAAACTAAATAAAGGTTACTAGACTGTATCCTTGAAGACGTTTAGTCACTCATCCAAGTGGCTTCTTCGCTTTCGGAACTAAGAAAACATTTCGACGTCTTAAAGGAAACTCAGCATGTTATGTTTTTTAGTATTTTTTGGAAAGACTTTGTTACATAGTAGATATAACTCTTCAATCAGCATTTTACAATGCAGTGTAAACAGCAGCCAGAGACAGGAAACAATGCCATATTTTTAAAGTGAGACAAAAGTAGTTTAACAGTAATGTAAATAGTCATACACACATACTGGTCACACCCCACCAAGTAAGATAAATAGGGCTTCGAATTTCAGCTGTTAGAAGAACAATGATGCAACACCTGCTTCAGGTACAACTATAGCCTCTGGTTATAGACACACTGTAGCTGAAAGCCTCTCTGTTGTGAGCAGAGCCCCTCCCATGAGACATTGATTTAAAACTGTGTCCAAACTGTGTCTGTCTCCTCTGTGGCAGGTATTTCCAGATAGCACGTTGCTACAGAGATGAGGGCTCCAAACCAGACAGGCAGCCTGAGTTCACCCAGGTGAGATGGAAGATGGGAGGGTAGTTCAGAATGTCACACAAAAAATTTGTTCCCATAGTTCAGAATGTCAAGTAAACATTTGTTCCCATACTGGGAGTTAGGACCACATCAGAGCAGTCTTCTATTTTAAATGCTAGAGGTCCCGATTATGGCATAAAACACAAATTGTCTTTTTCATTCTTCATCTCATTTATTGGTACGCAGATAGTAAAGTAACACCCATGCACTACAGATGCATGTGTGTGGGTGCTGAATTAGTTTTGGTTTGTTTTTAGTCCTTGGACTCTGTCTTGGATTTTGACTGGACTTTAAGTAACATTGACTGATGTGTTATCTGATGGTTTTAAATCTGATAAAGAACCTCAACATCTCTCCCAGGTGGACATAGAGATGTCTTTTGTGGAGCAGAAAGGCATCATGTCCCTGGTGGAGGGTTTGCTGCAGCACTCCTGGCCTGCAGAGAAAGGTCCCATTAATCTTCCTTTCCAGACTATGACATATGAAGAGGCCATGAGGGACTATGGTGTGGACAAACCGGATACCAGATTCCATATGAAGGTGGGTTTCTCTCTGGGATCAGATGAACCCATCCTTCTGAACTGAAGCTAATGAATGGCTGTAATTACTGTTACTGTTGAATTTTGCAGACTCACCCCTTCCTTTCCCAAGTGTTATATTATCACCACTGCTATATATTATAGGACCAACTGCCCAAGGACCTAAAAGCCACAGTTTGATCTATCTCTAATGATTTTTGGCACACAGCAAGATTTTGTCCAGGGCTTCCTAACTACATTCAAGATGATGCATTTGCAGTTGCACCATTTTTTAATGGTCAGGAAATACCAACACTGCAGAAAAGTCTTGAGCAGAAACTTTTAAGGGGTAAAGAAATTTATTTAGACCCTGGTTCCTCCAGGAGGAAAGCAGGCAGTCACCTGAGTTGCTCTGAGTTGTTCTCAGCAACAAACTCACTGAAAAGTAGAAATGTAATGCAGCTGAAAGCAGAGCATGTTCATCTGGATATCCTCATCTCAAATAATAAAAGGTTTTAACCATGTTTTCTTTGTACACACATATGTCCCTCTGTCTTTCTTCTTGCCTACTGTCCAGCTGACAGACATCAGCGAGGTTTTCTCATCCACAGAAATTGAATTCCTCAGATCAGCTCTCAGTCAGCCAGGAGGCTCCGTTCAGGCCATCTGTGTCCCCGGTGCAGCCGTAAGAACAGAACCGTTTCTTCTTTTTTCACAAAATGCATCAGAACACACAAAAAGTTAATGGTTTGATACAATAAAGAAACACAAACTAACACATATTGTGCATCATCTCTAACAATTTTCAAATATCTGTGTTTTGCCATTCCTGCATTTGTCTGTCTCAAATGGTGTCTCGTATTTGATGGCAGAAACTTTTCACTGGCAAAGATTTGGAAGAGCTGAAACAAACAGCCAAGACTCAGTTTGGACAGGTATGTTTTTTTTTTCTCTTACATTTAAACCTTGTGTATAATTTTTGTGCTGTCATGGTGTCATTTTATGTTTCTTCATTTGTTTGTGGATAAATCTTGGTGAAATTTGACCAACTTATTCTGAATATTAACGACTAAATAAGCTGTCATTTTAAATCTGTTGGTATTAACACATAGTAACTTTAAAGCATCCGAGCTGTTTGAGTGTGGTTTGATCAGATTTGACTGACAGTGACCAAACAATGCACGAGCTGTATTTAATTTGTTGCAGAATTCCAACGGCTCAATGGGACATGTCACCTTTGCCAAATGAGCCCCGTCCCACTTTAAACCACTGAAAAGAGAAAAATAAAGAAGTAGTCATTTTAAGGTGGTAGTGGAACTGTGCAGGAAAATAAACTTTCTTCCAAAGCAACGTTATTTGCTTGCTATTATTTATATACTGTATATCACAGTGTACACAAGGGCTGTACACAAAACAGAGCAATGCAATATCATCACCTGCCCTGTAAAAAATATAGAACCAAAGAAGCTTCCCAAAGGTTTATTGCCAGAGTGTCTTTTTAATTCATGTGTGTGTGTGTGTGTGTTATATCTGTAGGACCTGAGTCTGGTGCTGGTCAGAGCAGATGGAACATTAAAGTCTCCCCTGAAGAAGCTGCTGTCTGTGCCTGTCACAGATCATTTGCTGAAGAGGACTGGAGCCATACCAGGAGACCTGCTGCTGATGGCAGCTGGCTCCTTTCAAACTGTGGTAAGAGACAGATTAGGTAAGACTGATAAAGAGGAAAACAGACCCAATATAACATAAATATACTCCGATCAGCCACAACATTAAAGCCACTGACAGGAGAAGTTAATAACATTGTTTGTCTTGTGATAATCCAATGTTCTGCTGGGAAACTTGTGGACCTGATATTTATGTGGATGTTACTTAGACACGTGGCACCCACCTAGACCAGACCAGGCACCCCCACCCCATAGTAATGACACTCCTTGGTGTGTGTCAGTTTCTTGTCATTTGATTCTCTGCTATGCTCTCAGCGTCCATTGCTAGGTAATCTTCGCCTGAAGTGTGCACAGCTCCTGGAGTCCCATGGAGTTTCTGTCCGCGACCAGACAGCCTTCCACTTCCTCTGGGTTGTGGATTTCCCTCTCTTCTTGCCCAAAGAAGATGCACCAGAGGAGCTGGAGTCAGCCCATCATCCATTTACTGCCCCACTGCCAGAGGACTCACAGTTGCTCTACACAGAGCCACACAAGGTACTCATTTAGTGTTTTGTGGCTGTGTAGAGTTTAATGTAGGTTGACTCAAGACTTATGTGGCATATTGTGTACTTCACAGGTGCGTGGTCAGCATTATGACCTGGTGTTAAATGGCAGTGAGATTGGAGGAGGCTCCATCCGCATCCACAAGGCCTCAGAGCAGCTTTATGTCTTGAAGAACATCCTCAAGGTCAGTAATGTGTTCATGAAGTATCCTTTACCAGGTATCACCCTAATGTTAGAAGCTACATTACTGTTTGTAAATGGTTTCATCACATTTTGTTACAGGAAGATCCTAGTCTCCTCTCCCACCTGCTGGAGGCTCTTGATGCCGGAGCACCACCTCATGGAGGCATTGCTCTGGGTGAGATTACATTTTCACTGAGCCAGTGTAGAGAATGCTTTCACACGCTAGATGTTGTCTCACTTACTGTAATGACTGGCAACTGTGTCTATACTATTGTCAGTTAACATGCTGGTGCAATTATAGTGCAAAGCAACATTTGGCATTTCACATAAGTAGCATGTAGTTTTGGTTTTGTTGGTGGCACATTGGTGAGAAGAAGAAGCATAATGTCACGAAATAATGAGCGTCCAGACTTTGTCAGTTGTATATATACCGTTTAGCACTTTAATTGTCATTGTCAGGGAGCCCACTCATCATTTCTAAGGGCATGGAGGTGAGTCAGAGACAATAGCCCACACGAGGAAGTTTTAACATGCAAATGTGTTAAACTAACGGCAAGATATGGAATACTCAGAAGAACATAAAACATTCCAAAAGGACTGATTGGGCTGAGCTCATGGCTGCTGCTTACCTGAAGACTGAAGTTTGAAACACAGACAACATTGCTGCCAGGCACTGCCAACCTCTTCCATTAGATACCCACTAGTAGTGGTTAGAATCAGCTTTAGGACCAAAGGTTAACAGGTTCGCATCCCACCGCATCCATGACTGTGGTGCCACACTGCTATGTGAATGAACATCAGTCGATCAATACAGTAAAAATGATTACAATTATCATTATGTCACCTCTGGTAATTCAAAGTTAATGAGCTAAAAACAAATGATTTTATATATATATATATATATCTCAAGTTGTCTTATTACATCCTTGTTTTTTTTCTAGGGCTGGATCGCCTGGTCTCCATTATGGTCGGTGCTTCTAGCATCCGTGACGTGATTGCCTTCCCCAAGTCGTTCCGCGGCCACGACCTCATGAGCCAGGCACCCGACTTAGTGTCAGAGGAGGACCTGAAGCCTTACCATATCTCCATCAAATGGCCAATAGAGCGAGGAGGAGAAGAGGGCAATTGAGGAGGGCAATAAAGGGATAAAGAGACGTTTCAGGAACGAGTGCTGTTTTCCTGTTTTTTTAGATCTCTGTAACCCTGACAGTAGAGGAGAGATTGCGTGGCTGAGGAGACAGAAATGTGAAAACCAAGCTGCAAATTGACTGAAGACTTGGCCAGCAGAGACAAGGAAGTGGAGATCGGCTGCATTTCAGTACTGAAACTCTGAAGAGGAAGAAAAAAGTGCTTTGGAATATCTGAAACAAAACAGGCTGACAACCAAGTGTCAAGGATAACAAAAACCCCCTTGGGGTTAGTTTGATGCTGCAAATCCTTGTGGTTCCACACAATAAAGTTTTTGTATAAAACACACGTTCCAAGGACTTATTTCTCTACTGACTCCAAGCAGCTTCTGTTGGTTTAGGTCACATTTGTTAGCGAGCTTGGAATGCAAACCAAATTTAATAATATTAATAATATTGGAAACTTTATTATACTACATGACAAGTACAAGTATTTTTGAACATGTTCCTTGATCAACACTGATATATCTGTAGAAAGCAAAAAAAATAAATAAAGAAAACATATTCACTCACTTGCATCTAGTGGTGTAGTCATACAGATACAGAAAGATGAAGTAAATATGTACTGTAAATGTACATAGTTCCCAATAACTTTTCTTAGGTCTGTTACAGAGCTGACTGGTTTCTTGGGGTTGCTTATCCAGTTTTACATGGTAATCAAGCCATATATCGCTCAATATTCTATAGTGTACAGTGGGTACAGAAAGTATTCAGACCCTCTTAAAAATGTTCACTCTCTGTTATATTGCAGCCATTTTCTAAGACCCTCTGTCATTCCTCCTTGTAGATCCTCTCCAGTTCTGTCAGGTGGGGTGGTGAATGTTGGTGGACAGCCATCTGCTGTGATTTCCAGGAACCTCCTTAGAAACCTGAAGTGCAGCAGAGATTATTTTGGCCAGATCTGTGTCGTGCCACAATTCGGTCTCTGAGCTCTTCGGACAGTTCCCTCAACCTCTTGATTTTCATTTGCTCTGATGTACACTGTGAGCTGTAAGGTCTTATATAAATAGGGGTGTGTCTTTCCTGATGAAGTCCAATCAATTTAATTAAATACAGCTGGACTCCAATAAAGGTGTAGATCAGAAGAAAATGGAAATATATGCGTGTCACAGCAAAGGGTTTGAAAACTTATGGTCATGTGATATTCCAGTTATTTTTTTTTTTTTTTAATCAGTTTGTAATATTCAAGACTCACATGATGGCTGTCAAAGACAAGGTTTTAGAGTTATATTAATGAAAAAGAGAAATTATGGAAAATATTTCACAAACTATTCACAATCAGCTTACCATGAAGACACCATTGACTGTTCAGATGGTCTGCTGAACCAGTTTTAGGAAGACAGTATATATTTGACATCCAGTATACACTAATGCCAACATAGCTAAGGTATGACAAAGCCACACAGACTGGTAAAACTGGCCTGTTATTTACTTTCCCCAAATTTACACAGTCTCCAAGATGAAAGCAAAGGTATATTTTTTTCTGTAAGGCAAAAAGACAGCATACTATCACATGTCTAACTCATATACCGTATTAAAAGAGCAAAGGTCCTCAAAGTACAACAGTTAATAATAAGGAACGATAATGTAACAGAAGGTCTTCAAAGTTAAAGGAATATTTTCTATAAACATTCCTGCTGCTTTCCAGATAACTAACTATAGATTGCTGGTGATGAGAAGGACCTGCTCAGCAAGGTGTTTAACAAATCAAAAGGGTTGTGCAGAAAGAAGGTGCAGCAATCTTCAAAGTGTGTGGTAGCCTATACAGTCAGTGGTGGTTATGAGAGAAAACCCCAGCACCCCCCTCCCTAACTAAACCCAAAAGTTTACCATAAACACTGGACTTGTTTATTCACATCAACTGATATTTTTAAGAAATCCACATTTTCCACAAAGAAAGCATTCGATAGTCTACCGTATCAAATCATTGCAGGAAACTCATTTTGTGAAGCAATGTCAGGGGAGCAGGAGAATATCGATCACCGCATCACGTATCTCTTCAATCAAGGCCTGACACAGGCTGAAATAGCTTTATGCCTTGCTATAGATAATGTCCATATTAGTTTGCGCCATCTGAGAAGACGGCTAGCAAGGCTTCAGCTTTATCGGAGGCGCAATCTAACTGAGCCTGATGTCGTCATTGACTACATAGTTGACCAGCTACGAGGCCCCGGACGTCTCCATGGATACCGGATGATAGGAAAACGGAGAAAGATTATCTCGTTATCACGAGAAAACGGAGAAAGATTATCTCGTTATCACGAGAAAACGGAGGAAAATTATCTCGTTATCACGAGAAAACGGGTGGAATAAAATGTATGTATGTATGGCCGTTTAGGGCTTCCGTACCTTTGACTGTATACATTTCATTTATTATTTTCTTTGTACAGTCAATGGTATTTACGCTACAGTCCTATCCGGAAATGAGCTGTTCTGACGACCGTAGACCATTGACTGCCATAGACATATCATTGACTGACTACAGGGATAACCCGGAAGAGAAGGGACCAGCTTTGACCTCTGCGTTGTGTACGTACTACGTAGAGAGGAAGAATGAACAGAGATGCGATTGTTCTGCTGTGCCGTCGACACCACTGAACACTTAGCTCGTTTCAACCAGTTAACATCGAGAGTAAATAGCAGTGGAGGCGTTCCAGTAACGGAATGTCGTTGCACACAGAGAAGACAGTGGATTATTCAATGAGTTTTGTCCGGCAGACGTCGGACGACGCTAAACGGCAGACCAACTGATCGAAAATGTCCAGTGTCTGTGGGTGTGTTATATGACAGCTTCAGTTTATCTGCGTTTTGGCTTACACTCCAGGTGTAAAGCAGCACGGTAACGTTTTTTGGACCTCTCGGCGGCGGAGATAGCCACGTCAGCTTTCTTATATCTACCTGGCAGTGTGCACAGCCAGTACTCCTGTGGTCTTCCATTTAGTTTTTATTTTCTAACCAAAAATACAAACAAATTAGAGAGTCTCCTTATCCCCATGGCGCCAATGGGTATTCGACTGTCACCGCTCGGTGTGGCGGTGTTCTGCCTCCTTGGTGTCGGTGTCATCTACCACCTGTATGCCGGGGTCATCTCCAACCGCATTGCTTCTTTCAGGTAAGACTCTCATGTCAGTACTGTTAATGGTATATCTTTACCTGTCATAGTAACTGTGTCTGCCAGATGGTGACAATAAAGCTGAGACAACTTGTCCTGAACTAATACTTCTAGACAATTCCTCAAATGTGTTCTAAAGAATCGATTTAGAAGAGAGAACCCCAAATCTTAAGGTAGCTGTGTTGACCACCCTTACCATTAAAAAAAGGTCACGCTTCTTCCTTTAGTTTCTGAAGATAGTTCTTGGTTCTTATGTATTTGTCGTTCCACTTCTTATCACAATCCTCTGTGATGGTGTTGCATCATGGTAAAACATTTGCACATTAAATGGTGACACCTTGGGACACAAGTTAAGAAAAAATGTCATACAACCCATTGGAGCTAGCCTCGCTGCAGTTTGAACAATCCTGCAAGCATGTTAAACATTTGATGTAATTCCTATTGTTATCTCTTAAGTCAACACTATATAAGCTCACTTAGGCCCACTTTGACTTTGCATTAACACCTGTCCTGGACAATCCCATCCCAGGCAGCCAACTTTAATTACCTGTGTACACACCTTGCATTACAATGCGTCTTCACTTGCGTCCTGAACCAACCGTTGAGATCTTATCTAAGTTTTACGCTCTGTATGCATATAGTCAGACAGTGCGCAGTGGTGCTCATTAGAATACTGTAACAGCAGCTTTCTCTAAGTAATCCCCACAGCTACGTCAGAACCGCAAAAAGGTGTTTGTTGTGTGTGCATTGTGACTTGGGGATATGATACATATTTTGGAACAAACTAAAAAGTCTCTCTCACGAAGTCACATGAGTTATTTTATAGACCAGCACAAATGACATATTAAACCATTTGCATTGTAGTTTAACGCTGTGGTGTTTGAAGCAGTGACAGAAAAATCTTAATAAAGGTAAATAAAGACATTGATGATTGTTCAGCAAATATGTGACTTAACTCCATTTCATTTCGTTGTGTTTTTTGATGACAGAATCACACAGTGTTCTCATGTTCCTTTTCAAACTCTGCTTATGTAAAAGCACCCTTACTGAGTAGGTGGTTTTTAATGTCAAATGGCTTGTATTTATATAGTGCTTTTCTACCTATTGGTAATAAGACCCAGGGCGCATTGTGAGCTCTGCTAAATGAAGGAATGCAGTCAAATGTTTCTGAGATCAGATCAGTTGACTGTATCCTCACTGTGTCCTGGGTGTGTTCACACATGTACTTTACGCTGGCAACTTGTGATCTGATTGTGAATTTGAATGCAAAGTCTAAACTGAGCTGTAGTGTTGAATAATTGTATTTGTTCATACTGCTGCTGACTGAAATTGATTATTAAACTCCCATTTTTGGAAGAGTGCTTATATTGATGCAGGTGAAATATTATTTGTATTAAATAAAAATGGAGAGGTTTAACAAATAATACAATAGAAACTATATAAGGTCCTCTGCTAATCTGAAAGAATCACCACTGCTTGTGTTTCACCTGTGAGAAAATCCAGGATCTTTGTAATTGTCTGACATAAAATAACACATTTAATGAAGACACTGACTGTGAGCACAGATATCAAGGGAATGAAACTCTTCTCATTCCTGCCCAAAAGCTAATGAGGCTAAAATAGTTTCACCAGGTTTGCAGTGAAAATTGATTAAAGCTCTTTTGACCAGAGGCTAATAAATCATTATTCTGTGATGTCGCGCAGACTGAAGAAAAAGGTGGATCTGAGGGAACTGCTGGCTGTCTCTGTGGAAGCTGCAGTACTAGGAGGCAAAGAGGTAAGACATAGCCTGTGTCACACAATTTATCAAGCAAATGTTAAGTCTTTTGTTAAGTGAGAACAATAATCGGTCAATCAGTATTGATTCACTGTAATACCTTTTGGTACTACACACTAAATGTTTTGATATACTAGAGCTAAAAAGCATGATTGTCTGTTGATTGTTTCTTAACTGACAAAATTTACTTCAAAATGAAGGGTCATTTCACCCAAACTGCAAAAAACACATTTTCTCTCTGGACCTTATTTACCATGCTGATAGTTTTGCTTGAAGGCCCTTTTGTCAAAAACTTACTTTAGTTGTGAAAAGCACTTTCAGTTTTATAAAAAGTTTTATTATAGGATAAATACGGTACACAGCAATGGCAAATCAACAGTGTTGTGGGAAAATGCAATATTATTTTGACCACAGTCAAGTCAATACAACAGTCAGGACAGACATTTGCCACATTAGAGTGTTTCAGCTGATGGAAGTATTTTATTTTTCCTCCTTAGGTGAAAAAGGTGCGTGATGAAAATGGACTGAAGGAGAAGACAAAGGGAAAAACAAAGGAGGGAGCCAATGAGCTTCTGACTATGGGCGACCTGCAGTCTCATAGAAAGATGTTTAACCTACTAAGAAACACGTTCCCTGACGTCACGGTGAGCACAACCACACCAGCTCTGTAGGTTTCTTTTACTTTAGCTGCTGTTTTCTTTTGCAGTCAGTTCACCTCTCTTACTGCGTCTCCAGTAATGTTGTGAGTTTAATAGCTGAAAGATCCCAACCATAGCCAGTTTCACTGATCTAAGAGAGTTCAGATGCAAACTACCGTATATAGTCAAAAAAAGAGTTCTCATGGTTTAAAATGCACCTGATACACAGCACATATAATTCTTTCTTTACATGTGTGGTTTCAGGTGTTCAGTGAGGAACATGACAACACGGTGGATAAAGAAATCACCTGGAGCCGCGACATTCCAGCTGACATACTGGACAAGATTGAGGGGGGGAATTACATTTCTCCTGAGAGCGTCACCGTGTGGATTGATCCTCTCGATGCAACACAAGAATATACAGGTGTGCATATTGCTGAAATTTAGCCATCTTAATGTGTTCATGACATATTGGAGAACATTATGTGCATCTGTCATTGAGACAGTGGTGCTCCTCTTAGAGAAAAAGACTGTGTACCAAGTGTAGGATTCTTTTCAAAATTAAGAAAGCATAATTGGATTAAGGAAGTTAATCTGTTGTCTGTTTGTTCTGTCCAGGTAATCTAATTTCCAACTGGAAGCAGCCAGATAAAGCTACAGTTTATTCTGCTGGCCCCTGTGCCATTTCATTAGACATGCACCACTGTTTCTTTTGGCTAAAGCAAAATAAGACAAATGTTTGCGTATACTAACATATGCAGAATTCAACCATCTGTGATAACAACACGAGAATGTGCTGTTGCTACAGGTAGTGGTGAGACATGAAATGCAATGAAAGGCTGATTGTGATGTTGCCTCACATCGTTTCATACATAACAGGCAAAGACTATGCTCTTTCTGCACTTGCGTGACAGTTAATGACTCTTGAGAGCAGCAGGTGCCAGTAGTCTGTCATTCAAAAAGGGAAACCAGAAGAGCTACTATTAGCTGGGATGCTTGTAGCTAGGAACAGCTACAAGTAGTAACTTATTGTTCAGATAAGATGAAGACGTACAGCGTCTATGTGCTCTTTAAACTTTATTATTTACTTTGGTCACTTTGGGCGTTGGTTCTCTAAGCTGACTAACCAATCATAGAAAGCTTTCTGACTGATTCATTCTGCTGCCAAATTAATGCGATGAATCGGCTGAGAAGCTGCTGAGAGCACTCCAGCTAGGGCCACAGGTGCTCACCGACTCAGATAGCTTATCTTAGTGATTCACAAACAAATCATCATGTAAAGTATGTAAAGCATTACTTATTAGGATTAACCACAAAGACTCACAATATGCACGGACAAGTATTTCCACTTTGACACTTGCCTATTTGTGCATCTCCATCTCCACAGAGAACCTGGTGCAGTATGTGACCACTATGGTGTGTGTGGCTGTAAGTGGTCAACCACTGATTGGGGTCATACACCAGCCCTTCACTGGGTTCACTGGTAGGTTTATGTGCTTCCACAATTTAATAATTTTACTTTTTTTTTGGGATGAGGATCAGCACCTCCAAGTCTGAGGCCGTCTGGTCGTCAGTCGGAAAAGGGTGGACTGCCTACTCCGGGTCGGGGAGGAGGTCCTGCCTCAAGTGGAGGAGTTCAAGTATCTCAGGGTCTTGTTCACGAGTGAGGGTAGGAGGGAGCGGGAGATCTACAGGCAGATCGGGGCGGCATCTGCAGTGATGCGGATGCTTAACCGGTCTGTCGTGGTGAAGAGAGAGCTAAGCCAAAAGGCGAAGCTCTCAATTTACCAGATCTACGTCCAATCCTCACCTATGGTCATGAACTCTGGGTAATGACCGAAAGAATAAGGCCGCGAATACAAGCGGCCGAAATGAGTTTCCTACGCAGGGTGGCCGGGTTTAGCCTTAAAGATAGGGTAAGGAGCTCGGACATATGGGAGGAGCTCAGAGTAGAGCCGCTGCTCCTCCACGCTGAGAGGAGCCAGTTGAGGTGGCTAGGGCATCTGGTAAGGATGCCTCCCAGACGCCTCCCTGGAGAGGAGTTTCGGGCATGTCCCACCAGAAGGAGACCTCGGGGACGACCTAGGACACGATGGAGGGATTATATCTCTCGTCTGGCCTAGGAACGCCTGGGGGTTCCTCCGGAGGAGCTGGCTGAAGTGGCTGGGGAGAGGGCTGTCTGGGCTTCCCTCCTGAAGCTGCTGCCCCCTCGACCCGGACCCGAATAAGCGGGAGAAGACGAGACGAGACTTTTTTTTGCATTTTATTCACATACAGTCTGTCTTTGCTTTCAGCACTGAACAGTGAGCTCATGTTTTTGTCAGATATAATTTTTGTCCCTTCTTGGGTGGTTAAGGTGTTGGTTGTTAAAGTAACACACATTGACTGTCTTCCTTCTTTCTTCTCTTTGCCTCTGTCCCCCCGTCCTTCAGCCTGGGCGTATGTAGGTAAGGCTTCAAATATGCGACACCGGGCATCCTACAGCATCAACCCTGCAAAAGTGATTGTATCTCGTTCCCATGCTGGAAAAGTTCAAAATTATATTTGGGATGCTCTTGGAAATAGCACAAAAATCATAGCAGCAGGTGGAGCAGGTGAGTATTCTTTTTACCTTGGTGTTAATTTAGAGTTCTTGCAAATGACACTTGTCCTGTTCATGTTTTCTACATATTTCCATTTCCTGATCTTTTTTTTTCCTTTCACTGTGGTCTCACAACATTTTCAGCATTATTGCATAAGTTGAAATGGTAATTACAGGAAGGTCAAGACTCCAACAACACTTGTAGTGTATGGAGCAACTTATTAGACTGATTCATTTTGACTCATGACCTTTGAGTTGGCCTAGTAAAGTTGCTCCATACACTGAGTACACAAGTCTTGCTGGAGTCTTGACCTTTCTACAATTTCTTTTCATCCAATAAGTTGTTCATAAAGTGTTTTTGTGTGGGAGTTTGTGTCAGGCTGCATCCTTGCTGATCAGTGAATATATTGATCTGGGAAAACGTTTAAGAGTCTCTTAAAGTTAGATTATAATTGTAAAACCCAAAAATGTTGAGTAGAGGGCTGTTTAAGTGTAACTATTGTCATAATTGCTGATGTTTAATGAGAGTGTTATAAATGTATTCAGTGATCTACTTTTAATTCACAAACCGATAATGTATTTACATTCTTACATTTTACAGTCATATGTTTGTAACTTGATGAAAATTTAGATTATATTTAGAAGAGGTGCCCAGGCACCTCCTGGCCTTTTATCTGAACTTTTACCTTCTTTGTTATGTGAGTCTGGACAAGCATTTGTAGTAAAGAAGTCTACGCAGTTTTTTGAAAGATGTACGAGAGGCAACCAGTCATATCAGCTGTGGTCTAATTTTGTGTGTCTCTCTCTTAGGATATAAGGTACTGTCACTTTTGGAGATGCCTTCAACTGAAGCAGGCTCTGTGGAGCAGGCAGATGTTTATGTCCACACCACCTATATTAAGAAATGGGACATTTGCGCTGGTGCAGCACTACTGAAAGCACTTGGTAATGTTGCAACTGTTGTTTTCCATTTTTGAGTTTCCTTCTCTTAGTTTTAAATTGTGATTTTCCTCTTGATTGAACCACTTTTGGAAAGCTGCGCTTTACTTACTGGAACAGAGTGCGTTTGACCTAATTCTATTTCTGCATCAGTCACATTTAAAATTGAAAAGCTGAGTAATTAATTTAGTGTTAAACGCTCATCTGAGCTGTGCCTTCATTTCAGGCTAGTGAGAAGGATAAAGACAAACGCAGAATTCTCCACACATCAACAAACAAAAGCCAGTGCTTCAACATGTATTAAATATTACACCCAATTGTATTTTTAATGAACTATTATTATATGCCTGTAGGAGGCCAAATGACGACTCTGAAGGGAGAAGACATTGACTACAGTGGTACTCCACTCAACAAAGGAGGACTGGTGGCCACTGTGGGTTTGGATCATAAGGCCTTACTGGAGAGACTGCCAGCCGAGGACCTCACCAAGCAATGAAAGACACAAACGCAGAGCCATTGATAGTTTGGTGTGGTTGTGGCAAGGGTGGCATATGCCAGCTCTTTTCTGTGACTGAGTGGGCTGTAAATAATCAGACCTGCACGAGTTCATCATCGTGGGACACCAAACATTTATCATTCTGATCGATAGGAGTCATTATCACCTGCATGGGCCTCTGAGCAGGACAGTGGAACCAACACAGCTGCCACCAGAAACTGCAATGGCTGGAACAATGGCTCTGAATACACACTCCCATGCAACACATACACATTTTGCAGCTTGGAGAAACAATACAACTTCCTCTTCTTCGGCGTTCATACTAATGGACGAAACAAACTATGGACAACGGCCTTCACTGTCACTGAGGACAGCATCAAGGATCTAATGTGAAATACTAAACTAAGAAGCACAATGCGGAACATTATAATGAACCATCCTTAAGCTCCCATTTCTTACATGATAGGAAACACAAGAATAAGCGACACAAATTATTGCAGAGAGGCATGGTAGCAGAAACATCTTTGACTTTATCTCAGTTAGTGAATCGACCAGCCATCATTATTTGAGACTGTGTAGAAACTTGGCTTCACAGGAAAACTCCTGAATAGCCACTGCAATATGGCGTTAATAGCCACCTGATTGCATTTTATCATCAAACCAACTCTTCACCATCACACCAACTCATTTAGTGCATTTCAACTTTGGACTGATGATGGCTACTTTCACTAAGTAGTGTAAACTACTATTCTTGGCATACTTGACACCTGAGATGCAGATGTGTCAGACTGTGGGTTGCAACTTCAAAATTAACTAAACCTTTTCATCAAACACTAAAATACTTTCCCCCATTTATCAAAGCAGTCCTACGACTACTGAGCAAATTACTGTCGATTTTTGCATTTCCTTGTGAATTAAGAGCAAGGGATCATTTTAGGTTATTGTGGTATCAGACTTCAGACTGGACAGCTCAGATCAATGAATGAATACCCATGCTATATGTACAGTCAAATTCATGATTTTAAAACTATTAGAAAAGTAAACAAACATTTGTGTTTGACTTGAGTGATGTCATCTGCGTTAAATAAAGATATATATTCCAGAGGATTTGTACTTGACAAATCTGGAATTAAAAAACCTTCTGTCCATTCCCAAACCAGTTCTGCTCCTGAGTAAACTACAGTACACTGACCATACCTGGAAGGTTGAGTGATGACACCCTGATACCAGTTATATTTCCTGATTATTGGACTGTGGGCTTTTAAAGTGAACTTGCATGGTTTTCAACTTTGATTAACATTTGATCCTCTGACACTGAAAATGTCTCGGCAAACCTTTATTCCTGTCGGTTTTTACTGTATGTCTTTCTGTACTGCACCATAACTGTGCCAGTCTGCGCTGACACCTCTACAGCCAATGAAGGTGGATTTTACAGTTGCTGTGAAACTATGTTTGATTGTGGGGAAAATACAAACTCATGTCAGTGTCTTCAAGAAGATGAACTCGCAAGTGACCTGTTTCATGCTCAGTTTGCCTCTGCACTCTTTGTGTGACCTTTGTTACTTTGTTAAGATTAAAAACTACTGTTATGGAAATTGTCATTTAATAAGGATTGAAGATACACCAAACGTTGGTGCTAAGGTGTGTAATGGAGTACAATCTGTAGAGGTTCTCTGCTGAGAACAGAGCAGAAGACCGCTTTACAGTAACGTATCAGTTATACAAGGTCACTGAGTGCACACAGAAAATGGGTGGCTATTAAGAAATCATCAGATCCTGGGATTGGCTGTTGGCACCAATGAACTGGTGCAAAGATTGTATAAAATACAGGTCCAGCAGTGAAAGTATGTCAAGAGTTTAGAGTGTAATAAACATAAAATGACCATAAAAAATCCATGATCTCCTGCAGGCTGAGGATATAAGCTGTATAATGACTAAGGGAAGCTGTTACGAGGTCTGAACAGAGGGGTGTGAACGTTAAAATGGAAAAAGACATGTCTCATAGTCTGAGCTGTTACATCAGTAAGTTTGGGCCGTCATGCGCCAAGTTCTGTTTCATGACTTGAGTGTTTCATCTTCAAAAAACAAAGTTGTCAAATTATTTTTCCGTGTTAACCGTGGTTATATGACAAGGGTACTTCTGCTATAGTGAAAGCATTACAACAATGTGAGCACCACATGAGCGGACATGGGAATGTTATACACATCCTAATGGGATTATGTGAAGTGACCACTCTACAGTATCTTATTATGTAAGGGCAATAAGGACAGGGTCTCAGTTTGGAAGTGAGATGGAACAGGCTCCACGGACCAGGATGGGTAACTAAAAGGTGCTAGACAAAGAAGTGAGAAGCAAGTGGTGAATTTAAGTTGTGATGTGCCATGTTGTTAAAATGGTGTGGACTGAGGGTTGGTCCGTTGAATAATCAAGTTCTTGTTCAGCCACTGTGTGAGTCATTCATCCTGCTTCTGTGAATTCTCCAATAAAACATCCTGTGCATGATTGTATGGGCTGTGTTTGCTTTGGTCTTGAAGCAGAAGACATGGGAGGTGACTTTGCAGAACACCCGTGTGCAAATATAAAGTCATGGAACTGGCACTGATAAAAAAACAAAAAACATGTAATAACATGCAAACAAAGTGGCAAGGAAAATAATAAGGCATAACAAAACACTTTTTTTTATTTGCTATGAAAGGAATTCCTATATTCCACATGTGTATATATGCATTCATTTACTTCATTTGTAATCTTAACCAGTGCTATCTGATCAATGCAAATTTTTACAAATTGATATATATATATCATTTCCCAGTCAGAGCAGTGGTTTGTGAACGCAACATGACTTATTTGACATACTGTATATTTGACTGTCATCAGCGTAACTTTGAAACAGTTGAAATCGCTTTCAACAACAACTCATCTTGAGATTTCCTACCCAAGGCAGTTGGTTGTGAACGCAACTGACATCATATATGTGTAAGGGTTCCATGGTGTAATGGTTAGCACTCTGGACTCTGAATCCAGCGATCCGAGTTCAAATCTCGGTGGGACCTTACTTATGCCCGGGGCAGCGGTGTAACAGTGGGCATGTAACGGTCATCTCTCTCTCATGATATTAAACTTCTAGACCCACTGATGCAGAGGAGTGTGTACTCAGGTCGAATCTCCTTCGGTTTGACTGCGTGGAATACCAGATTGTTGTCTCTGCATCAACCTTCAAGATGTTTCACCTCTTTCCTGTACATTGCCTCTTAATTTTCACAGAGTCCCACCACTGTGGTATCATTTGCAAACTTGGCGATCAGGTTCTTCTCCTGACTGGAAGCACAGTCTTAAATTAGCAGTGAAAACATGGAGTGATCCTTGGCCTTGTGGTGAACCAGTGCTCGCCGTGGGCAAATCCGGGCCGCCAGAGGCTCCAAACTGGCCACAGGAAGAATTTTTGAAAAATGCTAAAATTTCACTACAGATTTTCAATAATACTAACTACTTATCCCAATTATCCACTAGGAATCACACTATTTAGCCAGGGTTGCGTACATAACACAACAGTGATACCCAGAAATAAACAGTAGATGGCAGCAACGCTCAATCTGGTGCCATTAATGACGATTTTGCTTATTGTGATTAAGATTTATTCTACGCGCTCTTTTGCTTTTAAAATTACTGTATGTGGCACCTCATTACTAACATGCCTTTGTCAATAAACTAAAAAAGTGGACACGGAGTTTTGAGTTGTCCAAGAAAAATGGACCAGTTCCTATTTATTCATGGAGGTGAATGGGAAACCTGTATGCAGCAAGTTTCCGCGCTGAAAGAATCTAATATTCGGCGCCATTATGAGACACATCTTAGGCCAAGGTGACCAGATTTCTAAAGTGAAATCCGGGGACATTTCAAACTCGGAGACAAAAAAAATAATAAGTTTTTTATCAGCATGAAATGTAGAAACTGGGACAATTACCGTTTCCTAAAAGTAATAAAAGGAACGAAGTAATACAGTGGTATGCAAAGGTTTGGGCACCCCTTAGGAAAATCATTGCATCAGTTTGTCACTTGCTGAGCTTTTGAAGCAGCAACTTTATTTTAACAAATGTTATACCTTATGGAACCAGAAACATCTCAGTAGTGAAATCATTTTCATTGGTCCAACAGAAACATTTTTATGTATATTTAAACAAAAATAGGCATGTGCATAAATTTGGGTACCTCAAAGAAATAAATCCATTAATATTTAATAGACCCTCCTTTTGCTGCAAGAACAGCCTGTAGACGCCTCCTATAGCCACTGACAAGTCCCTTAAGTCTGGCAGGTGACAGTACTTTGGCCCATTCCTCCATACAAAACGCCTCTAGTTCAGTCAGGTTTCTTGGCTTCCGTGCGTAAACAGCCTGCTTCAAATCAATCCATACATTTTCAATGATGTTAAGGTCTGGGGACTGGGATGGCCATTCCAGAAGATTGTACTTGTGCTTCTGCATGAATTCCTTGGTGGATTTTGAACAGTGCTTGGGATCATTGTCCTGCTGAAAAATCCAACCCCAGCGTAGCTTCAACTTTGTGACAGATTCTTGAACATTCTTGTCAAGAATCTGCTGATACTGAGAGGAATTCATATGGCCCTCAACTTTAACAAGTGTTGTGGATTTTTCCTGTTTGCTCCAAATAAAAGATCTCAAATCAAAGGCTTTGTCTATGTGAGCTTTATTGCATCGATCAAAGATATACCATTCGAATGGGGAGAGAGTTGTACGGAGCTGCACAGAGTGTGGGTGCCCCGAGAATCCTCTCATCGACAGTTCACATCTTACAAGAGTTTTTACGTCTTCGACTAGGCGTTGTCACTTTGAATATGATAATCAGAACCATCACTCATTGGTCTATGCCTACTCGCTTGTTGTTGCAATTTATGTTCTTTCTGCCCAGTGCCTGCATGACCTTGCAGGGCTTCTCGTATATCAACAGTTATCTACTAAGACCTGCGTGCGAGGCGAGCACACAAAGGCGGATGGGTTCACAGAGAATGTGTGCTGTATCTCAAGTCGCCACTAATGGAACACACAAGTAGAAAGAGATGCAGGTGCTTCTCTCCCACACTTGTGGGAGGTCACGCTTTGGTACGAGGCCCGCACTCAGTATTTTTCCACTACACAAGGTTTCCAGTCCCTGTGCTAGCCACACAGCCCCATAACATGATGGACCCTCCACTATATTTCACAGTAGGCAATAAGATTTTTTCATGGAATTCAGTGTGTTTTTTTCGCCATGCATACCTCCTCTTGTTCTGACCAAATAACTCTATCCTAATGTCATCTGACCACAGTATTTTTTTCCATAATGCTTCTGGCTTGTCCAGATGTGCTTTTGCATACCTCATGCGACTCTTCTTGTGACGAACACTCAGGAAAGGCTTTTTGCGCATCAGCCTTCCAAAGAGCTTTTCCTGGTGCAAAGTGCGCTGGATTGTGGAACGATGAACAACTACACCATCAGTAGCCAGATGTTCTTGTAGTTCTCTGGAGGTGGTCTGTGGCTTGTCTGTGACCATTCTAGCCATCCTTCGCCTGTGTCTTTCCAGTATTTTTTTTGGCTGACCACATCTTTCCTTCACAATGACTGTTCTTCTGGCCTTCCATTTCTGCACCACATTTCTGACTGTGGAAATAGACATCCTAAACCTTCTTGATCATTTCTTGTACCCTTCTCCTAATTCATGATAATGAATTATCTTAGTTTCTTGGTCAGTGGAGAGTTGTTTCGATGCCCCCATGTTGCCAGGAGCCTAGGACAAGCACAGCCAGCAACTGCCTCTGTTAAATAGCCTTTTTCATGATTGGTTTTACCTGTCTTTGGAATTGAAGGTCTCATAAGCTAATCAAAGCAGTTTTGGGCTGCAACATTTCAGCTACAAATCCCTACAGGTATTGAAATCAATGTGATCAAAAGGGTGCCCAAACTTTTGCACATACCATTTTTTACATTTTAATTTATTATAATAAAACTTTGTAATGATACTCTAAGAATTTTGGTCTGGAAAACACTCAAATGTCTACATCTCTGTAGAAAATAAAATCTTGTTGCTGTGATCGTCTTTTATAAAGTTATAGCAAATTATTATGAAATCCTAGAGGGGTGCCCAAACTTTTGCATACGACTACTAGTAGTCATAGCAGGGGTTGCATTAACCGAAGATTTTCCGTCACTGACCGTTTTCTTAAAACCATAACAGAAAAATCTGAAGGGCCATCAGTCATTTTGACAGATTGCACTTCACACACCTGACCACTTGGTGGCGACTGACCTTATTAATTGGCTCTTGTCTCTAATCGCAGTTTTCATTCCAAACATCACGGAACTTTTGTAAGTGCACGATTTCCTGGTACACCAATTACACTGACGGACACAAGCTCGCCTAACGTATTTACAATATTTATATATGCGGCTAACGGCTACCAAAATGAAGGAATCGGATGAAAACCACTGACTGTATATAGTAATTAGCACATTGTTAGGACTGATGGAAGGAAAGTTTTATTTTAAAATACTACCTGACGGAAGCCTTGACAGACAACGAAAAAGTCTAGCGCAACATTTGAGTAATACAATAATATGACACTACCTGAACCTGAGCACGACCGGCTACTGTAATAACCATTGTTCTAGTATGCGCGCACCATGCTAACTCGTGCTTGCTACCTGGCTACTACCTGTTGTTAATAGTTTAAATGCAATTTTATTTCTCATTCATAAAAAGCTAAATCGGGGACATTTTCAGGGACAGCTTTAGCCAGGGACAGGGACACCAAAACGGGGACTGTCCCCGGAAATCGGGGACATCGAAAAATACTACACACTGCAAGGACAACAGAAGAGCGGGTAAATGAATTGTTTGCGTGTCTGAGGAAAGAGCAGACTGTTTTTAGCCGTAGTAACCATAGTCACGACGTCAGTGATGCAGCAGTGAAAGTTAATTACCTTACTGCTAGCAAAATAACATTAGTATCAAAGACATATTGTGAGAGTGATTTTTTACTGATTAAATTGGAAATAAATTAATCGGAGAAAGGAAAATGGATGCATAGTTGCAATGATCCACATTTTCCTTATTTTCTGCATGAACCAAGCAACTCTAGTAACTCTTAAAATGCAATATTTATGTTGATGTTGCTTAAGATAAAGTACAATTGTCTCACCTCTGTACTGTCGTTGATTTTAGCAAAAGAAAAACCATAAGTAAAATAATAACATTTTGATATTGGTATGGCGTCTCATATGTTGTTTGCGACTGTAACGTGACTATTTTAACAACAGCGATTTATTTGTAATAATGTAATGGAGAAAACTACATGGTTTACATTAACAGCCTGAGCGTTGCACAGAAAGAAAACGCTCGGACAAAACATGGCTTCATTGTGTGATTAAAACTTTACGCATAATTAATAGTATAATTAAGGAATTATTTATTTTAACCAAATCAAAGTCGTTCATGCCACGTGGTAGAGAACAGCTGCGTTCTCTCATTTGCATATAGAATGTAGGTAAGTCAACGTCATAAAAGCTTCGATCCCAGTGACAATGACTTTGATCCCAGTTACACTGCTCAGTTCAGAGTTTCTAAGTAGACGGTTATTGTTAGTATTGTGAGATTGTGTATCATCTAGTTGTCGACTCTCAGACGTTCTGCTTTAGTTTTAAAGAATTTCCAGAAAATACTCTCAGGATTTCTCCTTTTATGTTGTGAGGTTGTGAATCGTCCAGTTGTGAACTCTCCGAATTTCTACTTTTCTTTTTCAGGATTTCCAGGAGTTGCTCTCAGGATTTCTGCTTTTGAGGTTATTGT
The DNA here is from genome assembly GCA_005024645.1 of Planiliza haematocheilus. NCBI lineage: Eukaryota > Metazoa > Chordata > Actinopteri > Mugiliformes > Mugilidae > Planiliza > Planiliza haematocheilus. The sequence goes on from SRSE01000512.1 coordinate 25,316, forward strand.
GAGTATGTGTGAGGTTGTGTATCGTCCAGTTGTGTACTCACTGAATTTGTACTTTTGTTTTCAGGATTTACAGAAGATACTCTCATAGTTTCGGTTTTTGTTTTTCAGGATTTACAGAAAATACTCTAAGGATTTCTGCTCTTCGGGTTATTGTGAGTATGTGTGAGGTTGTGTATCGTCCAGTTGTGTACTCTATGAATTTGCACTTTCCGTTTTCAGGATTTTCAGAAGATACTCACGTAGTTTGTCCTTTTGTTGTTCAGGAATTCCAGAAAATGCTCTCAGGATTTCTTGTTTTGGGGTTATTGTGAGTATGTGTGAGGTTGTGTATCGTCCAGTTGTGTATTCACTGAATTTGTACTTTTCAGGATTTTCAGAAGATACTCACGTAGTTTGTCCTTTTGTTTTTCAGGAATTCCAGAAAATACTCTCACAGTTTCTTGTTTTGGGGGTTATTGTGAGTATGTGTGAGGTTGTATATCGTCCAGTTGTGTACTCTATGAATTTGTACTTTTTGTTGTCAGGATTTTCAGAAGATACTCTCATAGTTTGTGTTTTTGTTTTTCAGGATTTCCAGAAAATACTCCCAGGATATCTGCTGTTGGGGTTATCTTGAGTATGTGTGAGGTTGTGTATCGTCCAGTTGTGTACTCACTGAATTTGTACTTTCCGTTTTCAGGATTTCCAGAAGATACTCACGTAGTTTGTTCTTTTGTTTTTCAGGAATTATAGAAAATATTCTCAGGATTTCTTGTTTTTTCGGTTATCGTGAGTATGTGTGAGGTTGTGTATCGTCCAGTTGTGTACTCTATGAATTTGTACTTCCGTTTTCAGGATTTCCAGAAGATACTCACGTAGTTTGTTCTTTTGTTTTTCAGGAATTATAGAAAATATTCTCAGGATTTCTTGTTTTTTCGGTTATCGTGACTATGTGTGAGGTTGTGTATCGTCCAGTTGTGTACTCTATGAATTTGTACTTTTTGTTTTCAGGATTTTCAGAAGATACTCTCATAGTTTGTGTTTTTGTTTTTCAGGATTTCCAGAAAATACTCCCAGGATATCTGCTGTTGGGGTTATCTTGAGTATGTGTGAGGTTGTGTATCGTCCAGTTGTGTACTCACTGAATTTGTACTTCCGTTTTCAGGATTTCCAGAAGATACTCACGTAGTTTGTTCTTTTGTTTTTCAGGAATTATAGAAAATATTCTCAGGATTTCTTGTTTTTTCGGTTATCGTGAGTATGTGTGAGGTTGTGTATCGTCCAGTTGTGTACTCTATGAATTTGTACTTCCGTTTTCAGGATTTCCAGAAGATACTCACGTAGTTTGTTCTTTTGTTTTTCAGGAATTATAGAAAATATTCTCAGGATTTCTTGTTTTTTCGGTTATCGTGAGTATGTGTGAGGTTGTGTATCGTCCAGTTGTGTACTCTATGAATTTGTACTTTTTGTTTTCAGGATTTTCAGAAGATACTCTCATAGTTTGTGTTTTTGTTTTTCAGGATTTCCAGAAAATACTCCCAGGATATCTGCTGTTGGGGTTATCTTGAGTATGTGTGAGGTTGTGTATCGTCCAGTTGTGTACTCTATGAATTTGTACTTTTCAGGATTTTCAGAAAATACTCACTCACGTAGTTTGTCCTTTTGTTTTTCAGGAATTATAGAAAATACTTTCAGGATTTCTTGTTTTTGGGGTTAGTGTGAGTATGTGTGAGGTTGTGTATCGTCCAGTTGTGTACTCACTGAATTTGTATTTCCGTTTTCAGGATTTTCAGAAGATACTCACGTAGTTTGTTCTTTTGTTTTTCAGGAATTATTGAAAATATTCTCAGGATTTCTTGTTTTTTCGGTTATCGTGAGTATGTGTGAGGTTGTGTATCGTCCAGTTGTGTACTCTATGAATTTGTACTTTTTGTTTTCAGGATTTTCAGAAGATACTCTCATAGTTTGTGTTTTTGTTTTTCAGGATTTCCAGGAAATACTCCCAGGATATCTGCTGTTGGGGTTATCTTGAGTATGTGTGAGGTTGTGTATCGTCCAGTTGTGTACTCTATGAATTTGTACTTTTCAGGATTTTCAAAAAATACTCACTCACGTAGTTTGTCCTTTTGTTTTTCAGGAATTATAGAAAATACTCTCAGGATTTCTTGTTTTTGGGGTTAGTGTGAGTATGTGTGAGGTTGTGTATCGTCCAGTTGTGTACTCACTGAATTTGTACTTTTCAGGATTTTCAAAAAATACTCACTCACGTAGTTTGTTCTTTTGTTTTTCAGGAATTATAGAAAATATTCTCAGGATTTCTTGTTTTTTCGGTTATCGTGAGTATGTGTGAGGTTGTGTATCGTCCAGTTGTGTACTCTATGAATTTGTACTTTTTGTTTTCAGGATTTTCAGAAGATACTCTCATAGTTTGTGTTTTTGTTTTTCAGGATTTCCAGAAAATACTCCCAGGATATCTGATGTTGGGGTTATCGTGAGTATGTGTTAGGTTGTGTATCGTCCAGTTGTGTACTCAATGAATTTGTACTTTTCGGGATTTTCAAAAAATACTCACTCACGTAGTTTGTCCTTTTGTTTTTCAGGATTTCCAGAAAATACTCTCAGGATTTCTTGTTTTTGGGGTTATTGTGAGTATGTGTGAGGTTGTGTATCGTCCAGTTGTCTACTCTATGAATTTATACTTTTCAGGATTTTCAGAAGATACTCATGTAGATTGTCCTTTTGTTTTTCAGGAATTATTGAAAATATTCTCAGGATTTCTTATTTTTGTGGTTATTGTGAGTATGTGTGAGGTTGTGTATCGTCCAGTTGTGTACTCTATGAATTTGTACTTTTTGTTGTCAGGATTTTCAGAAGATACTCTCATAGTTTGTGTTTTTGTTTTTCAGGATTTCCAGAACATACTCCCAGGATATCTGCTGTTGGGGTTATCTTGAGTATGTGTGAGGTTGTGTATCGTCCAGTTGTGTACTCTATGAATTTGTACTTTTCAGGATTTTCAGAAAATACTCACTCACGTAGTTTGTCCTTTTGTTTTTCAGGAATTATAGAAAATACTCTCAGGATTTCTTGTTTTGGGGGTTATTGTGAGTATGTGTGAGGTTGTGTATCGTCCAGTTGTGTACTCTATGAATTTGTACTTTTGTTTTGAGGATTTACAGAAGATACTCTCATACTTTCTGTTTTTGTTTTTCAGGATTTTCAGAAAATACTCCCAGGATATCTGCTGTTGGGGTCATTGTGAGTATGTGTGAGGTTGTGTATCGTCCAGTTGTGTACTCTATGAATTTGTACTTTTCAGGATTTTCAGAAGATACTCACGTAGTTTGTTCTTTTGTTTTTCAGGAATTATAGAAAATATTCTCAGGATTTCTTGTTTTTTCGGTTATCGTGAGTATGTGTGAGGTTGTGTATCGTCCAGTTGTGTACTCTATGAATTTTTACTTTTTGTTTTCAGGATTTTCAGAAGATACTCTCATAGTTTGTGTTTTTGTTTTTCAGGATTTCCAGAAAATACTCCCAGGATATCTGATGTTGGGGTTATCGTGAGTATGTGTTAGGTTGTGTATCGTCCAGTTGTGTACTCTATGAATTTGTACTTTTCGGGATTTTCAAAAAATACTCACTCACGTAGTTTGTCCTTTTGTTTTTCAGGATTTCCAGAAAATACTCTCAGGATATCTGCTGTTGGGGTTATTGTGAGTATGTGTGAGGTTGTGTATCGTCCAGTTGTGTACTCACTGAATTTGTACTTTCTGTTTTCAGGATTTTCAGAAGATACTCACGTAGTTTGTCCTTTTGTTTTTCAGGAATTATAGAAAATATTCTCAGGATTTCTTGTTTTTGTGGTTATTGTGAGTATGTGTGAGGTTGTGTATCGTCCAGTTGTGTACTCTATGAATTTGTACTTTTGTTTTCAGGATTTACAGAAGATACTCTCATACTTTCTGTTTTTGTTTTTCAGGATTTTCAGAAAATACTCCCAGGATATCTGCTGTTGGGGCTATTGTGCGTATGTGTGAGGTTGTGTATCGTCCAGTTGTGTACTCTCTGAATTCGTACTTTTCAGGATTTTCAGAAGATACTCACGTAGTTTGTCCTTTTGTTTTTCAGGATTTCCAGAACATACTCCCAGGATATCTGCTGTTGGGGTTATCTTGAGTATGTGTGAGGTTGTGTATCGTCCAGTTGTGTACTCTCTGAATTCGTACTTTTCAGGATTTTCAGGAGATACTCAGGTAGTTTGTCCTTTTGTTTTTCAGGATTTCCAGAAAATACTCTCAGGATTTCTTGTTTTTGGGGTTATTGTGAGTATGTGTGAGGTTGTGTATCGTCCAGTTGTCTACTCTATGAATTTATACTTTTCAGGATTTTCAGAAGATACTCTCATAGTTTCTGTTTTTGTTTTTCAGGATTTCCAGAACAAACTCCCAGGATATCTGCTGTTGGGGTTATCTTGAGTATGTGTGAGGTTGTGTAACGTCCAGTTGTGTACTCTATGAATTTGTACTTTTCAGGATTTTCAGAAAATACTCACTCACGTAGTTTGTCCTTTTGTTTTTCAGGAATTATAGAAAATACTCTCAGGATTTCTTGTTTTGGGGGTTATTGTGAGTATGTGTGAGGTTGTGTATCGTCCAGTTGTGTACTCACTGAATTTGTACTTTTTGTTGTCAGGATTTTCAGAAGATACTTACGTAGATTGTCCTTTTGTTTTTCAGGAATTATAGATAATACTCTCAGGATTTCTGCTTTTGGGGTTATTGTGAGTATGTGTGAGGTTGTGTATCGTACAGTTGTGTACTCTATGAATTTGTACTTTTGTTATCAGGATTTACAGAAGATACTCTCATACTTTCTGTTTTTGTTTTTCAGGATTTTCAGAAAATACTCCCAGGATATCTGCTGTTGGGGCTATTGTGCGTATGTGTGAGGTTGTTTATCGTCCAGTTGTGTACTCTCTGAATTCGTACTTTTCAGGATTTTCAGAAGATACTCACGTAGTTTGTCCTTTTGTTTTTCAGGAATTCCAGAAAATACTCTCAGGATTTCTTGTTTTTGGGGTTATTGTGAGTATGTGTGAGGTTGTGTATCGCCCAGTTGTCTACTCTATGAATTTATACTTTTCAGGATTTTCAGAAGATAGTCATGTAGATTGTCCTTTTGTTTTTCAGGAATTATTGAAAATATTCTCAGGATTTCTTATTTTTGTGGTTATTGTGAGTATGTGTGAGGTTGTGTATCGTCCAGTTGTGTACTCTATGAATTTGTACTTTTTGTTGTCAGGATTTTCAGAAGATACTCTCATAGTTTCTGTTTTTGTTTTTCAGGATTTCCAGAACATACTCCCAGGATATCTGCTGTTGGGGTTATCTTGAGTATGTGTGAGGTTGTGTATCGTCCAGTTGTGTACTCTATGAATTTGTACTTTTCAGGATTTTCAGAAAATACTCACTCACGTAGTTTGTCCTTTTGTTTTTCAGGAATTATAGAAAATACTCTCAGGATTTCTTGTTTTGGGGGTTATTGTGAGTATGTGTGAGGTTGTGTATCGTCCAGTTGTGTACTCACTGAATTTGTACTTCCGTTTTCAGGATTTTCAGAAGATACTCACGTAGTTTGTCCTTTTGTTTTTCAGGAATTCCAGAAAATACTCTCAGGATTTCTTGTTTTTGGGGTTATTGTGAGTATGTGTGAGGTTGTGTATCGTCCAGTTGTGTACTCTATGAATTTGTACTTTTGTTTTCAGGATTTTCAGAAGATACTCTCATAGTTTCTGTTTTTGTTTTTCAGCAATTTTCTGAAAATACTCCCAGGATATCTGCTGTTGGGGTTATTGTGAGTATGTGTGAGGTTGTGTATCGTCCAGTTGTGTACTCTATGAATTTGTACTTTTCAGGATTTTCAGAAGATACTCACGTAGTTTGTCCTTTTGTTTTTCAGGAATTATAGAAAATACTCTCAGGATTTCTTGTTTTTGGGGTTATTGTGAGTATGTGTGAGGTTGTGTATCGTCCAGTTGTGTACTCTATGAATTTGTACTTTTTGTTTTCAGGATTTTCAGAAGATACTCTCATAGTTTCTGTTTTTGTTTTTCAGGATTTACAGAAAATACTCTCAGGATTTCTGCTTTTCGGGTTGTTGTGAGTATGTGTGAGGTTGTGTATCGTCCAGTTGTGTACTCTATGAATTTGTACTTTTCAGGATTTTCAGAAGATACTCACTCACGTAGTTTGTCCTTTTGTTTTTCAGGAATTATAGAAAACACTCTCAGGATATCTGCTTTTGGGGTTATTGTGAGTATGTGTGAGGTTGTGTATCGTCAAGATGTGTACTCACTGAATTTGTACTTTTTGTTGTCAGGATTTTCAGAAGATACTCACGTAGTTTGTCGTTTTGTTTTTCAGGATTTCCAGAAAATGCTCTCAGGATATCTGCTTTTGGGGTTATTGTGAGTATGTGTGAGGTTGTGTATCATCCAGTTGTGTACTCTCTGAATTTGTACTTTTCAGGATTTTCAGAAGATGCTCACTCACGTAGTTTGTCCTTTTGATTTTCAGGAATTATAGAAAACACTCTCAGGATATCTGCTTTTGGGGTTATTGTGAGTATGTGTGAGGTTGTGTATCGTCCAGTTGTGTACTCACTGAATTTGTACTTTCTGTTTTCAGGATTTTCAGAAGATACTCACGTAGTTTGTCCTTTTATTTTTCAGGAATTATAGAAAATACTCTCAGGATTTCTGCTTTTGGGGTTATTGTGAGTATGTGTGAGGTTGTGTATCGTCCAGTTGTGTACTCTATGAATTTGTACTTTTGTTTTTCAGGATTTATAGAAGATACTCTCATAGTTTCTGTTTTTGTTTTTCAGGATTTTCAGAAGATACTGACGTAGTTTGTCCTTTTGTTTTTCAGGAATTATAGAAAACACTCTCAGGACATCTGCTTTTGCGGTTATTGTGAGTATGTGTGAGGTTGTGTATCGTCCAGTTGTGTACTCACTGAATTAGTACTTTTTGTTGTCAGGATTTCCAGAAAATACTCACATAGTTTGTCCTTTTGTTGTTCAGGATTTCCAGAAACATTCTCAGGATTTCTTGTTTTTGGGGTTATCGTGAGTATGTGTGAGGTTGTGTATCGTCCATTTGTGTACTCTATGAATTTGTACTTTTCAGGATTTTCAGAAGATACTCTCATAGTTTCTGTTTTTGTTTTTCAGGATTTCCAGAAAATACGCTCAGGATTTCTTGTTTTTGGGGTTATTGTGAGTATGTGTGAGGTTGTATATCGTCCAGTTGTGTACTCTCTGAATTTGTACTTTTCAGGATTTTCAGAAGATACTCACTCACGTAGTTTGTCCTTTTTGTTTTTCAGGAATTATAGAAAATACTCTCAGGATTTCTGCTTTTGGGGTTATTGTGAGTATGTGTGAGGTTGTGTATCGTCCAGTTGTGTACTCACTGAATTTGTACCTTTTGTTTTCATGATTTACAGAAGATACTCACGTAGCTTGTCGTTTTGTTTTTCAGGATTTCCAGAAAATGCTCTCAGGATATCTGCTTTTGGGGTTATTGTGAGTATGTGTGAGGTTGTGTATCGTCCAGTTGTGTACTCATTGAATTTGTACTTTTTTCAGAAGATTTTCAGAAGATACTCTCATAGTTTCTGTTTTTGTTTTTCAGGATTTCCAGAAAATGCTCTCAGGATTCCTTGTTTTGGGGGTTACTGGGGTCAAAAAGGACCTAAAATGTGTTTGATTTCATGATTTTGGGACCCCGACAGTGTTTAAATAAATGTGGATGTTTATCATGCAATTCTGTGATTTCTGTAGAAACCGTTTAGGTGTACTGTATATCCTAAAAATAAGGACAGGCTTTATGGTTTAGTTTTTAGATGTTTGAAAATATACCAGCTTGGACTAAAATAAATAAATAGATAGACAGCTTTATTGATCCATTTCCTGCAGGGAAATTGACCAAGACAGAGCTTAGTCATTCTTCACCGATACTAATTCTCTAAATTTAATATATATATATATTACTAATCTTTAGCTTGTTTTGGTAAAAGTAAGAATACAAAATATGTAATTGCTTATATGTAGTGTATTCTACTTATTTTGAGGCTGTAAAAACTTAAAATTTTAAATAATCTCTTATTAAAACCATTTAACAATTTAACAATAAGAAAAACCTTTATTTGTTCCACAATGGGGAAACAATCTTAATTCAAGAAATCTTGTCAAGTGAAATTATCTGATTATTTCATTTGTTTTGAGTACCTGTTACCTCAGATTTAGTGTTTTTAATCTTGTTGTCAGACACCCACTCATCAGTGCTAACCACCACGCAACTGCGCCACCTCGCGAGTGAAAATATTTAACCAAATAAACCAAATGAACAAAGAAATATTTGACTCAAACAAATAAAGAAAATAAGCAAAAAAAAAAAGAAAAAAAAAAAAGCAAGAGTTGTGGTGGGATGGAGAATCCGAAATTGGACCCACACTGGACATTACTGTGCAGTTAATGGGGTCATGTAGAACACTGGCAGCAGAAGACGGAGCCACCACACCAGGCTGGAGGCCATTGATGGCCATTGAAGATGCCCAGGTGGTAGCACATGTCCCCATCCTGTGCGGTGCAGCCCCACACAGAACACACGAGGAAGGGAAGAGACACTGCTGTGGTCTCAACAGCCAAACAAAGGGAGCTCAACACACGGCCCAGCTGTCACTGTCTCACAGCAAAGGCAGACAGAAGACGCCACACTCCAACATCCCAACGATGCTGCATATGAACAGCATGGCCAACCCTGCTTACAGGTCGCACTTTGATTCCTGCACCCACAGCATGCTGGACAGAGCCCTCGTCAGGTGAACACCAGACAATAGTGTCCTCACCTCTACCATGCAGATTACATCTGATTACCCAGACAGATTACATTGATACATTGATGATACATTTTACATGATGGCCAGGAGGTGAATGACCCTGTTGCTGCTGTCAAGAATCTGTGAAATTAACGCGACAATCTACTGTATAAGGTTAAAATATCTGGGACCTTAAGAGGCCTTCTTACTGCCCCCCCATATTATCTCCCCTCGTGTGTTCCCGTTTATTTTACTGCCCTCCTTTTTAGTTTTGTGCCCATAACTGTGCAACCTAAATACACTAAATACCCTCTTGTATAGTGATGTAGTGGGAGTGTTCAAAATACCATTGTTTCTGCTTCTTCCTGTCACAGTGTCACCTGATATGAGAAATGTGAAAAAAGTTAAGTTTGGAGAAACAGGTGACTGTTGTAACACTGGCAATGATGCAGACAGAATGCAGTGGTTGAAGGAAAGAAAAGAGATTGCATGTATACACAAATATTTCATGTAACATATCATTCCTCATTGTCTCAGCCAGTGGAAGGTAACAAATTAAACCTGTTAAAGTCACACAAAACAATCACTATTTTACTAATTTTAGTCAAGAGTTTTACCAAGTATTCAAATCTTGTCTCTATCAGCAATTAAAAGTACTTTTTTGCTGTGAGGCATCAGTGCTAACCACCCAGAGGATTATCCTATGGTATTCTTTTAAAGAAAGTAATAGATTAGTTTAAAAATGCATTTACATGTTTAGACCTATGTTTATAGAATGTGTTGGCTAGATAACTACATTTCAACTTTTCACAGAGGTAACTCATTTTTTCGAGGTTTAATTAAATTTGTAAAGGAGATACAAATTTAGAAATACCGGAATTACCTAAATGTTTTAAAGCTCTGGTATTACATTTGTGACACTCATCTCACGGCAAAGGCGTGCAACTGCACCTGTGTTGACGTCAAAGAAGACTGACCCCTCAAGACGTTTTAGAAACGAGGAAAAAATAAATAAAAAAATTGGCCGATGGCAAATTTGTTCTCTGCCTCCTCCCCCATCCTGCGAGCAGCTTGTTTTTTGCTCCACTCGTCCAGGCCCAGAGCTGACAGCCAACTCTATGCTGACTTGGCTAAGAAGTCTCTGCAGCCAATGTCTACAGGGAACAGCCATGCTTGCCAGCCCTTGTCCCTGCATTCCTGGACCAGGGACTGGTACAAAAGGCATACTTGAATAAACAGTTGAAGTCGCCTTAAGCGATAGCTCATTGTCACATTTCCTACCCAGATTGGTTGTTTGTGAACGCAACTGATACGATATTGTAAGGGTTCCATGGTGTAATGGTTAGCACTCTGGACTCTGAATCCAGCGATCCGAGTTCAAATCTCGGTGGGACCTTGTATTATGATTGCAAATACTTGAATGCATTTAGTTATTCAAATTCGTGTGGACTTTAGGACAAATTCGTGTGGAAAAAAATATAAATGTTACCCTGATAAAAGGCTGGCCTTTCTGTGTGGTTTGCATATACTCCCTGTGTGTGCCACTCCGGACTCCGACTCCCTCCGACTCCGGTAAATTGTCCGTAGGTGTGCATGTGAGTGTGAATGGTTGTCTGTCTCTCTGTCAGCCCTGCGCTGCACCCTCGACCTGTCCAGGGTTTACCCCTGCCTCTCGCCCGATGACAGCTGAGATAGGCTCCAGCAGACCCCCGTGACCCCTAAAAGGACTAAACGGGTGTAGATGATGACTGACTGACGTTATCAATTAAAATTTCACTGTGGCCTAGAACGTTAAATTGCAGGAGACTAGCACTAGATGGCGACAGAAAACACCGAATAACCACCATTAGAAGGCAGCAGTGAAATTTTAGGTTGAATGGTTGCAATATAAATTGCAGAATGAGTACACCAAACCATGTTATATTCACTAATTTCATGTCTACATAAACAAGTTTTGATGTGTGGTTTGTAATTAATATATTTTAATCTTAATATTTGAAAATATATATAATCAGGCCAGCTGACAGTCTTGCCTGGGTCCAGGACGAGATCATTTTAGATTTTTTTTTTAAATTATTCCATAATTTAATGAGGGTCCAGTTCAAGCTAGTCTTCTATTTCAGATTCAAGATGAATGGTGTGCTCAATTCCTTTTGAGTTTGTTTTGGGTGCTCTTCGGTCCAAGGTAGAACATCTAAGAGGCAGTGTAGAGAAAGAATTCTCTGACAGCCGAGGCACTCCTTAATTAAAATGTCTTTATTACAAAAATATATTGATATATTGATATCCTTTTGTCTGGCACCTGAATCATTGTATTCGGATTTGCGCACCCGCATTTATTTATTTTATTACAAAAATGACATGTCCTAACTGGACAACTTTAAAATGCCCACGCGTGGCGGCAAGGGGCCTTCTCCAGGGCACAGTGAAGCAGATAGAAAACCGATCTTATCCAAAAGGTTTCACGTTGCAATAACTGTTTTAAGATGTCACCTCCACGTATTGAATTTTTAATAATTTCAATGCCCTGAATTCTCATGTTTGTAACCATGTTGTTAAAAAAAAAATGAATAAAGTATCTTTTAAAAAGTCAAAGACGATGGGTCACTGTGGTGTATTTGGCCATAGGATAATCTTCGTTGTGGCCTCGGATTGCATATTTGTGTTCATAAAACCGCTCTTTTAGTTTTCTTTTAGTTTTCTTTTAGTTCTGCCCACATAGAAACACCCACATGGGCATTGTAGTCTTCTATTTACTTGTAGGTAAAAATCCTAATTAGCTTTTAATAGAAAACTTATCTATAAGTAGTTTTATCAGCAGCTGGATTCCTCCCTGTGCAGGTGGATCTACAGTGGATCTACAGTGGATCTACAGCTTCCTGACCGGCAGACCACAGGTGGTCCGAGTGGGTCACCACACTTCAGCCCCCCTGACTCTCAGCACTGGATCCCCCCAGGGCTGTGTGCTCAGCCCTCTGCTGTACTCGCTGTACACACACGACTGTGAGGCCACTTCAGACTCCACCGTCATCATCAAGTTTGCTGACGACACCGCTGTTGTAGGACTAATCTCCTACGACGACGAGACAGCCTACAGAAGGGAGGTGTCCCACCTGGAGGACTGCTGCCGGGAGAACCACCTCCTGCTGAACGTCAGCAAAACTAAGGAACTGATAGTGGACTTCAGCAGGAAACAGCAGAGGGTCTTCCATCCACTTATTATCTGTGGCTCTGAGGTGGAAAGAGTGGACACCTTCAGATACCTGGGAGTGACCATCTCACAGGACCTGTCATGGACTCACCATCTGAATATCATGGTGAAGAAGGCCAGACAGCGTCTCTACCTCCTCAGACGCCTCAGAGACTTTAAGCTCCCTCTCAAGGTGCTCAGGATCTTTTACACCTGCACCATCGAGAGCATCTTGTGTGGGAGCATTACCACCTGGATGGGAAACTGCACCAGGCAGGACTTCCTGGCCCTCAAGAGGGTGGTCTGTTCAGCAGAGTGGACCATCAGAACCCCCCTCCCCAACCTGCAGGACATTTACACCAAACGTTGCAGGTTAAAGGCCAAGAAGATCCTGAAAGAGCCCAGTCACCCTGGACACTCTCTCTTCTCTCTACTGCCATCAGGCTGTCGTTTCCGATGCCTGAGGGCAAAGACTGAGAGGCTGAAGAAGAGTTTCTATCCGCATGCCATCCGTCTGCTCAACTCTGAGCCTTAACTGGACTTAAACATCATGCACTTTACTCATGCAGCTGCTAAATACTGTCAATTGATGTACATATTCAACTACACCCCTTCTGTTTATCAGTCTGTATTTTTATTCAGCCTATATTTTTATTTTTTTTATATTTTTTACTCTATATTTTATATTTTTATCTCTTTCTCTATCGGTGTATATTACACTTATACTGTTTACCTACTACTGTTTACTGTAGTACTGTTTACTGTAGTTTTATTTTTTTACTACTGGCTGCAGGTACAACAATACATTTCACTGTGCATTGTACTATGTATAACTGTGCATGTGACAAATAAACCTTATCTTATCTTATCTATCTTATGTGTCCACACTTATGCTGAATGGTACTACTACTACACTGGACAAATAGGACAGAAGTCTTGCTTTACAGCTGGCATCCTTCAAAAAAAGGTTGAAATCGCTACTCAATGACAGCTCATTGTAACATTTCCTACTCACAGCGGTAGTTTGTGAACGCAACAGACTCGTCAAATTGTAGGGTTCCATGGTGTAATGGTTAGCACTCTGGACTCTGAATCCAGCGATCCGAGTTCAAATCTCGGTGGGACCTTAATTTATGTCTGCATTTCCGTAGTAGTTGTGCAAAGTAACGACATAAGACACTGTTTATTGGACCCACGTATGGGCAATTGTCAGAGTAGCGCGGAATTTGACAAAAATATATGTTACACAGATTACAATTTGTTGGACTCTCAGTCCAGCTTTGCACTATGTCTTACAAAACAGTCTAACCGGCACAGCAATGTGTCATTAAATTAATGTTAAACTAGTTCAGCCACGTTATCAGTTCATATTCCCCTGTAGCCTAGAATTGTGGGTGATTGTCATTCGATGGTGACAGAAAACACTGAATAACCAATAATAATAAATATTTTAAGGTTTGCGCGACACTTTTAATTTGAAGTAAAATAAACTTACCGGAAGTAGGGTCGGAGGACCTCGGAAGCGGAACGACGAATCGATGTGTTGCGCGAGAACGTGTGGAGAATCTTAACATTTTTTGTTTTTTGCACTACAATCAAACACCGACAAATCATTCCACGCGGTCGACTCTACTTTTCAAGATGTTTAATAGACAGACAAGCCTTTGGATGGGTGATGTACGTTTGAAATCTTGTGTTTCTTTCAGTGTGTTGGGGTTAGCTTAACTATGCTTCCTTGTTGTTAGCTGTGTTAGCCCGGAATAGTCTGTGTAACCCATTTTAGAAAGTAGGACTAAGCCTTGTTTTCACTATATAGTTGGAATGACCCTGTGTGGGATCTCATGGTAACGTCAAATATTGACACATTCGTGGTCAAATGGTTCGCCAAACATTACTTGTTGCTAGTATACTGGTTCTAAGCTCATCGGTGTAGCGTAGCATCGCTAGCTTCCCAACTGACTTATCACAAGCTGGTTTAAGTTCATATACAACGCTTTAAACCATTGCAACGTTGTGTATTACGCAGCTTTCAAAATGAAATACCCCATCTTAAAGTTGGCACAGGCCAAGAACACATACTAGCTTGGCGAAAGACCGTTCACGTTACATTCGAGTCAAGTTAAGCTTCCCCGGAGGACATTCTTTCGGCGTGTCAAAACACAGCACATGAAGCAGCTTGGAGCTAACATCGCTAGTCGTCTGAGTGCTCCTAAGAACAATAACTCAGAACGTTTTCTCATTTTCGACTAGCTTTTTATAGCCCTCGAAAGTAATCAAATAATGTTTTGAAAGTTAACAGGTAAAACCTGGTTGGAGTAAACCAGTGCTAACTAACTAAGCAGTAACGAGTGTAACCGTAACTTCCAGTTAAGTTTAGTTGGTCTGGCATTCAGGATCTTACGCCATCCCTGCATTTAAGACTCACCTGTGTTGTTACTGTTGTGACGATTGAATAGATATGAATAGCTGTATAGTATATGACGGAAAAAAAAAAAAACATGACTAGCATGACTGACATGACTAGGGTCTGTTAACCTCAGCTCTGAGGGTTTCATGGCGGGTTTTGTAAAGCGTCTTAAGACGATTTCTATTGTTATGTTATATAAATAAAATTGAATTGAACCTGGGTCAGGTCACCCTAACACCAACAGATGTTCCTATTTAAACCCCAACTTCCCATCAGTCCTTTAGAACTGAAGAAGCTACTTCAATAAAGTCCAGTTGCACCTGTTTTAGCTTGTACATACCATGACCTAGAGATGATGGTGAACTTTCACATTTGGTCATTGTTTTATACAGTTTTTATATTGCAAGTTTGTGTGCATATTATGGAAGTCTCTGGAAGCTTATATCAAATTATGTTAACTAGAAGTGTAATTATACGATAAGAGCATAGTTGTCACCATCATGTGTGTGTCAGCTGAGTAAAACAAACAAAAATAATAATAATTTAATAATACAATCAAATTTTCATTTATACTTGCTTGTATCGGCATTGCCATATTGAAATTAAAATTTGAAAAACGTTATGGCTGTCTGGTTAAAGTTGAATGTTTTCTTTCTGCTCGTGTGTAGCTGGACCCGTACATGGACGAGAACTTCATCAAACAGGCCTTTAGTGCTATGGGAGAGTCACCGTTTGGAGTGAAGATCATTACTCACAGGATAACAGGGTAGGGTGTACTCAGCCTCTGTGCCAGAGCTTTGCAGATTGTTTTCTTCACATATGTTGTCTTTTTAAAGGAGCTAAAACTCCCAGTGTTGTGGCTGTCATAACTTCAGAGTCAAAGTAGTGTTTAATTTGATCACAATAAATACTAGCTTAAACCAGCGCTCAGTATCAAGCTGGCGTCCTGTCCGCACTAACTGCTTTACACTCCTTTGCTTGCTTTATGACAGAGTGACTGTGTAGTCTGTTAGATACTGTAAGTACTGGATATTTAGAGTTTATAGAAGACAGTTTCTCGCCGTTTGGCTCTAACATTTCTGTCCCGTCTTGCAGCGGTTCAGCAGGATACTGTTTTGTGGAGCTGGCAGATGAAGCAAGTGTGGACCGCTGCGTTCAGAAACTCAACGGAAAACTGGTCCCTGGATCAAACCCGGTCAGTTCCATTATGTAACTGCACAAATACTTTTATACTCATATCGTTGTTGTAAGCCTTACAGCAATATGTGTAATTATCATTTCTCCATAAATATACAGATATTATTGATAATTTAATACCGCCCTCCTTCTTTTTTTCCCAGTATTAGACTTGTGTTATCAAGCAGTATTTTATTGTTTGATTGTGGATAGTGGAGCTCAACTAGTCTTGGTCCTGCTTTATATCAGAGACACCACTGTGTTGTATACTTCTAGACCATATGACACCAGGTTGTCATTTTGCTTTGTAAACACACCAGATTCTTGTTAACATATCAGATAAATGTGTCAGATCTATTGCTAGATCTATTGCTGTTAGCGCTGTCACTATTTCTACTTTCCAGTCAGTTTAAACTGGCTTTATAAAGAAGCAAAGTGTTGGTCTGGTGATGATGATGTAAAAACGTGCTTGTGTGAAGCTGTGAGCTTTAGCTGCTTGCTACCCAACTTGAAACGCTGCTGCCCCCGTGGCCTGGCCAAGCTACTGGGCTCCCCTGTTCACCGGCCTGTATGTGCTGCTGAAGGTGGCTAAGAGGCTGCTTGTACATGAATGTACTTTGTTTGAAGCTGGTGAATAGAGTCTCTGGTAGGAACTAACTGAGGAATGGGCTAAAGGCTGGTCTGGGTGGTGGAGGTATGTAAACCCAAATAACAACAACCATAATAACTCCACTCTTTATTTCCAGCAATATCAGTGCTATACTACATGTCCTAGGTGTGTGAGGTTAGCTAAGTGTGTGTGTTTTCTCTCTCCCTGTGCAGCCCCGGAAGTTTAAGCTAAACTATGCCACCTACGGGAAACGGCCAGAGGCAGGGTAAGATGGGTTTTGTACCTGACTGTTATTGTGTGCTTTTTAACTGTTCAGTGTGAGTTTGGCTATATTTTTTGTAACTGCTCCTTTAAAAAGTGAGAAAACTGACTGTTAAATGTAATTAGATAATCTAAAGATGCGCGGTGTTGTCTGTGCTTTAAAATATCAAGCTTCTGCTAGACTTTTTGTTTAACATAACTGGTGGATTTTAGCTAAATGTGGCTATGCAGTCACCTCGGTTAACTTATTTTGACTTTTGACTTTGTTGATTTTATCAGTTACTCAGGAGTACTCACCTTGCATAGTTTTTGTAACACAGGAAAACAGAGAAATGTCAGTTTTGGAGTAACATATATATTTTTTCTTAATTAAAAAAAAAAATATACAAAACTAAAATGTTTGAAAATTTGTAAAGAAGTTAAATTCTACAGATGCCACAAAAATAAGTTCTAGTAGACTGATGGAAAGAATAAACAGTGACTTTTTGTCCTTAGCATGGTGCTGAAAAGTCAATCGTCTACACCTACACAGAGCGCAGGGTTAGCTTTTGTTGTACTGTCAAAAGAGGACCCAGGTGGCATTTCACTGTGGAGCAGAGGCTGATTTGTTCTGCTGCTCTGGTCCAGTGGGCAGGTCATCACAATGTTGACCATGTATCGGTGGGCTATTTTGAGAGAGCGCTGAGAAATTGTTTTGTCATCGGATCTGCTTCTTTGTTCAACTGTAATCAAGCTGGCCGCTCAAACTGTTTAAATGGCATATCAGCCGTCAGTGATCGGTTTATTAGAACACTATTACTGTGCTTTATTGAACAAAAGTCAGAAACTCCCTGGTTTGTCTGGTTGTGACCTGTAAAGCAGCAGAAACCTTTACAAAGCGTGTACAAAGTTTAAAAAAAAAAAACTTGATTAAAGTTTTTTTCTCCTTCCAGGCCGGAGTTCTCAGTGTTCGTGGGCGACTTGGCCTCTGAGGTGGATGACTTTCAGCTGCAT
The DNA here is from genome assembly GCA_005024645.1 of Planiliza haematocheilus. NCBI lineage: Eukaryota > Metazoa > Chordata > Actinopteri > Mugiliformes > Mugilidae > Planiliza > Planiliza haematocheilus. The sequence goes on from SRSE01000512.1 coordinate 42,817, forward strand.
CAAGTTTTTAAGAAATACCCTTCCTGCAAAGGAGCCAAAGTAGTCACTGACCAGTATGGATACTCAAGGTATGTCAGCTCCTAGAGGTGGATAGGGCAGCAGTGTGACTTGAAAAGCATTGAAGTATTGTTAGAAACATAATAATGTCTAAAATGTCTTTCTTGTCTTCTGTGATCTGATAATTATTTGCATAGCAGTGTTGTGGACGTTGACCTCCAGTGCTTCTTCATCTATTTTCGAAAAAAGGCTGAAGAAATGTTTTTCTTGCCGTTTTATGCTAAAACTATTGTTTTCCCCATATAGGCTAAGCAAGAGCAACTCACAATTCAAGTGATGCTACCTCATGTTAAAAGTAAAACAACAAGTTTCAGTTCTACCATAATAATACCCATTATATTCTGTTTCTCATTATAAGTGGCAATTAAATGCCAAGTGTAGAGTGTGTGTTGGTGGGTAGAGGAGGCGTAACTTTCGTTTGACTTGCAGAGGCTATGGTTTTGTCAAGTTCGGGGAGGAGAGTGAGCAGAAGAAGGCGATCGAGGAGTGCCAGGGTACGATGCTGGGCGGAAAGCCACTCAGACTCAGTATTGCTGTAGCAAAGAGGTAAGATACAGAACTATGTGGACTGCAAGTTTTCCACTGAGATTTAATATTTTATTTTATTTAAGAAAATACTCCTTGAGACACAAGTAGGTTTCTGGTGTTGATAAGAACTGAACCCAGACAGAAGACCGTATGTACCGTTACATAGTCTGAAGGCTTCTACTACATTGACTACAGAGGGAATGTGTCCAGACCAGCAGGAAGAACATTTTCCTGTTAGCTGTTATTTTTGAGCCATATCACTAGTATACTCACACTCTATTAGATTGTTGTATCTAAGGATCCAAAGATCCTTAAGATGGAGCACAAGTAAATCTACACTTTCAAATCCATTTCTATTCCCCTGAGGCATTCTGCCTTTTGCCCTTTACGAATATTGATGACTTGTTGTTGTACGCCTGTGTTACAGCCAGAAGATGACCAGCTACCATGGGAGCCAGGGCCAGAATTACAATAGCAGCTACAGCCAGACTCAATCCAATTACTATGGCAGCCATACCGGCGGAGGGCAAGGGGGCTATTACCCTCAATGGGGGGGCTATGACCAGTACGGCGGATACAACAGCAGCGGATATAACAGCGGTTACAACAGCAGCGGATACAACAGTGGCTACAACTACAACTATTCTCCCTATGGATACCCTCCACCAGGCCTCATGATGCCGCCTCCTCCTGTGGGGATGCCACCCATGTCCGCTGACATGTCAGGAGCTGTAGAGGTGAGGAAAATACTGTCACGTTTGTGTCAGAAGGAACATCTTGACATTTGGGGTCGCACAGGACGTTGTTCAGCTTGTGTTCACGCATTGCAGTGACTTTACTGTAAATCCCTGCATGTCAGCTGCAAATTTACATTTCTCCTCATTGTGTTTATTGATCTAAATTATTTGTGCATACATTTGCGCTAATGGAGACGATATCCGACAAAGTCCAGCTGAACATGCAGTATATGCTAGCCTCTTGACTTGGACATGTACCTCTTACAGGCTAGATTTTTAACCTTCTTTGGGCATGTTTAGCGTGTGAAAAACTTCTTCTAATGTGTCATGTCATTCTCTAGCAGAGCCACGAGGAAGCAGAAGATGCAGAGGACGATAATGGAGAAGGTGAATAAAAAAAATCTTTCAGTATAAAAATCCACTGTCTGCTAGAGAAAGTACTGTCACAGCAACTCAGGAACAGTGTGTTACAACTCTGTGTCACATGTTCCCCTCTAAGGATCTAATGTGTGTTATAGCACATCAGAACACTTCACTGTGGATGATGAACAGTATGACAGCTGAATTGGCCGTTCTACTATTCCACTGTTGCTTGATTCTCCTCCTTTTCTGATCTGTGGATGTGCTTGGTGGTGTTTTACAGAGCCCATCCCTGAGTGTGACGTGGAGACGTGGAACAAGGATTTCATGCAGCGCAGCGAGGAGCTCTACGATGCAATGATGAACTGTCACTGGGAGCCTCTGGACTCTGTTGACTCCCCTATTTCATCCCTCTCTTGATAACTTCTCCTTTCCTCTCCTGCTCCCTCCTTCTCCTCAAATAATATTTCATTTTTTTTTAATGATTTTGTACTCCCACAATCTAACGCCACATTAACACTTCACAAAGGCCAGCTCGAGTGTCTTCGTACTTACCCACAGCTGACAGTACATACAGATGTACTTGTTACTCTTTAAATATTAAATTCACACAGACATTGACTTAACTGTAATCTTTACCATGTTGGTAATAATCAGTCAAGTCACTGTTTAGTCCGTCTCTATACACCAGGTCTAAAGGAATAAAGTGTTGAAGCTGACTGGCACAGAAAAGCTGTAGAACGCCATTTCGCCATTGAATGATGTCAGCCATTTATTTTTGTTGGGCTGTGTTGTAATGACCAACAGGAGCTAGCTTAGCTCATTCAATATGGCCATTGACTGGTTAAAAAGAGATTGTCTTCTGAAGACAAAAATAAAAACTATGCCTTTATTGTCTTTTGTCATGTACTTCCTGTCAGTCCAGGATGGCCATTCATGTGTACATACAGGATATCGGTCTTTCTTGTTTTAATGAAGGATTTTCCTCTGTTTTTTTGTTTTTAAATTTCCTGATAGATTTAATGAATTGTATCTTGGTGTAGTGAGCAGTGTGGGGAAAATGATGATACCAAGTTTACCCAAGGGGAGTCATCCTGAAATGTAATTTATCTGTTTTCCAGACAAGAAGCTGTGTCTTTTTATGAAACTGATGAGAAACCGTATGAAAGGATTTTGTGGTAGAATTTATTTTCTGCTGTTTGATGGCTGAAAGATAACGATATATTTTCTTTCTGGAGAAGTTTTATCAATAAAACAGATTTAGAAGGAATATGGTCTCTTGAAAATGAGTCTGTGTGGCACAGATAGGTTTTCATGTTCCTGAATCATATTACTTAACATATTACCATCCTGAGGCCGATATTTACATCTTGATTGGTTAATAAGAAAATGCATGTCACGTTAAAGTTTTGAGCAAAAATTTGACATGTTTAATAACTGACACATCTATTAGTCTGACTAAAGTAGACAGCCAAAGACAAACTGGATTCCAAATTAGTTTGTGACATTTATATCCCCGGCTATTTGTCTAGCCTTGTCTTTGTCATGTCTTTTTTTTTTGTCTTTCTGACTGACTTTTCCAATGTTTGCCATCATTAGCACAATATTTTAGTTTCATGTCTAGTGACACCCCCAGCAAACGTGTACTTAAAGCAAGTTAAACTGTAATGTTGAAGAGAGTAAACATTACACGTTAGCATGCTAGCATTATAACTGTGGGCAGGTTAGCATTCTGAAATTAGCAGTAGGGTAAGTCAGTAGTGTAACTAGAACCAGAATTTACTATTAAGCAATTCCAATTTTTGAACCACCATTTGAATGAGGCAGTGATGTATATGAGCAAAGGAGAAAAACTGGAAAGAGGCTGTAGGAAAGAACTGGAGTCAGTTTATTTAGTAAGTGTTGGACTGAGTTGGTAGTGACACAGTGCTAGGCTGTCTCTAAAAGGCTACAGCTGTCTCTCAGGGAGGACAGATGGGAGTCATCTGCTGTGACCTTTCATGTCCAAATGTGTATTTGCTTCACTGGCATACATCAAAACGCCCAGTTTGAATGCAAAGCTACGCCTCTGAAAAGCATTCCTTGTCCATTTCTTTACTTAGGATATCATTTTTTATATATAAAGTTTTTGTTTTCTCTCCGTTCTTCAGTTGCAGTGATTCAGGCTCGGCTGTCCATTATTTGATTCTGTATTACTAGTCTTGATGTTAAGCAGTCCTAGACCAGGCCTGCCAGGGCAGTACCAACTGGGCCCCAGGCGATACCAGCCCTGGTATAGTCCCCTCCAGCTGAGGCAGCCCAGAGCGCCCCCTATCAGCTGGGTAGGGAACTGAGGGAAATAAGCTAAGAGACAGAGCAGCAGAAAGATCCAGAGGCTGAGCAGGAGAACGCAGAACATGAAGAGGATCCTCAGAGGGGCATCTGAGAACCCACCCAGACTCAGATAAGGGCCAAACACGGACATTTCCTCTGCCAGCAGCAGGCAGCAAAGACAGAGGAGGAAGACGTCTTCTGAAACTTCATACCCCCTCCACAGCATCCCGGCTTTGAGACACTCTGACTTGCTCTCCCCCTCTTGCAGCACCAGCAGAGGCTGCCCGTTGATCACTTGCGGGCCGTCGTGGAGAGGTTGGTAGCAGCTTCCTGTAGTGTTCTCCAGGAGGTCCAGGAGTTTGCAGAAACCAAGCCACAGTCCTCCAGCGAACCCCAGCCTGGAGAGGTGACGGATGGAGAGGGATAGGGAACGACGGATGGAGAAGGAAAGGAGGAAGATGAATGAGCCAGCAAAGATGCAGGTCCAGCCCCAACCAGAGCGCAGGAATATCCTTGAACGAGAGATGACGGAAAGGAGAAACTAGTATTAAATGTAGTACTTCATCAGAGCATCAGGGCATATAAGCAGTAGTTTGTTGCTCTTCATTGCATATTGTAACTTTGTTATCAATTCTCAAAGTCAGAATCCAACATGTCATGTTAAATTACTTCATATGGCATCAGCAATGCTGTTTCAAATATCAAACCCACAGAAACCTATGGACTGCTATCCTCAGCTCTATGGTGAATAATAGTTTTCCTTACTACTTGTCCCATTCAGCCACAGATGTATGCAAGTTAGAGACAGTGCCTTGCTGTTGATTTTTATGTGGCCCACTGTCGTACGGGGATGAGTGCAACCAAGCAGGTGGAAGACAACATTAATTGTATTGCATGTGCTGAAAAATTTATGAATATATTTATGTTTTAGCATCTTTGTTCAGCAAACTGTTGTCCAAAGGAACGTTGAACTGCTAAAGAGAGATTTCTTTTCAAGAGTTGGTGGAGACTAAACAGAGCTACATTAAAAAACACTGAATAACGGACTTGCCTTATTAGGTGGACAGAAATCTGACTCCAAATGTGTTCTCCTATCAGTAGAAGTGTAGTGTGTTCATTTATAGTTTAGATTATCAACCACCAAAATAGTTTACTAGGCATCAGTTCATACTGTATTAGCATGCTTAATACATAACACTATGAGACTGTTTGCAACCGGAACACAGCTACTGCCAGGAAGTGGGGACAACTGCAGGAGGGGGCAGGACATGTAACTGTGGCAAATTCATGAATTGATTCAGGGTCATCATGACAAACCGAAAGAAATGACCAAGGCTTTTACATTCTAATGTTACCAATTTAACACAGACAGTGAAACATATTCAGCAGGACATATATCTGTTCTCAACTTGTGACAAAATACAAAATTAAAGTACTTCCATTTCATTTTCTTCTTTGAGCAACACCCTGGCTGGCTGGAGGCCTGCACTGCTGGAGCTGTGGTGTCTGATGCAGTTAAATGGTACAACTGTAAACAGGAAGTAGTCTCACCTGTACAGGAAGTGGCTTCTCTTGGCAAAGACACTGTGCTGAGACACCCAAAGGTTCAGTGCAGGACCAAACATCACAATCGCTGACAGCAACAGGTGGAAGTGCTGCCGGAACATGGTGTTACCCAGAAACCTGGCTGCCAGGTTCGTTAGGACCACGAGAATAGTGTTGAGGAACATCTGGCCCCAGGACCAAAACTCTTACCAGAGTATAAACTAACTTATGAAAGTCACTTGTTGCTTGCTCTGAGTGCAGCAGTGTTTTGTGTAAGTTATCCACCTCAGACTGAACAGCATTCAGCTGTCTCATGTGATAAAGCTGTAATCCTCTACAGAATGCACTTAAAACTAGTAATTGTGCCCTGACTTGGTTGAAAGTAGGAGGAATTCAGCGTCTTATGTATTCCAGACAGAGACAGTATTCATGCACAGCAATACTAACCAGAATGCAGAAAAAAATCTAAACAAACTAAACTATATGTTCCAAAGTTTGAGATGAGCTCCATTGGTGCATTGATGCAGAAATCCAAAGCTGGTTGCGGTGCAGAAAGAATGGCTTGGTCCACTGGTGTTAGCTGCAGCCATGCGCACAGAGTCTACTGTATAACATGAATACAGTGACAACTGGCTTCTAGCATTCCACAGACTCCCAAAATGTGCACACCGTGAAATCCAGCCTCTTCAGTCCAGAAGGCATTCTGCTGACTCAAAGCAACACATCGGGTCTGCTCACAGCTTTTCCTCTCAGTAAACCTCTTCTCTGACCTAGTTCAGTAGTTTCTCCTTCCTGATTTCTTTCGGCAGAGTGCCCGTCTTATGCTACCTCTCCACCGGTTCTGTAGAAATGCAATGTCCACTGCTGTGATTCCCTCTAAGACGTCCGACAGTTGTGGCTTCAGAATACTCGAGCCATTTCCTTTGTAACTCTGCCCTTCTCTCCGTCACTGACAGCCATCCTATCCAAGACCCACACATAAAAATACAGAGTTCTCCCCGTCATGTCTCATGGCCTTAAAGGTGTCACATTGCTCCTACTGAGGTGACTGAAGGTTGAATCAATGATGATGATTCCTTGGTGTTAAAATGGATAAGACATTGTTTCTGGCTAACATTACCTTAACGAAAAGCACAATTAGATAATGAGAGTAAGTTGAACAATGCTGACAAGAGCAGTGCTATGAAATAAAAGTTTCATCTGTGTGTCTGTGCTTCTATGTGGGTTCATGTGTATTAATAGCACTAACCTTTGTACTGTATCTGGGTTCAGACTCAGCTGCTGCAGCAGTCTGTCTCTGTCAATCAGTGTGGCAACACACAGTTAATGCACACTCACTTTCTTGTTCAGTTGTGTTTTTTTCCCTGACCCTTATGGACCAAAGCAGTTGTGTAGTTGACCAACACTTTAACCCTAAATCTGCACATCTACTCCTATTTCAGGACAACTGAATAACATTGACCATCTTGTGACAATCCAATGTTCTGCTGGGAAACTTTTGGACCTGGCATTCATGTGGATGTTACTTAGACATGTAGCACTCACTTAGACCAGACCAGGCACCCCCGCCCCATAGCAATGACACTCCTTGATGGCAGCAGCCATCCCCAGCAGGATGCAGCCTGACATAGACACACACACAAAAACAGTTCAGAACAACTAAAACAAAACATGAAGAACAGCACAAGGTGTTGACCTGGCCTCCATATTCACTAGATCCCTCCCCTCAACCCATAGGACCCAAAGGCCCCCACTAACAACATTCTGTTACCAGACACCACAGGACGACCTCAGAAGGCCCATGTCCATTCTCTGATGAGTCACAACTGTTTTGAAGTCAATGTACTCCCTCACTGCAGTCAGAAATAATGCATTTAAAGACTTTAATCATAGCAATTGATGTATGAAGTCCACCTGCTGTTGGAGCAGCAAATGATGCCATGGTGCTCCAAGCTGAGCTGGTAATGCTTTTGAAATGTTGAGCTAGGCCAGGTCATGAGCCTTAAGTTTCTAGCATGTGAATGTGGAGAAGCTTCAAAGAGGCACAGCACCCTGGTTGCTGTAGGACTCCTGTCACAATATAATAGTATCTGCAGCAATGTCTCACAAAACAAACTGGACTGAGAACTCCCAGAACTCTGGCATGTTCATGAAGAGCTGCCTCTGAAAACAACCAGAAGACAAACTTTGTGGTCACCAGTGTACAAATATCAGGGAAGCACAGATACATAATGTTTCTTTGACAACATCAAGTTCACTTCCTTTATGTGCTTTTGTAGCCAGCACTTGCATACACTTATTTGTCCTGTTATTTCTTCATAGGTCTGCAGCTGACTCCAAGTGTCGTATTTGCACTTGGAAATTGTTGCTGTGAACCTACATCATGAGTTCGAAGGAGCTCACAGTGGAAGTGAAGCAGGTCGTCCTTAAGGCAGAAAAAATAAGTAACTCCATTAGGGGGGGAAAAAAAACAGTGCTCTGGAAAATAAAAAGACCTGGACGTCCATGGATGACAACAAGGGACTTTTATTGGATCCCTTCCATGGTAAAGAATTTGGACTGGTGAAAATCAGCTGTACCAGCAGGGAGAAGGCTTGGAATGGCCTGTGATCTGAGGCAGTGTGATGGGTGAGCATGCATAGTTTCCAATGGCACGTGGTCTCTACTGTTTATTAATGATGTGACATGAGACAGGAGCAGATTCAGATTAAGCCAAATCAAGCAAAGCAAAACAAAGCACCCTGTGAAAGCAACACAAGGTTTTTGATGGTACTGAACTGGACTATACTGCACACCAGTCACAGAGAGAGACCCAAGAACAACCAAGTAAAGACAGCTGTAGTAAAGTCTGATGCTCTTGGGTTTCAGACTTCAGCCAGGAATTGCCTCAAAATTATTGTGGACAAATAATCAAAAATGCACTTTATTATTATGTAACTTGTCAAATTAAATGAGCATATTGATGATTGCAATTAAACATTTCTTAGACTTCAATTTAAAGGGTCACCTGCTGAAAGGGTAGCTGAAAGTTTAAAATACCGGCTGGCTGAAGTAGTCACCTAAACATAATAAAGTGACTGAAAAGGCTAAATGTATTGTACAATTAACACATTTGGAACATGGACAGAAAAGGACAGTTGAATTGTTGGATTTCTTTCTACAATATTTGAGGTTTTAACTTCTATGTAGGGCGGCAGAGTGGCAAGGTGGTTAGCACTGATGCCTCACAGCATCTGTTTCTGTGTGGAGTTTGCATGTTCTCCCTGTGTCTGCATGGGTTCTCTCCAGGTTCTCTCTCTCTCTTCCTCCCACCATCCAAAGACATGTTCATTAGGTTCATTGGTGATTCTAAATTGTCCGTAGGTGTGCATGTGAGTGTGGATGGTTGTCCGTCTCTGTGTTAGCCCTGTGATAGACTGGCGACCTGTCCAGGGTGTACCCCTGCCTCTCGCCCGATGACAGCTGGGATAGGCTCCAGCAGACCCCCGTGACCCTTAACAGGACTAAACGGGTATAGATGATGAATGAATGATGAATGAACTTCTATGTAACGAACTGAACTGAACATGATGAGACAAAGTGTGATTAGGACCAGATGGTGTTAAAGGTTGTTGAAAATAAAATAAACAGAAGCCCTGTACTGAGACGTTGTTGAACTGTGGGTGCTGTATCCCGATGGCCAAACTTTCTTAAAGTTAAGTGACTGTAAGGATCATTAAATGGCAACTCAGATTTAAGGTCTAGTGCGGTTCTGATCAATCTTTAGCACAACACAGCACCTCCAAGAGCAAGACTGAGTAAGGCACCACCTGGTTTCTACAGTGCTGCTGACATCTGCAGGCACTGGGTTGACACAACGCTTTGTGAGGCCAAACAGAGCAAGACTATAGGGAACAAGTGGGTAATAACTGGATATTTTAGAAGAATAGATAAGAAATGAATTCTAAAATATGTTGTTGTTTTTTTGCCGATAAAGATCAGATAAATAGAGCAAGTTACAATATGCTTCTTATTTATTATGTGAAAAAGAGAGAGAAATGTTTTTTCGATTTTTCTGTGTGTTGTGAACGCATTATTACCACTATTTATAAGATGTTCTGTGTGTTGGCTTCAACCCAGACACACAGAACAGTGTGACGATCACTTGCAAGAGTCCCGTTGCCTGTTTTGACACATGCTTTTACTCATGCTTTTAGCTCTTAGTTAACAAACTGCAGTCTTTCAGATTATAAAGCGATGCTTTGGAAATTTGCAGCCAATATACTGACAGAAAAAATATACTAAACCCTGTGAGGATAGACTGAAACACTGCCACCCTGTGGATGAACTGTGCCATTACAGCCTATGGACATAACAGGTAACTCCAGAGGGGAGGGGATAGTCCTGAACAATTTAATGTGAGGATTTATGGTGTATATTAAATCATTCCCTAGTCTAAATATAATCTTAACTGATTTACATTCACTTTCTGGAGACTTACCATAACCCTAACCATATCAGAAAAGACAAAGGAACATCTGTCACATGACGACAGTCTGTAGCCAACCAGATACTCACCTCAAATTGGAGGAATCTATTCTGATCCCATTACAAGCTGGGGGTCATCAGAAGTCTATAGCACCAAGCACAGAACAAGAACAGAGCAGTCAAAAACACAAAAAGATATCCAAGAACAGACAGAGAGGAAAATGACAACAAGAGGAGAAATATCATCACTCCTATGTCGGTGGAGTATCTAAGAAACTCAAGATGATTGTCTGTAAACATTGCATTCCCATTTCCATTCAAGCCCAGAAACACATGGAGACAGAAACTTCACCCCAAGGAGAAAACGTCCAGGAAAAACAGTGAAATGTACACTGATCAAAAAAACTAAAGGAACAGAGCAGAGCATCGAGTCAATTAAACTTCTCAGATTCAGATCTGTAGTTAAGTAGCAGAGGGGGCTGGTAATCAGTTTCAGGTGCTTTGGTGTTCATGGAATGAAGAGGTTTAACAGGTGGAGGCCACTGACATGTTTCCCTCTTCATCTTTTCTGAATGTTTTTCTCTAGTTTTGCATTTGGCGGAGGTCACTGTCACTACTGGCAGCATGAGGCGATACTTGGTCCCCACAGAGGCTGGTATGGCTGGCTCCACCAGCCCTACAAAATGACCTCCAGCAGGCCACTGGTGTTAATGTCTCTGACCAAACAATCAGAAATAGCCTTCATGAGGGGGGATTCAGGGTGCGGCTTCCTCTAGTGGGCCCTGTGTTCACTGCTATTACCGTGGAGCTCAGCTGATAATTGAGAGTATGGAGGCAGATCCTCAAGGATGAAGGAATTGATACCATTGACTGGCCCCCACCTGCTATGTCTCGGTCCATCTGATGTCTCCAGTTTGTACTTCAGACTGTCCAGGAGCTCAGTGATGCCCTGGTCCAGATCTGGGAGGAGATAAGCCAGGTATCTTGTTAGGAACATGACGTTGTCAGTCATACATACAAGGATGTGAGGGCCATACAAACTACTGAGTACCACTCTGAGATGCTTCAGTATGATTTCAGCGAGGTGGACAAGCCTGCTGCATCATTCTTTAACCTTGATTTGTTGGATGTCTTTGAATTCAGCCCTCTACTATTCATTTTCATTTTCATTGAACGATGTGGCATCCTTTCATTCCACACACATTACCCAGTCCATTTCACTATAGCTATCCAGCGTGATTTCTTTCCCATTGACGTCTGACGTGTTTCAAAGTTCTTTCATTTTTTTTAGCAGTATACTTTATGCAGTTCAGGTTCCTTGACTTCTCCTTACCCCTGCTGTGTCTCCAGCTGCTGCTGATTACCTGCTCCTCTCTAATGTGTCCTAACTGTGTCTCACTGTCTCCCTGCCTCCTTGTGTACATTATTACCTTGCCTACACCATTGCCAGATGGTTGTTCTCCTTGTGTTTGACCTTGTTTTTGACCACATTTTTTTGATTGCCCCTTTCATGAATTGTTTGGTTTGCTGACTGACCATCTGTGTACCAAACCACTTAAAAAAGGGAAAAAGACCATGCATTTGAGTGTAGAGTCTTTGATTCTAAATGACTCTTTGGTTTGGTTTTATTAGGAACATCTCTAAACTTTGATCAAATCTTTACTTTATAAATAATCATTTACCTTAAGGGGACTTTCTTTCTCCCTCAAAGCGAGATGTCTCTCTGAAATACGACTGTCTAAATGCCCTCACAGTGTGAGAAACACACACAGCCTGGTTGTCTAGGGTCTGCTGTTATCTTTGCTGTTGAAGTGTGTGGTGATGTCAAGATACCACGATCTAGAGAGCTCTCAAAGGCCCTAAAACGGTCTATCAGACTGAAAAGGGTCTTTAAAAGGAACTCCTACCAGCTGATTCAGCCCAAGATCTGAAAGTTTCATTCAAAAAGAAGTCTTCAAGTGATTTTAATCACAGGATTTGCTGGTTACTGTCTTAAAGTGCATTGGTCCAGAATCCCAAACAGATTGTTGAAAAGTTATGGTGTGGGGCTGCTGTTGTGCTGCTTCAGGGACTGGGTGGAATGCAATTATTGATTCTGCATCATATCAGTGTTATAGTGATAATGTGAGGCCATCTGCTGGAAAGTTGAAGATGGTCCAGAAGTGGACCTTTCAAAGGCATAAAAGCACACTAGCAATGGAAAGAAATCCCAAATTCAACACCCAGATTTATGACATGCTGTGGTTGCAGCAGTTTGTTGTAAGGAGTCATGGTGTGATGATGGAAACTGCAGGAAGTGATAAAACCATCATAGCTGCAGGAGTACTTATGGCTTTAGTGGCATCAAACTAACATACACAAGGTATAATGAGATCTAAAGATGCTAATTGTTGCGCATCAAGTGCTTTTGTGTGTCTTAAAGGGAATACAATTCGAAATTTGATTAATGGCTGATAAAATTATCATAAAATTCAGATTTAATCAGATTGTATGGAAATTTTATTGGAATGCTGATACCATTCCAAAGATCAGGTCCCAATTAGCTACAAGATCACTGTGCTCTATTCATAGAGTATTACTCATATATGCAGGTAAACCTCTCACTGCTGCCTTGCAAACAAATATCAAATACGACACTTTCTGTGTTAATATTTTGGAAGGTCTACTGTGCAAAATTATATGGTTGTCAGTGGCCTTCATGCCCGTTTTCTGATCTAGCTCTTATAATTTAATTTAATATAATTAAAATGAAACAGGTTTTAGTGCACATAGTCACCACCTCCCCCTGTGCAGATCCTTTAGAGGGGCTATCTGTGTGGCATCCAGGCGGTCAGATGAACTGTCAGCTGTAGAATCTCGCCTCTAATCTTCCATAAAACACTGACTGACAACACAAACAGCTGCCTGCCTGATTTCACTGCTCTGTCCTGCTGATGAAAATGTTCCAAAGCAAAGAGCCAGAAAGGAAGGACACTGCTGGGCGTGCTGGAGCCCTCATGGTCATTCCTACCAAAAGACAAAAATACAGTATGTTTTAGTGTTTCTGTTGACTGAGCTTTGAGTAGTATGGGGACACTTACATTGCAGCTATAGTTTAACAACATCCCAATAATTTACTCCCAGGATTGTTAAAGAAACATAGTCCTTCATAGGGCCATCTCAGTAGCTTCCATTTGTGATTTCCATGACAATTTGTCCATACTCAGTGTCATGATTGCATTATAAGGCTCTCTGTGTCTGAAATACACAAGACTGGAAATAAACATGAGTTATTGTTCTTTGTATGGTTGTGTTTATTTTCTCCCCATGACCATCTCAAACATGGAGCATTTATCTCCCCAGCTGCTATCAGGCTGGAAATGCCACTGATAGCATGGCTAATAAACAGGCCCTAACATACTCCGCGTGATCTATTTATGCAACAGAGGGTGGTGGGACCAGGCGAGGTATCAAACAAAGGGTCTAATAATATCTATGATACCCAGAGTATTAATAAAGTGCACACATGCTTAATACCGAAATGATGAGAGAACAATAGTGAAGGCAATTTTCAATGCCTAGAGTATTTTAATCTTACTCTTAGTCTACTTGTTACTGGAAAGACTGCTTTCCAGTAACAACTTAGACAGTAGCTGGTGGACTGTTGTGTTTACTACATGCCCTTACTATGAAAGTGACAATAGGATGTTTGAGTAGCCCATACTGCTGGGGCTCCTCCTTCTTTCTTCTATGCTGTTTTGTGTCAATACATCTACAGTTACGACCATATATTTTTGGGCACAGACCATATTGTTTTTTAAAACCACATCAGCTGTTCACAAGACAAGGTTCAAATTACACTTATATAATTACTAAGTTTCAGCTTTAAGTTAAGCATATTCACATCCACAGAAGTGTGTGAAGGTGTTTTACACTCAATCCCATATTCTCAGGAGCTTTAATGTAATTACACAAATTAACATAATAATAGTTTATTTTTATTTTTTTATTTAAGGTTTCTAAGAATTCGGAACCCATGGACATCACAAAAAATAGGTTCCTCCTTGTAATACCAGGTCTTTGGAAATAAAAAAATCAGACTAAAATACAGTGTCTGGTGATGCAAGGCTAAGTAAACAGCAATTAATTATAAGTGTAGGAAATGTCCTAAACCTTGGGACATGTGACTTCTCGGTGTACAAAGCCACAATTCTGCCAATTTTGCCAATGTAAAATATTATCAGATTATACTGCATCTGAGCAATGTTCTTTAGAGTCAAGCAAAGGCAGTCATTTCACAGAGCAGTATTGACTGAGCTCTGTTCAGGGAATTAAACTGACAAGTTGTAATCGCTTCAGAGCAGCTAACATGAATGTGGCGCCCTGAAGCCAGCATTGTCTTCTACTGACAATGTTAGAAACAACTGCACTCGAACAGCTGAAGTCCATGTGATCAGAATAGGCTGCAGACAAATAAAAAATGTCATCACTTATTCTTTGAAGTATGTGCACAGGTGCTTTCATCGACCCATGGGACTGCATTGAAGAGGTCATGACACAGCTGCCACCGCAGTGTCAGAAGTGGTTGTTGACAGTATGCTAACTACATGAATCTTGATGTGCATACAGTGTATATGATACACCTAAGACTGGCTGTGCTAAATGTGTCACAAGACGCAAAATATTAATTTATAGCTGTCATTAAGGGGGGAGTGGCATAAAAGCCAATTAGCACCTGGTGACAGGATGCATCACTATCTGTGGTGCTTACAAACACAACCCAACTAGGCTTTAAATAGACCAATGACTCAGAACAATCAGATGTGATAGGTGTAGTTGTTTGCTACCAGTCAACCAGACAGAGGAAGTTGACGCTCTTAACACAACAACTTCTGCTAATTTAACCTTAAGGAGGTTAATTTTCTAGTCTCACTATTTTGGATCTGTGCTGCCTAATTCAATAGTCTACTGTCACATTACGCTAAAGGTTAGATCCATTCCCCTGTGATCCACCTTACAAATTACGAATCCCCCTCAACCAGGGAAGCAACTGATTCCTAATCTGAAGTCTAGTACTATGGCCATTATAACTCACAGAAATAAGAGATGTCATCCTAAAATCATCACACAACTGTTAGCCCTACAAAGAGATTTTGCCCATGAAAATTACAAACACAATGATGCTTGTGACTTGATTGTGTCATTGGCACCGGCACCCTATTCTTGCTACAGTCCAGAGGACACGGCCAGAAGCCTTAATATCCACAAAATGCTGTACATGTATATGTACATGGGCAGATTTTCCTGACTCCTGGTTCACTATTCCATGACAAGGCCCAACCTATATGGAAACCAACCAACCAACCAACCAACCAACCAACCAACCAACCAACCAACCAACCAACCAACCAACCAACCACCCAACCAGGAAAATTCTGTTTAGACTGACTCCTGGATTTTGCGCAGGACAGTAGTGGTGGTTAATTGCAAGGAAATTCTCTATGCCTACATATGACAGTATGAAACAGAATTTACTCAGCGCCCCCCCCCCTTCAACATTTGCAAAGTAATTGGCTGCATCTCCCTATATTCACCGATGTGGTAAAACTAGCCACCCTCTTTTTGATTCTTTGTATCATAAGATTGTTTGGTTTTCCACTGTAACATCCACGCATCACAGCATTATTCATTGCTGAAATGTGATAATTACCAACCCATTCATTCCACAAACAATGTAAATGAGCCAGCAAACAGACTGTTAACACTGACGTAGTTGCTTTCAGAGAATGGTTTAGTGATGATGTGTTAAGTTGAAAGAATATAATATAACATCTCACTCAAGTGGTGCCCATATATAATATAATTATATAATGATACAAAAACTACATGAGCACTTTTTTTCATGTTGGTGAAAAAGGTTACTATTTGTATGCCTGTATTGCCTGTATTGTTTTGCTCTCCCTCACAGGCAATAAATGGAATCTGGTATCTGTCCATGACCAGCACTTACTTGGAAAAAGAATTTAGCACAAGAGTTGACAGGAAAAAGTGTGGCAGAATTAGAGATAGAGAGGCTGTGCTCTTGTGACTCACAGATGAGTTATGCTCGAGAAAGTTCCTGGCACTGCTCCCGAAAAATCACATTATTTGGACGTGAGAGGAAGAGACAAAGAAGCAGAGAGGGCAGCCAGACATCATCAGAGCCATGGAGAGCCCTGTCATAAGTGATGGAAATGATGGCGATTACCACAGAGGGTGGGTGTGCATGACTGTGGGGTGTGGGAAGAGCCTAGGGGTATGTGTGGGAGTCGTGTACCTGATGATGTGTGTTTGTTAGACAGCAGGTCAGGGTGGTGCCCTTGGCCTTGTAAGGCAGGGTTATCTGGGGTTATATATTTGATCCCTGCCTAGCCTGCAGGTCTATCGGCTGCATCGTCTTCACCTGGCCACTGTAAGTCTGCACAGCTGGTTGTATTTCACATTGTTGTTTTTCACAGGGGTTGCATTCATGGCATTACACAATATTGACAAATCTCATTATAAGTGCTTTGTTATTTACTGACTTGACACTAATGCTGATTTTAAACTATTTTTTCTCTATCCACTACAGGTAGATCACTAATTTATACTCTGAAGTCTGAGCTCACCTGTTGTCTGAATTAAACCCAGAGGTAAATTCCTATTTCTGATGTTTTCCATAGCAGTTTATGTCACTGAGGTACACCCTAATATATATATATCTCATTAAGGTATATGATCTCCTGCCTATCCTTTACAAAGATGTATATAGTTAGATTTTCCAAATGCAGAGGAACTTTTCACTGGAGTATCAGAAACAGACAGAATGAGGCCTTAATCATCACTATGTATGTACATTAATGCAGCCATGGGGGACGCAGAGATGGCAGTGTTTGGGGCAGCTGCCTCATACCTGAGGAAGTCAGAAAAGGAGCGTATGGAGGCCTCCACACGTCCCTTTGACATCAAGAAGGAATGCTTTATCCCAGATCCAGTGGAAGAATTTGTGAAAGCAACCATCAGCAGCAGGGATGGAGACAAGGTCACGGTGGAGACTCAGCATGGGAAGGTCTGTGGTTAGATTTTATCATTCAGACACTCAGTTTATATTATTAACACCACTTACAGTGCTCCCATCACATCTGCAGTTAAGCTAAATCAAGGTAAAGCTCAGGCAAAACATGGTGTGCAGTGTTGTAATACAGCAAATCCACTAATCTGTGGATACGAGGCAGGCTGTAGATGATGTTTGGCACTTACGTCAGAATGGCAAATGCAGATGTGAATAAAGTCATTCAGAATGAAAAGTGCATTTGAAACCACACTGTACCAGACAAATAATTAATTACCCGGTCATTTAGAGCAGCACAGGAAACACATCTGCTGTGAGTCTGATAGTGAGTGCATGTCTGGGAGCAAGCGTTAATCTGAGTGTAAATCTGTGTGTGATTTAAAGCGTCTGTCCTTAAGTGAGTGTGAATACACGATCGAATGAGAGCCTTTATACTGCTGCAATTTAAGTGTCTCCAGTCACTTCATGAGCAGCCGAGTGATGAAACGCTGCATTGCTGCCACCTGATAGTAACAATGTGCAGCATGCTTTGCAATGCTGTTGATAATAATAGGGTGGTGCAGGCATGCAAACACAAATGACAGGAGAAACCAAATGTTTGGTTGACTCACTGATAAAACATCACCACTGGTAATTTATATGTTCATAATAATGTGAATCAATGTTGTCCCTCCAGACTGTGACTGTAAAAGAATCCGACATTCTGCAACAGAATCCTCCAAAGTTTGACAAGATTGAAGACATGGCCATGTTGACTTTCCTCCATGAACCAGCTGTGCTGTTTAACCTCAAAGAGCGTTATGCAGCATGGATGATCTATGTGAGTAGCCCTGTGTTTTACTAAATGCCTGTTTCACAAACATATACGTCTACAAGCTACAAAGCTGAGAAAGAAAAAGAAAACTGTGTTCTCAAACCCTGAAATCAACAGTATACTGTACCAAAACACAAATAAAGGACAGATTCCCTATCAGTAATGTGTTTTTTTATTTGTGTTCTCAGACCTACTCTGGGCTGTTCTGTGTGACTGTCAACCCCTACAAGTGGCTGCCAGTCTACAACCAAGAGGTGGTTGTTGCCTACAGAGGAAAGAAGAGGAGTGAAGCTCCTCCTCACATCTTCTCCATCTCTGACAACGCCTACCAGTACATGCTGGCAGGTACAGACTGACAGGACAGGTGTCATTTTGGACAGGTCTTGCTACATTTACTAACAAATCTGTACTCTCCACAAACTTTTGGCAGACCGTGAGAACCAGTCAATTCTGATCACGTACGTATTACTTTACTACATGGCATCACATATGCTAAAATACAGTCTTATTCAACATTACGCTACAGGCATGTATTCATCAGTGGATTTGCAATTACAGTGGAGAATCTGGTGCAGGAAAGACTGTCAACACAAAACGAGTTATCCAGTATTTTGCAAGTATTGCAGCTGGTGGCGTTAAGAAAGACTCCAATGCCAAAGACAAGGTAAACAGATATCTGTCAAATGTGTGAGTTGCTGCAATAGAAATATTTACTGTTGGAAAATTACAAAGCCTCCTTTCCTAGTAACTGTTACATAATATGGCAGTTAAGATTTAAAAAAAAAAAAAAAAAAAAAAAAAAAAAATGATTCCAGCAGGGGGTGCTAAATCTATGTGTGTAGCATTAAATGTAAATTACACAATGTCCCTCTCTGCCTGACAGGGAACCCTGGAGGATCAAATCATTCAGGCTAACCCTGCCCTGGAGGCCTTTGGTAATGCTAAGACCATCAGGAACGACAACTCCTCCAGATTTGTGAGTGTCTAACTTTTGTGTGGCTGAATTGTGAGTATAACTAACTCAGTTTCCATGAAAACTGCACGAAGGTTTGAACCCACCGGAGAGCTGGAGCCTTTCTGTGTGGAGTTTTCATATTCACTGTGCCTGTCAAGTTCTGTGCGTTCTTTGTGACCACAACTCTGCCCAAACTTGAAAAACTGCTTGATCAATCTCCGAAGGATGCAAAGGACAACTCAATTCTTCTTATTTCCATTTATTTCTGTTCCCAGTTGAATAAATGATGGACTTGAAAATAATAAACAGAGTCGAATAGAAAAGAATAGGTTGATAACCTTAAAAAAACAGAAAAAAACATCAATTTAGTTTCAAATAAATAACAGTAAATGTTTTTATCCTTAAACAAACTTTACACTATGCTTAAACAAAAGTAAATTAAATTAACTTAGGGTCATCTCACTTAATTAAATTCACCAATATCATAGTATAATAGCATAGCAAAAGTATAGAATACCAAGAATAACATAGAATAACTTCACTACACTAATCAATCAAAGTCATTCGCTCCATACCAGTTGCGTCTTCTAGATTAATCAGGAGTTGTGGTCTTTCCTTCAGGTAAGTGAGGAGTTTAGGAGAAATCTGGCCTTATTTCCAAGAGTTAGTGAAGATGAGCATCCAAACATTTCATGACATGCCTTCTCAGTGGGTGCGCAGGCAAATATGGTCCCTCTACCAGTTCCTGTTGAGAGCACCTGTTGTTCCTGTGTGGTTGCCCTCTACAGGTCTGGAGTGCAGATTCCCCTCTTGTGATCTGACATGACAGTGCCTCTGTGCTTTTTAGATTCATTGGTGATTAACTGGCCATACTTGCACATGTGAGTGTGAATGGATGTTGGTCTTTCTGTGTTAGCCCTGTGATAGACTGGAGACTTATCCAGGGTGTACCCTGTCTTGTAAAATCATAGCTGAGTTCCAGCCAACTTGGGACCATTAGAGGACAAGCGGTTACAGATAATCAGTCAGTAGATGGACTAGATCTATCTTTATCTTTTCAGGGTAAATTCATCCGAATTCATTTTGATGCCAGGGGAAAACTGGCCTCCGCTGATATTGAAACATGTAAGAAGAAACACTTGGTTCTTACTTGATTCATGTTTTCTAACACAGCACCATGACAGGTTTAACTCAAGACGATATGTTTCATCCTGTAATTACTAGATCTTCTGGAGAAGTCTCGTGTGATCTTCCAGCTCAAGGCTGAGAGAGACTACCACATTTTCTACCAGATTCTGTCCAACAAGAAGCCTGAAATCCTAGGTTAGTACAGGCAATTAATTCCTATGTGAAAAGGTACAAGGTAACACAAGGTAACACTGGGCCTCATGCATAAATGTTTTCTTATTCGTCTCATACTGTCCCTTACTCATGCCATTAAAATGAAAAAACAAAAATCCTATATGGGAGCAGA
Source organism: Planiliza haematocheilus (assembly GCA_005024645.1). Lineage (NCBI taxonomy): Eukaryota > Metazoa > Chordata > Actinopteri > Mugiliformes > Mugilidae > Planiliza > Planiliza haematocheilus. The sequence goes on from SRSE01000512.1 coordinate 63,136, forward strand.
TAATTCTGTGGATCATGACATCTGATTAACACATAGTTTAGGGAACTTTTAAATGTATATACGAGAACTACATAGAAATGACTGAATGTCACAAAAGTTTGGAAATTGTGTGTAAAAACTACTTAAGATCAAATCTGTGTGTACACAGGTTTTATGCATGAGACCCTTTGTCTTTAAATTGTACGGTCCATTTGTCTGATCTTGTCTCTGTGTCTCTCTCCTCTTTGTCTCTGTGTTTCCCCTAGAGATGCTGTTGATCACAAATAATCCCTATGACTATGCCTTCATCTCTCAGGGGGAAACCCAAGTGGCCTCCATTGATGATGCAGAAGAACTGATGGCAACAGATGTTAGGCTAACACTCATACCTGGTTTTACATGTTAACATTCAAGTCTAGTTTGATCATAGTGACTACACCAGTTAGACCAGGGGTCTCAAACTCAATTATTATTGGTCCATGAGATAATATCAAATGGCTGTTAGAGCCAGTACTGTCACTTTAAAGTGACCGTATTTTGATTCAAACTAACATATGTACTAAAACAGCAGTAGGATAGCGCATTTAAGATCAACCCTATTCTATGTGCATGGAACTGCAATAACTTAAGGAATAAACGTGGAGGCTTAGTCATTTGAATGAAACAACTGCTATATTCATTCTCGGTCACATGGCTAACTTTCGTGTACTTGCCATTTTATATTGTATAGGCCCTGAAATTATCGTACACATACGATAAATATTGTATATCTGGAGCTGACAATACTGTAAATCGCAGGATGCTTTGGCCCGCAACTTTGTACCGGTGTTTAATTTTGACCCACCGTGTATTTGAGTTTGACATCCCTGAGTTAGACTGATAAGTGCACCGTGAAGGTGTAATGGATTCTTTCTGCAGAGATGTTGAGAGGTTTCGGTATGTCTTCCCACAGAGTGCCTTTGATGTGTTGGGCTTTACTCAAGAGGAAAAGAACTCTGTGTACAAGCTGACTGGTGCCATCATGCACTACGGCAATATGAAGTTCAAGCAGAAGCAACGAGAAGAGCAGGCAGAAGCAGATGGTACTGAAGGTAAGTTATGGCTATGTTTGTGGAGTTGGCTCAAAAATCAACTACCTGAAAGAGTCACATAATACACTTTATTTCTCCAGATGCTGACAAAGTGGCTTATCTGATGTGTCTGAACTCTGCTGACCTCATCAAAGGTCTCTGTCACCCAAGAGTCAAAGTAGGGAATGAGTGGGTCACCAAGGGACAGAATGTTGCCCAGGTGAGAAAATGTGTCTCATCATTTGGCTATGCAATAATTTATGTAGATGGTTTCCACTGCAAGGGCTAAACTATATAAAAAAGAAAATACGAATTGTATTCTTTTGTGTGCTGTATATGCACATCCAACAGGTGAACTATGCTGTTGGAGCCCTGTCCAAAGCTGTTTATGAGAGGATGTTCCTGTGGATGGTAATGAGAATCAACCAGTCACTGGAGACAAGACAGCCTCGCCAGTACTTCATTGGTGTGCTGGACATTGCTGGGTTTGAGATCTTTGATGTGAGTGATTTTATGAGTACAAAGTAAGCTAGATCCCTGTCAATGTAAAATAAAAGGATGAATGAATACACTGATACATGTTCTTTCTTTCCAGTTCAACACCTTCGAGCAGCTCTGCATCAACTTCACCAATGAAAAACTGCAACAGTTTTTCAACCACCACATGTTTGTGCTGGAGCAGGAAGAGTACAAGAAAGAGGGTATTGAATGGACTTTCATTGACTTTGGTATGGACCTGCAGGCCTGTATTGACCTCATTGAAAAGGTGAGGCATTGGACTATTACATGTTCAGTAAAAGTATACACAAATATAGTCTGTGTTTTAATTAACTCATATTGTCCCTCAGCCCATGGGTATCATGTCCATCCTTGAAGAGGAGTGCATGTTCCCCAAGGCCTCTGATGCCACCTTTAAAGCTAAACTCTATGACAACCACCTGGGCAAATCTTCCAACTTCCAGAAGCCAAGAGTGGTCAAAGGAAAACCAGAGGCCCACTTTGCCTTGGTTCACTATGCTGGAACTGTTGATTATAATATCAACAACTGGTTGGTGAAAAACAAAGATCCTCTCAATGAGACTGTTGTTGGACTTTACCAGAAGTCTAATCTGAAGCTGTTGGCTACTCTCTTTGCAAATTATGCTGGAGCTGATTCAGGTATCCTGGCAGTAAAATATCTAGTTAGAGATTATTATTATTCTCATTATACGATTCAATAGTTGTAACATTAACATTATGCCATTTCACTCAACAGCTATGGCTGAAGGTACTGAAGGTAAAAAAGAGAAAAAGAAGAAGGGATCATCGTTTCAGACTGTGTCTGCTCTTCACAGGGTATTGTGTATTCCTTTTTTTATGCTAGGAAATGGTATTTTGTACATGATTGCTTCAGCAACGACTACTTGGTTCACCATGTTACAGGAGAACCTGAACAAGCTCATGACCAACTTGAGGTCCACTCACCCTCACTTTGTACGCTGCATCATCCCCAATGAGACCAAGACTCCAGGGGCCATGGAGAACCCTCTGGTGATGCACCAGCTGCGCTGTAACGGTGTGCTGGAAGGAATCAGGATCTGCAGAAAAGGCTTCCCCAACAGGATCCTCTATGGAGATTTCAAACAGAGGTAGTATTTCAGTTAGGCTACATGCTATGATTCCAAACTTATTATACTACCTCTTCCTAGAAATTTTGCTTTGTTATTCCCAGATATCGCATCCTGAATCCTGCTGCCATCCCTGAAGGTCAGTTTATTGACAGCAGGAAGGGAGCTGAGAAACTTCTGGGGTCTCTGGACATTGATCATAACCAATACAAGTTTGGTCACACTAAGGTATCACATGATGTTTTTTTCTGAAATTACTGACTAAAAGTGATATATAACACATTTAGAAGGTGCCAGACAATTAAAATCCATTGCTGTTGTAGGTGTTCTTTAAGGCAGGACTGCTGGGTCTGCTTGAGGAGATGAGAGACGAGCGTCTCTCCAAAATCATCACTGCTATTCAAGCCAGATCTCGTGGTCTGTTGTCTCGTATTGAGTATCAAAAGATGGTGGAACGCAGGTATGTTTTACATCCATCTGATATAAATTATTGAACACTTAACAGTTATTAGTATGCAAATTTATTTTAATCAAACCGTTCAATCTCTTTGAAAAAAATCTTCAAGAGATGCTTTATTAGTAATTCAGTGGAACATCCGAGCCTTCATGGGGGTCAAAAATTGGCCATGGATGAAGCTCTTCTTCAAGATCAAACCTCTGCTGAGATCTGCTGAAGCAGAGAAGGAGATGGCCAACATGAAGGAAGAATTCCTGAAGCTCAAGGAAGCCTATGCAAAGTCTGAAGCTCGCAGAAAAGAACTAGAGGAGAAAATGGTCTCTCTTCTCCAAGAGAAGAACGACCTGCAGCTCCAAGTTCAAGCAGTAAGGATGGAACAATAGTTATATTTTACCTTTAGAGTAATTACGTTTTGTATTAATGAATTTAAATGCTTGTCAGGAGCAAGATAACCTTTGTGATGCTGAAGAAAGATGTGAGGGGCTGATCAAAAGCAAGATTCAACTGGAGGCCAAAATCAAAGAGCTGATAGAAAGGTTGGAGGACGAGGAGGAGATGAATGCTGAACTGACTGCTAAGAAGAGGAAGCTGGAGGATGAGTGCTCTGAGTTAAAGAAAGACATTGATGACTTAGAGTTAACCCTGGCTAAAGTGGAGAAAGAGAAGCATGCCACTGAGAACAAGGTATGACAAACAACAAGAGTTTGTTTTAACAGATCTAATGTCTAAGTAAAGCAGCTAGTAATCCATCTTTTCATGGGTTATAGGTAAAGAACATGACAGAGGAAATGGCTGCTCTGGATGAAATCATTGCCAAGCTGACCAAGGAAAAGAAAGCCTTGCAGGAAGCTCATCAGCAAACACTGGATGACCTGCAGAGTGAAGAAGACAAAGTCAACACTCTGACCAAGGCCAAGACTAAGCTGGAGCAGCAAGTGGACGATGTAAGAATTTTACATGGAGTTTAAGAAATAATAAATTGTGGTTTGCAATTCTAAAAAGTAATTTATTACTTCCCACAGCTTGAAGGATCCTTAGAGCAAGAAAAGAAAATACGCATGGACCTTGAGAGAGCAAAGAGGAAGCTTGAAGGAGACCTAAAATTAGCTCAAGAGAGTATCATGGACCTGGAGAATGACAAGCAGCAACTTGAAGAGAGGCTGAAAAAGTAATACGACAGGCACACCTTTAAAATTACAAACATAATTTCAACTAAGAGACAGCTTATACATTCTGTTGTTTTCCTCCACAGGAAAGATTTTGAAATCAGTCAGCTCAATGGAAAAATAGAAGATGAACAAGCAATGAGTGCACAACTCCAGAAAAAACTGAAGGAGTTACAGGTAATAATTCACATAGAAATTGAATAACCTCATTTTTAGACCACAATTTAAAGCAGTGGAATTTCATGTTAGGTTTTGCTTTGACTTTTCTGTAGGCCCGCATTGAGGAGCTGGAGGAAGAGCTTGAAGCAGAGCGAGCTGCTCGAGCTAAGGTGGAGAAGCAGAGGGCAGACTTGGCCAGAGAGTTGGAGGAGATCAGTGAGAGGCTGGAGGAGGCTGGAGGAGCAACATCTGCCCAGATTGAGATGAACAAGAAGAGGGAGGCTGAGTTCCAGAAACTCCGCAGAGACCTTGAAGAGGCCACTCTGCATCATGAAGCCACTGCTGCCACACTCAGGAAGAAACAAGCGGACAGTGTTGCTGACCTGGGAGAGCAGATTGACAACCTGCAGAGAGTCAAGCAGAAACTGGAGAAGGAGAAGAGTGAGCTCAGACTGGAACTGGATGATGTGGTCTCCAATATGGAGCAGATTGTCAAGGCTAAGGTAAGGCTAAGGCTACTTTAATCCATTGCGGTTTTCTTCTTGTTGGCTAAGATTATTTTTGCAGTCTTTGTGCCAATTCCACTGGATTTTGCTTTCAGAACAACTTGGAGAAAATGTGCAGGTCTTTGGAAGACCAGATGAATGAATATAAAACAAAGTCAGAAGAGGGACAGCGTACCATCAATGACTTCACCATGCAGAAAGCAAAGCTACAAACTGAGAATGGTATGCATTTCATTGCAGCAGCAGATTTATCTTGTGGGTATCTGGAGTATTAATGTCATCTTCTGCTTTAATTAGGTGAACTTGCAAGGCAGCTTGAGGAAAAGGATTCCCTGGTGTCTCAACTCACTAGAGGAAAACAGTCCTACACTCAACAGGTTGAAGACCTTAAACGACAACTGGAGGAGGAAATCAAGGTAAAAAAAAAGAGAGACTTCATGAAGAGCAGATAGAATGGTGGCAGCACCAACAAAGCATTAATTTATACTGTCATTTCAGGCTAAGAATGCATTAGCCCATGCAGTGCAGTCATCTCGTCACGACTGTGACCTGCTCAGGGAGCAGTATGAGGAGGAGCAGGAGGCCAAAGCTGAACTGCAGCGCAGCATGTCCAAGGCCAACTCTGAGGTGGCTCAGTGGAGAACCAAGTACGAGACTGATGCCATCCAGAGGACTGAGGAACTAGAAGAGGCCAAGTGAGTAAAACATAGTTTGAACCAAACTCAGTAAAATTTTAAAGTTACTAGCCCTCAATGAATTATTTTCTGTATCTAGAAAAAAGCTGGCTCAGCGTCTGCAGGAGGCTGAGGAGGCTGTTGAAGCAGTGAATGCTAAATGTTCCTCTCTGGAGAAGACCAAACACAGACTGCAGAATGAGATTGAAGATCTCATGGTGGATGTGGAGAGGTCTAATGCTGCTGCTGCCGCTCTGGACAAGAAGCAAAGGAACTTTGACAAAGTTTGTTGCAACTTCGATCATCTACAAGAATCAAGGATATTAGTATTTAACATAAAATCCAGCTTTATATGTTTTGGTGCAATTTTCTATCTTAATTCTATCTCTTTTTTTTTTTTTTTACGATAGATCAGGAATGCCAGTGACAGTGATAGTGTCTTACTATAATGTCACAAGGCTACACATTCCAACAGTTTTATGCATAGCCTGATCTTTTCAAGTATTGCTTCAGTGCAAATGAAATGGTGCACTGCTCAAACTGTGGAAAGCTAAGAGTGGTGTTTTAAACTTGAGAGTTGTATCTCAATGTACAGGTCCTTTCTGAATGGAAGCAGAAATATGAGGAGTGCCAGTGTGAGCTGGAGAGTTCTCAGAAGGAAGCCAGGTCTCTAAGTACTGAGCTCTTCAAACTGAAAAACTCCTATGAAGAATCTCTGGAAAATCTGGAGACCATGAAGAGAGAGAACAAGAATCTTCAGGGTAATACATCTGTGAATCTACACATACAATATACTGTATTCACACTGCAGGTGCAAAAAAAGTCAATAAAATACAACCATCTTTATACACAGAGGAAATCTCTGACCTTACTGAGCAACTTGGTGAAGGAAGCAAAACCATTCATGAGTTGGAGAAGGTCCGTAAGCAGCTGGAGCAAGAAAAGAGTGAGATTCAATCTGCCCTTGAGGAAGCAGAGGTAAGACTTCAGTTCAATTCAATTCAATTTTCAATTGTTCAGTTCAGTGCAGATTGTTAACTGCAGATGTTAACATAGAGATGTTGAGACGGAAGCTCCTACAGAAATGTACAAGGAAAGAAAGGAGAGTGAGGAAAGAAACACAAACTAAAGGAGAAAGAAGACTCATAATCAACTAGATGATTGCAAGCGATCATAAAGGGGTCCATGCCATGACAAAGTTGTTCCAGAGTAGGATGCAGAGGTATAAGTCACCAGTAGTGCCCCCTATAGACTGTATTACACAAAACTTGGTGTTCAAGTCTGCCATTGAGTTATTATAGTGCCACCTAGCTGTAGGCACATGCATTGACACCTTGGAAATGCCTTTGTTCTTCACCAACCAGTTGTTGATATTATAATCAACAGTTCCATCCAACTTTGATGCTTCGCCCTTGCAGTTTGTCCTGGGCACTTTTAGCTAAGCAGAAGGAACAGAAGGCAAAGAAGAATAAAAATTGCAACAAAATCAACAAACAAATATCCTTCTCTTAAAATAAAGTTAAAGAAAGCCCAAAAGCCATAGTACCACACATAACAAGCTACAGCTGGTCAGAGTTAAAGCTGTTCAAGTCTGCCATCTAAAGGGCTATGGAGGATTTCAAAGAATTACTAAGCTCTGCCCTGTTGCTGGTATCAAGCCTCTATCACTTCTGCTTAAAGAATGATTTGAGGAAGGAGGGAGAAGGAGGCTCCATACTCCGTTTGTGTGAAATTCAGAGAGCCCTAAGTCTTCTCTTCTTACATGGCATGTCCTCATGTCCACACCATCAAGATGTGGAGACAGAACTGCCTGCAGTCAATGACGTACAGTAGTGGTATATACTTAAAATGTGCATTTGGAGCCAGCCCCAACTCAACTTTATGCAAAGAAACAGGACGCTACTGGAAATTGATGCATTGCAACATAACAGTCCTGTACTAACTCCCCATTCTTGACTGTTATAATGTTATAATGGTGTCAGAAAGGTGTGTAGCAAACTGGTTGATCATTTTGCAAGATGGAGTTTGTGGTGCTGTTAAACTGGATTTAATTAAAAACTAAAGTTTCTGTTATATAGCCTAGCCACTCACTTAAATGGGGTTTATTATATGTTTGTACAACACAATACAATTCAACACTACAATCCATAGGCTCCAAAATGTAAGCACAGTTGAATTAACAATTCTCAGTTATTTTAAACAAATGGTGAATACCATAAAATACTTCTTGAAACTCAGATTTAGTGCAGGACTGTTATATTATATCACTTTCACTAATGCACCTAATGAATTGGAATTAGTGTAGATGCTTTGAGAAATTCAATTTGTCTTTCTTAGGCTTCTCTTGAGCATGAGGAGGGCAAGATTTTGAGAGCCCAGCTTGAGTTCAACCAGATTAAGGCAGACATGGAGCGCAAGATAGCTGAGAAAGATGAAGAGATGGAGCAAAGCAAGAGGAACTCGCAGAGAACCATTGACACCCTGCAGAGTTCTCTTGAGGCCGAAACCCGCAGCAGGAACGAGGCTCTGCGTCTGAAGAAGAAAATGGAGGGAGACCTCAATGAGATGGAGATCCAGCTGAGCCAGGCCAACAGGCAGGCAGCTGAGGCCCAGAAACAACTTAAATCTGTTCATGCACATCTAAAGGTAATACATGGCTTTTACTTTTCAAATCTACAATTTATAATATTATTTTAATAACCTGGGGCCTTAAAAATCTTCCAGGATGCTCAGCTCCAGCTTGATGACTCTATGCGAGCCAATGATGATATGAAGGAAAACATGGCAATTGTTGAGAGACGCAACAATCTGCTTCAAGCTGAACTGGAAGAACTGAGGGCTGCTCTGGAACAAACTGAGAGAAGTCGCAAACTTGCTGAGCAAGAGCTGCTGGATGTTAGTGAGAGGGTGCAGCTACTGCACTCACAGGTATGAAGCAACACTACAGTAAACTCAGAATGTCTGTTGTTTGTTACTGTAAATACAGTTGATCTAGAATATATGGAATGACGTCACTGTCTTAACCATATGAAGAATACCAGCCTGATAAACCATAAGAAGAAACTGGAAGCTGATACATGCCAGCTGCAGACAGAAGTAGAAGATGCAGTGCAGGAGTGCAGAAATGCTGAGGAGAAGGCCAAGAAGGCCATTACTGATGCTGCTATGATGGCAGAGGAGCTGAAGAAAGAGCAGGACACCAGCGCTCACCTGGAGCGTATGAAGAAGAACATGGAGCAAACCATCAAGGACCTGCAGCACCGTCTGGATGAAGCTGAACAGATCGCCATGAAGGGAGGCAAGAAGCAGCTGCAGAAGCTTGAGGCCAGGGTGAGTATTTCTTTTGCATTTCGGGTTCTGGGCAGGAAATTTGTTAAGTATTAAAGTGTAAAATCTTGTCCTTGACCAGGTGAGAGAGCTAGAAAATGAGGTAGAAATGGAGCAGAAGAAAAGCAGTGAAGCTGTGAAAGGTGTCCGTAAATATGAGCGCCGCATCAAGGAACTTACCTATCAGGTTTGTGGCACATACTACAGCTAGCTCTATTAGTCTTCAGGTGTGGTTAAAGTTCCTCTAACGGAAAGAACGTTTGTAACCATGTCTCGTATCTCTACAGACTGAGGAGGACCGCAAGAATATTGCCCGTCTCCAAGATCTGGTAGACAAGTTGCAGTTGAAAGTCAAATCCTACAAGAGATCAGCTGAGGAGGCTGTGAGTGTGATAATGCGCAAAGTGGAATGTTCATGTGACTTCTTCCTCTATCGGCGTATAATTATGTTTATTTGATTTACTTTAAACAGGAGGAACAGGCTAATGCTCATCTTGGCAAGTTCCGCAAGCTGCAGCATGAGCTGGACGAGGCTGAAGAGAGAGCTGACATCGCTGAGTCTCAGGTCAACAAGATGCGTGCCAAGAGCCGTGACACCGGCCCCAAGGTTTGAAGCATGCACTCTGTAGCAGGTGCACAGCATCTGACCAGGACACAGGCCCTCTTGTGGCTGCTGCATTTAGATCGTATGCTGCACTGCTATTCATTCATTAGCACAAACACTGTATGTGCTATGTCAACTATGTGCTATGCAGCGCTTCAGTTTACATTGATCTGTAAATGAACTGCTTTGTAACACTAAAGCAATACTAATCTGAGTACTTAACAGCTGTTTCTCTTTTTCTTTCCTTTCAACTTTACCGGCTACAACAGAAAGGGTTTGATGAGGAGTGAAGCTTTGAAGTCTGCAGAAACCCCTTTGCCCGCTGTGTACTGTAGATCCCCTCAACAACTATCACTATTCATAACCTGTAGTGCTAATAAAATCGCATCAAGGACTTGCACAACTTTGTATGCTTCTTTTTTTAAACGGTTTCATGGGAAATTCTAGAGGAAATACTGGAACTCGAGGTACTTGAATGCATTTTTTATAATTTCCGAACTACAATATTTGTCTTCGTCTTCTATCTCTTATCTGCGTCTAGGTTGCTGGGGCAGCAGCTTCAGCAGCGAAGCCCAGACAGCTGAACTACAATATTCAAATATCAAATTCTAACTATTGCAATATATGGAAAAAAGTACCAGTATATGGCAAAAATACTGATTCCATTGTTCCTTATTCATTTGGTTAAAGACAACCAAAAGCAATCGTTACTATTATAGTAATTCTTTTCACTGTGAAAAATAAGGTTGATTAAAAAAGTTTGAGCTGACAACTGAAAAGATTAAAACAGAGACAGCTTTAACAAACCTCCCGTTCTTAAAATAGTTCAAGTCTATATCTTAAAAGCTGTTCAAGTCTGCCATCTAAGGGGGTACAGAGGATTTCAAAGCGCTACTAAGAAATATTTGAAATATAAAACAAATCAGCATAGAAATATCAAAATACATATAACTCTGCCCTGTTGCTGATGTCAAGCTTCAATCACTGCTGCTTCTGCTGGAGACTAAATAATGATTTGAGGCAGGAGTGAGAAGAGGGAGGCTCCATACTCCCTTTGTGTAAAATTCAGAGAGACAAGAGGGAGTCTTCTCTTGTTACATGACATGTACTTAACTCCCTGACCAGACAAGCAGTTATCTATGAGTTAATGAAAGAACATTCACACCTTGCTTAAAGAGGACGGACACGTCCAGCACAGTATGCATTGAGGATTATCAGCATGCTTAGCAGGTTATCTGCGCTCATGTGTATGTGAATGAAATAAGAGGTCAAAGACATTTAACGCTTCCGTAATTAGACCACCTATTAATGTATCTCAGGAGCTATGGCAGCTTTGACACTATAAAAGTATTTGTACAATGGTCCAGTCTATAAAAAGTTGAATATGCACATTTGGTTCAAAAACACTAAACATGAGGTGAAAAAAAAATATATAAAAAAATACAGCTTAAACATTGGAAACTTGGAAAGGGAAAGGGATGATTTTAAGACTGTACTTCCAAAATGTGTTTTTATATAACGCACTTTTAGTGACTAAATTAGATTTTTTTTTTTAAAACTAAAATCTTTAGAAGGTAATTTTAAGTTAGTTAGCTCCGAGTCTCTGAGCAGCAGACATGCTGCTGACTAACAGTATGTGTCTGTTGTAAGGGTGCCCTGTGGGACCGAAGCCCAGAGACATGAGTCTGAGTGCTATACCATTCCACAATTCACATCTAATCAATCAGTGGTGACAATGGGCATTTGTTATGACATGAACAGCATTTCAACATGTTTTCTCTAATAAGGGGATGTTTGACCTATAAGGTCAGTGTTATCTTCAGTTGCTCTTCAGCACGGGCATGGAATCTCTCACTTGCATTTAGCACTCTGACGCCAGCTCTCAGTAACAGGCCCGGGGAAGTTATCAGAATGGAAATAATCTCAGCACTTGTCAGCAGCTGTTGACCCTTTTTCTATCTCTTAACCTATGAAGGGTCTGTGGTTACTGGAGACAGTGCCAGGATGTGCTGTATAGTTGCAATGCATACTAGGGGTAGAACAATTTTTAATCTTTTAAAGTCGACTAATATGTGAAAGTAGAAAGTAACGCGTTGAACAATAAAACCTATATTTTAACATGAATACATATTGTAGCGTTTGTTGAAGCTTGAACACGGGCAACTATTAACATTAACAGAAACGACATAGTCAGATACTTCTAATACGCTCTTTCTCACTGTACAGCAACAATGTCAAGTAACAGAACACAACACTGGACATAAACACATTAGCTTGATGTATAGCCTATTTAAATGATGGTACCGCCAATAGCGTTTAGTAGTATTTCACAGCGTGTTGTAAGATGATATAACGTCGCCGAGACAAAAAAAAAGAAGTTAAACAGCACTGTGCAGCCTCCTTCTCTCTGTTACCGCAGGTGGCGTTCCTCTGCTAGCATTAGTGGATGGCTTTTCAGTAGAGTATCCATTGCAATGGTACTTTTTTGTATTTAAGGACTGACTTACATATTCTGCATGTCACAGTAGAATGGGTCTCATCTTTAGTGAAGTATTTCCACACACTTGATGCATCGCTGTTAGTTTGCTGCAACTGTGCTCCTCACCTGTCGCCTACAAGGCGTCAGTGTTATTATTAAAACGTCATGGCACAGCAGTAAAGTCGACTAGTCGGTGCAACCCCTGATAGATACTGCACTTATATAGGTTCAAACTTTAAGTAAACAGAGGATCATGTCAGCCAAATTTATATTGACAACCTTAATTAAAGTATAAATCAGTAAGACTGATAGATAGCTCCATAACGTGAGCATATCTTTGGCTGATGGAATCAGAATTATGACCATAAGTTGATCCAGCAATAAAACTGGCCAGCGAAGCTTAGGCTCAGATTCAAGGGGTAGAAATATAAACAGAACATTGAAATGTGATTGGGTGTGTCATAAACCTGTCACACTCAGTGTATTTATGTGAAACAGAGCCCAGTGAGAGGCCATCATCTGTCACAGTTGATCCCAGAAGCAGGCAAGAGCAGAATCCTCAGTACAGGGTTCTCGTCAGGAATTTCACACAGTTATCTTTGTCCCCAAAGGCACAATACCATGTCAACAGGACTGCAACCAAGCGGCCGGTTTTCTCTAGCTGTCACCTGATAATGGGTAAAGGCTTCCACTGCGACCTTGGAGCATGTCATACTGACACAGCCCTCTATTGTGGGTCATCATTGCTGCATTTCAGTGGATCTCAGGCACGTCATCTGCGGCAGGCCTCTGCCCATGTTGCCTCGCTCTTGCCGCCTGGTTAATCTCACGGACTATTGTTCTTTATTTAGACAGACCCCCAGTCCATTCTGTGATTACTGAATACAATACATTACTGAAGCCTCTCTGCCACTACACTTAATCCCTGAGAGTAACTGAGACCCATGCATAATATTTCTTTTTTTTTTAAATATCCCCCCAGATATTTAGTACATCTTCAACAATTCATAGCTGGAATTCTTTGACGCAGTAGCGAAATACAAACAAGAATGGGATTCTGCTGCTGTTCTCAGATGTATTAATTGTGCCTACATATTTCTTTTTTAATTTCTAGCCCAATAATATTATTAATAATATTTTATCTGATGCATGCGAACAAATATTAAATTTCATAAAGAATATAATGGCAGGACTTTCCAAATATTTTAGCAATTGTAAAAAACACAAAAACACATATATATATATATTTAACAGATATATTACATATATTACTGGATGTTAATAAACAGCTGTTACACATTTGCATTTGCTTTTATAATACAGACTGCACATCACAATAGTTGATGAGTATCAGTGAATACCAGGGAGGATGCTTCTGTCCAGTACAACATGTATTGTTCCTATAACAGAAGCACACTTCAGGGATGCTTAGAGAGGAATTCCTCCCTGTGTCTATTTATAGACTATGCCATGGTCCCCAGGCTGCTTGAGTATACCTATGATTAATCACTGCACTGCATGGAGCTCCTAATATGGCCTCGTCAAGGGACCCCATCACAGATAAGACCCTAACCCGCTGATTTCTATATTGCTCTCCACCACTCATTTACCCCTCCCTTCAAATTACCCCCAACCCAACTCAGACACAATAACATTCCTGAGACCTGAAAGGCTCCTCCATATTTGGTAGGAGGGCTTCATTTATAAAGAGAACTCACAGTGAAACCCTAACAGGTCGCCATTCTATCTCAAGGTAAGGTGTGTGGATACTACCATACAAACTGAAGACTGCACTTTGACACTGAAGTCTCACCTGTGTGTCAAACTGGTCTCATTAGCTTTGGTTATTGTTTCCTCAGGACCATTACACCTCAGTCTCCTCAGCACAGAGTCATAAGGTAAGAGCATCTCAAAAAATGAAAATGTGTATGCAGTAAAAAGTGAATTTTGGGGAACATATGGAATATCTGCTAATATATGATCCCCATCCATTTCCTTTAGTCATCAGTTAAACCCATAATATGGTTGAACTGCAATTTATTTTATTTTTTGTAGACAAGGTAAAAAATGGGTGACGCTGCCATGAAAGAGTTTGGGGCAGCAGCCCCTTACCTGAGGAAGTCAGACAGGGAGCGTCTGGAGGCCCAGACTCGTGCATTTGACATGAAGAAGGAGTGCTTCGTTCCGGACACTGACGAGGAGTTTGTAAAGGCTTCCGTCATTAGCCGTGAGGGAGACAAAGTCACTGCTCAGACTGAGAGAGGGAAGGTCAGTGAGTTGGCTGGAACAGCTGCTCTGGATGAAGTTGGTTTCTTAACTAAGACCCAGATCATTCAGACCCATTTGTCTAGAGGCATGATCACCCTGAGCGTGTGTAATGCCAACTGTTTCCCTTTTCAGACCGTGACAGTGAAGGAGTGTGATGTACACCCTCAGAATCCACCAAAGTTTGATAAAATTGAAGACATGGCCATGTTCACCTTCCTCCATGAACCAGCTGTGCTGTTTAACCTCAAAGAGCGTTATGCAGCATGGATGATCTATGTGAGTTGAAACTTTTAAAACATAGCACCCACACCCATACTAAAATCACACATTACAGCCATATATTGATACATACAGTTGAAAAGTCTTCTCTCTGTTTCCAATCCCTTTAGACCTACTCTGGGCTGTTCTGTGTGACTATCAACCCCTACAAGTGGCTGCCAGTCTACAACCAAGAGGTGGTTGTTGCCTACAGAGGAAAGAAGAGGACTGAAGCTCCTCCTCATATCTTCTCCATCTCTGACAACGCCTACCAGTACATGCTAACTGGTAATATACCTTAAGTTATTCCAGCATGGTCACATTAAAGTAAAGTAAAAACCTAGATGATTTTTAAGTTATCCCTCTTGCTCTTTTACAGACAGAGAAAATCAGTCAATTCTCATCACGTAAGTTAAACATTCCAGGAACCTTCCATTTTTCACTGTTATGCTCTAGTTAATGTCACAATACTTCATTATACTAAGTATTATGTTTTCAATAAATATTGAGCATATACTGTAAATGCAAAACTGGAACATTAGTATATGGACATTAGATATAAATCTGGGATTTATTGGGAAAAAATGAAAATGTGTATTTTGCAGTTTAAAAACATGCTACTTTTACTATTGTAATTAACTATAGGCAAAGTATAATCAGTATTAAAAAGCATTGCTTCTTACAGTGATAGCGGATAATAATGGTAATAGTAAGGCAAATGGCCATATCCCTGTATCACAATTAGCCATATGACTGTATTACATCTGTATCACTTTTAAACATTTGCAGCTGCAAATTATAGGTTTGGTGACCAATTAATTGTGACCGCTGACTTTTCCCATATAGTGCCTATTTGTCAGTTTATCGTAACTATTCAATGTCTGCCTTCAGTGGAGAATCTGGTGCTGGGAAAACTGTCAACACCAAGAGAGTCATCCAATACTTTGCCAGCATCGCAGCTGCGGGAGGGAAAAAGGATGCAGGCTCTGAGAAAAAGGTTATAAAGAAAGTTTTATCCCAACATTATATACTTTTCTTTCATGTTTGAACAGTCTGAACAAATGTCTCATTCTGTGATTTCAGGGTACTCTGGAGGATCAAATCATCCAGGCTAACCCAGCTTTGGAGGCCTTTGGGAATGCCAAAACCATCAGGAATGACAATTCTTCCAGATTTGTGTGTTCCTCTCTGTAAAGAAATAACTCTTTGTGCCTTTATTCTATTTTAATGTTATTTTGTTCATACATTTTAGGGCAAGTTCATCAGAATTCATTTTGCAGCCAGTGGAAAGCTGGCTTCAGCTGATATTGAGACATGTAAGCAGTCCCTTCTCTTTGCTTTCTTCTAGTTGTTTCCTGTGTTTACAATCACCTTCCCGTCTACATACTACTAATGTCTTTACAGATCTGCTCGAAAAGTCCCGTGTCGTCTTTCAGCTAAAATCTGAGAGAGATTACCACATCTTCTACCAAATTCTGTCTCAGAGGAAACCTGAGCTGCTTGGTAATGAAAGCCTGTGATCTATGGACAAGCAGCAATGATGATGCTGTATCACTGCAATGAAACATTTCTGTTCTGCTTTTCAGAGATGCTGCTCATCACCGCCAACCCCTATGACTACGCCTTCATCTCCCAAGGAGAGACAACTGTAGCCTCTATCAATGACTCTGAAGAGCTGATGGCCACTGATGTAAGAAAGCACAATATATATATATATATATATATATATATATATATATATATATATATATATATATATATATAGAGAGAGAGAGAGAGAGAGAGAGAGAGTGTGCATTGCACTTGAGTCTCCCACATGTTATTTTAGATCAAGTTGTTGATGTGAGATTATGAAAGTTGGCATCACTAACAGAATTTGTAAGCCAGTATCAAAATGCCACCACATGTGAACAAAAATTATTTGAACAGCCTGGATTAGATACCTGATGTCAGACATCAGACATGGTTTAATTTGTAATCCTGGTGGCTCAGAGAGCACATACAACATTATCCCTGGCTCTCTCCTGTCACTCTACACTGAATACTCTGGTACAGTGAAAAAACAAAAATGAGATAAGAAATAGAAGAGTTCTTCTTCTCATTCAGGACGCTTTTGATGTGCTGGGCTTTACTCAAGAAGAGAAGAACGGCATTTACAAGCTGACTGGTGCCATCATGCACTATGGTAACATGAAGTTCAAGCAGAAGCAACGAGAAGAGCAGGCAGAAGCTGATGGCACTGAAGGTAAGAGAAACACTGAACCTTGACAATCAGGATGTAGAACCTTTCAGTATTCAGTCATCTGAATACTGCTTATTTGATGTCTTTTTTTCAGATGCTGACAAAGTAGCTTATCTGATGGGCCTGAACTCTGCTGACCTCATCAAGGGTCTCTGTCACCCAAGAGTCAAAGTAGGGAACGAGTGGGTCACCAAGGGACAGAATGTACAGCAGGTATGTAAAGCTGAATTTCCTCAATCCTCACCCCATTTTATAGACACAGGGAGAAAAAATGATCTTTAATATAACTCTTAAAGTGGGCTTTCTTGTTTTAGGTATACTACGCTGTTGGTGCACTGTCTAAGTCAGTGTATGAGAAGATGTTCCTGTGGATGGTGGTGAGGATTAATCAGTCCCTGGACACCAAACAGGCCCGCCAGTACTTCATCGGTGTGCTGGACATTGCTGGTTTTGAGATCTTTGATGTGAGCATCTTCTGTTTATATTAGATCAACCTTTTGTTCTATTTGTTTAATGTAGTCAGGAACAATATGAGTATTAAACAACTACACCTTTGTCATCTTCCAGTTCAACTCTTTTGAGCAGCTCTGCATCAACTTCACCAATGAAAAACTGCAACAGTTTTTCAACCACCACATGTTTGTGCTGGAGCAGGAAGAGTACAAGAAAGAGGGTATTGAATGGACTTTCATTGACTTTGGTATGGACCTGCAGGCCTGTATTGACCTCATTGAAAAGGTGAGGCATTGGACTATTACATGTTCAGTGAAAATATACACAAACATAGTCTGTGTTTTAATTAACTTATATTGTCCCTCAGCCCATGGGTATCATGTCCATCCTTGAAGAGGAGTGCATGTTCCCCAAGGCCTCTGATGCCACCTTTAAAGCTAAACTCTATGACAACCATCTTGGGAAATCCAACAACTTCCAGAAGCCCAGAGTGATCAAAGGAAAACCAGAGGCCCACTTTGGTCTGGCTCACTATGCTGGAACTGTTGATTATAATATCAACAACTGGTTGGTGAAGAACAAAGATCCTCTCAATGAGACTGTTGTTGGACTCTACCAGAAGTCTAATCTCAAGTTGCTGTCTTTCCTCTTTGCAAATTATGCTGGAGCTGAGTCCAGTAAGAATGAACAGAATTTACAGCTTTAGCCTCTAAAGTAACACCTTTATGAATAATCAAAGTACATTACATTTTAACATTAGATTATAGTAAAATCAGTTACTTTACTCTTGTTAATGTAATCTAATGGATTGTGCATCGATTTATTAGCTGATGGAAAAGGTGGCAAGGGAGGAGGAAGCAAGAAGAAGGGCTCATCTTTCCAAACAGTATCTGCTTTGCACAGGGTTAGTAAAAACAAATAAATATATGTGAATTGCTGTTTTGTGTTGTTTTATGTAAAATCCAGTTATTTCCTATTTAAAACAAATAACAAGATGTGTCAAAATATTAATTACGAACTGATTATTAAACACATGATTTCATTTCCTTCACAGGAGAACCTGAACAAGCTCATGACCAACTTGAGGTCCACTCATCCTCACTTTGTACGCTGCATCATCCCTAATGAGACCAAGACTCCAGGGGCCATGGAGAACCCTCTGGTGATGCACCAGCTGCGCTGTAACGGTGTGTTGGAAGGAATCAGGATCTGCAGAAAAGGCTTCCCCAACAGGATCCTCTATGGAGATTTCAAACAGAGGTATTATTTCAGTTAGGTCACATGATTCCAAAGTAATTATACTACCTAGAAAATGTTGCTTTGTTATTTCCCAGATATCGCATCCTGAATCCTGCTGCCATCCCTGATGGTCAGTTTATTGACAGCAAGAAGGGAGCTGAGAAACTTCTTGGGTCTCTGGATATTGATCACAGCCAATACAAGTTTGGTCACACTAAGGTAATCAATAAAATGAAAAGTCTGACACACAAAGTATCTGCTGCATATAAACATCTATATATGAATCATATTAGGGGTTGAACGATTTCTGATTTTTTTTCACACACAAAAACACAGTAGAAAGTAATGCTTTGCATCAACGAAATTTATATTGTTGACCTGAATGCATACTTTAGCATCTCACACGAAGGAATCTACAGAGGTTTTTCCACAAGATAACTGAAGGAAAATATGGGTTACCGCAGCCCATGTCAGCACCATAAACACCTTCTGACACTTATACAGCTCTCGCTCAGCAAACTCCCAGCTCTGCCAAAATTTCTGTCTCTCGCATGGTGCATTCAATGACATCAAGGACAAAAAACTTGCTCTACAACCACAGCAACAATGTCAACTAATAGAACACCACAAAACTGAACATAAACACATGAGCTTATCAATACTGTTAGCTTATCAATACTGTGAGCTGCAGATATGTTTAGCCTACCTGCAGCTCATAATAGTGTTTAATAGTACTTCAGAGCTTGTTGTAAGAAATGATAATGTAGCTTGGATAAAAAATGCGGTATATCTCTGATCCTTCTCCATGTATAGCAGCTAAAGGTCTAATAACTTGACTCTGAAATTCATCACAACACATTGTTGGTTGTTAACTGACTGCTGTCTAAAGGATTTCCTCTGATAGCAATAATGGATGCCTTTTCAGGTGGGTGTCCATTGCAGTAGTACATTTGTTGTATTTCAGGACTGACTTACATGGTCTGCAAGTCACAGCAGAATAGGCTTTATCTTTATTGACATATTTCCACATACTTGATGAGCCGCTGTTTGCTGTGATGACCCACTGGGCTCCTCACCTGTGTTCTTGGAGGTGTCTGCGTTGTTTTTGTGACTTGATCAGTGATTAGTCTTGGTCGTTCCATGTAACAACAATAAAAACTAACTTGTATTAAAGTAACAGCTAGGTATTAAAATAATTTTACTGAATAACAAAAACCCTGAATGCGATGGACTTTTATTCAGGGAGTGCCACTTCTTAAGGGCCCAGTGTGTAGGATATACTGGCATCTAGTGATGAAGTTGTAGATTGCTACTAGTTAATGCCCCTGCCTCATACCCCCAAGCTTTCCAAGCTTGATGGAGTAGCTGCTATTAACACAAAATACGTGACTATACAAAGAACATACAAAGCCAGCATTAGGTTTTTCATTTATGGGTAGAAAAATGGCACTACAGTTCTGGAGGAGTCCGTGGAGGAGGACCTGTGCCCTATAGATATGAAGGGCTCATTCTAAGCAAACAAATATACAATGTTTCTTTGTCTTTGGTGGTTATAGATAAAATACATTTATTTCAATCTTACCAGCTATCTTTAGGATTTACAAAAACTAGTTTTAAACTTCAGTGTCCTAAAACGTTTAAACTTTTAGCACCTGACAGATATTAACATGTGCATACATCTTTTTAAAAGGTCTTTTTCAAGGCTGGTCTTCTTGGCCAACTGGAGGAGATGAGAGATGATCGTTTGTCACTCATCATTACTGGAATCCAGGCTAGGTCAAGAGGTCTACTAGCAAGATTGGAATTCCAGAAGATTGTTGAAAGGAGGTAAGAAGAATCTGACTTAAAATAACAGAACAGAGGAAATAATAATTTATAGTAACGAGTGGGGTAGTAATGATTGTGGTTGATCATCGACAGGGATGCACTGCTTGTGATCCAGTGGAACATCCGAGCCTTTATGGGGGTCAAGAATTGGCCATGGATGAAGCTCTTCTTCAAGATCAAACCTCTGCTGAGATCTGCTGAAGCAGAGAAGGAGATGGCCAACATGAAGGAAGAATTCCTGAAGCTCAAAGAAGCTTATGCAAAGTCTGAAGCTCGCAGAAAAGAACTAGAGGAGAAAATGGTCTCTCTTCTCCAAGAGAAGAACGACCTGCAGCTCCAAGTTCAAGCAGTAAGTCTAGTGACAGCATTGCTTGTGTTTTGATGTAAAAAAGTAATTTTACCTTGCATATTTTATATGTTTGTATTGTAAATTATGCTTACAATGTTGTCAACTTGTGACCATTTAGGAGCAAGATAATCTTGCAGATGCAGAAGAAAGATGTGAGGGGCTGATCAAACATAAAATTCAAATGGAGGCTAAAACCAAAGAGCTGACGGAAAGATTGGAGGATGAGGAGGAGATGAATGCTGAACTGACTGCTAAGAAGAGGAAGCTGGAGGATGAGTGCTCTGAGTTAAAGAAAGACATTGATGACTTAGAGTTAACCCTGGCTAAAGTGGAGAAAGAGAAACATGCCACTGAGAACAAGGTATGACAAATATTTTGCTCATTCAGCTTTTTTTATTCTCTAACAAGCGGCAGCTTTCAATACATATTACTTTTGTCACAGGTAAAGAACCTGGTTGAAGAGATGGCTGCTCTGGATGAAATCATTGCCAAGCTGACCAAGGAAAAGAAAGCCTTACAGGAAGCTCATCAGCAAACACTGGATGACCTGCAGAGTGAAGAAGACAAAGTCAACACTCTGACCAAGGCCAAGACTAAGCTGGAGCAGCAAGTGGACGATGTAAAAATATAAATATGTCTTTAATGTTTAGAAAGGTTATTCACATCTTTTTGTATGTTGTTGCTATTTTCAATTTGTTGTAATAATGTCCAGCTTGAAGGTTCTCTGGAACAAGAGAAAAAGATTAGGATGGACCTTGAGAGAGCAAAGAGGAAGCTGGAGGGAGATCTGAAATTGACCCAGGAGAGTTTGATGGATGTGGAGAATGACAAGCAGCAACTTGAAGAACATCTAAAAAAGTAAGCACAATTTTCTATAAAATGTGTCGGATACAGTAATAAGTGGAGATATCAATGAATTCTAACTCTTACATTTCAACATAGGAAAGACTTTGAACTCAGTCAGCTCAATAGTAAAATTGAGGATGAGCAGGCCATTGCTATTCAGCTTCAAAAGAAACTGAAAGAGTTGCAGGTAATGAATTACTTCCATGTAGTGCTACCAAAACTGGAAAAAATCTCCAGAGTAAGTACATATAATAATAACAAAATTGTACTGTAACAGGCCCGCATTGAGGAGCTGGAGGAAGAGCTTGAAGCAGAGCGAGCTGCTCGAGCTAAGGTGGAGAAGCAGAGGGCAGACTTGGCCAGAGAGTTGGAGGAGATCAGTGAGAGGTTGGAGGAGGCTGGAGGAGCAACATCTGCCCAGATTGAGATGAACAAGAAGAGGGAGGCTGAGTTACAGAAACTCCGCAGAGACCTTGAAGAGGCCACTCTGCATCATGAAGCCACTGCTGCCACACTCAGGAAGAAACAAGCTGACAGTGTTGCTGACCTGGGAGAGCAGATTGACAACCTGCAGAGAGTCAAGCAGAAACTGGAGAAGGAGAAGAGTGAGCTCAGACTGGAACTGGATGATGTGGTCTCCAATATGGAACATATTGTGAAGACAAAGGTTGGCTGAGCTGGTTTTCTTTAAATTTCTTGTAGACAACCTGTAGGACAGACATGTCAGTATTTTCAGTATAACACAGGTATGTAGCTTTTTATTTTGATGCAATTTCCTTTTTTTTCTTTCTTATTTACATCTTAGACTAATCTAGAGAAAACATGCAGGTCTATGGAAGATCAAATGAATGAATACAAGACCAAGTTTGAAGAGGCTCAACGTTGCATCAGTGACTTCAACATGCAGAAAGCAAAACTACAAACAGAAAATGGTATATTCTTTACATTTTTCACAAGCTGATGTCTAGTTGCATTACCAAGCACAGTAGCTATTGATTTCAATGTATGAGATAGTTTGAAGCCTTCAAAACATCAAAGCTCAATCAGTGTTACTGGGAGCAAACTTTCACACAAAAGTCATCTTACTGATCATTTATACAATATTCTCCATTTGCCAAAATAGGGGAGCTGTCAAGGCAGCTGGAGGAGAAGGATTCACTAGTGTCTCAACTGACAAGAGGAAAAATGTCCTACACTCAACAACTTGAAGACCTCAAGAGACAACTAGAAGAGGAGACCAAGGTGAAAACATTTACATATCTAGTGAACAAGACGTTTCTGTAAACATGTCACTCATTCATATACTGTTGTTTTAACAGGCCAAGAGTGCTCTGGCCCATGCAGTGCAGTCTTCTCGTCACGACTGTGACCTGCTCAGGGAGCAGTATGAGGAGGAGCAGGAGGCCAAAGCTGAACTGCAGCGCAGCATGTCCAAGGCCAACTCTGAGGTGGCTCAGTGGAGAACCAAGTACGAGACTGATGCCATCCAGAGGACTGAGGAACTGGAAGAGGCCAAGTAAGACAGTCTGAGATTCAGAGTTTTCATTTACTGTGTAATTTCTAGACATTCACTTCGTCTAGCAGATCAGCTTTTTGTTTGTGTTATGTTCCTACTAAAATGTAAGACGAACAAAAAGTTTGTCTGTTAGATGACTGAGCAGCCAGTCATAATGGTAGAATTTACTGTAGTTTTATTGTCCAGCAAAGGCAGGATCATTAAATGATTTGATTGTTTAATGATTCCTTAAGGAAAAAGCTGGCTCAGCGTCTGCAGGAGGCTGAGGAGGCTGTTGAAGCAGTGAATGCTAAATGTTCCTCTCTGGAGAAGACCAAACACAGACTGCAGAATGAGATTGAAGATCTCATGGTGGATGTGGAGAGGTCTAATGCTGCTGCTGCTGCTCTGGACAAGAAGCAAAGGAACTTTGACAAGGTAGAATGCTTTGAAGTATTTGCTTAATATCCACTGTATTACGTATAGTGTTAAAACTCTGTATATTATACACATTGAGACTCTGTGTGGGAACCGTGACTTTCCTTTTACTCAAAATACGTACATTAGAGCTAAACAAATTAATTTATATGTTCACCACCATGTGTCTGTAAAGATTCATCTTCACCTAGGTCAAGGTACAGTATATTCAAATGTGAAAACAAAGCCAATTGGACTACCCTGAATATTTTGAAGACCTCTTAATATGTCTTACCTAAAAAGCAGAACTGAGGAAGCCTTGATAGTAGGTGAAATATCTTAAAGAAACTCAATTAAGTCCAGTTGCCTTGGTTTTAGAACCTAATTGATCTCCATCTTGGAGGACCACTTCAATAATGCGAGATTTTTTTTCATACAAGGTGAACTCTTTAAGCATGTAGTTATTCTTCCGTCCATTTGTCACATATACAATTAATCCTGTTTTTTTCCCACCCGCTACAGGTCCTTTCTGAGTGGAAGCAGAAGTATGAAGAGTCTCAGTGTGAGCTGGAGAGTTCTCAGAAGGAGGCCAGGTCTCTGAGCACTGAACTCTTCAAACTGAAGAACTCCTATGAAGAATCTCTGGACCATCTGGAGACCATGAAGAGAGAGAACAAGAACTTGCAGGGTAAAATCTAAGATCTATCAGGGACTGTGCACATGTTTCTGTAGACACACTTCATTGATTAAATCGTAACTACATTTTCATCTCACTACCCCACAGAGGAGATTTCTGACCTCACCGAGCAACTTGGTGAGAGTGGAAAGAGTATTCATGAACTGGAAAAACTAAGAAAACAACTGGACCAGGAGAAGAGTGAGATCCAGTCTGCTCTTGAGGAAGCTGAGGTACAGAGCCTCCTTGATGATTAAATCATTTTAAAGTAAAACATCCTGATATTTTGTATAATGCTGTGGCCTCTTGTCCACCAGGCCTCCCTAGAGCATGAAGAGGGCAAGATCCTGAGAGCCCAGCTTGAGTTCAATCAAATCAAAGCTGAAATTGAACGCAAACTGGCTGAGAAAGATGAAGAAATGGAGCAGTGTAAGAGGAACCTGCAGAGAACGATTGACACCCTGCAGAGTTCTCTTGAAGCTGAATGTCGCAGCAGGAATGAGGCCCTGCGTCTGAAGAAGAAAATGGAGGGAGACCTCAATGAGATGGAGATCCAGCTGAGCCAGGCCAACAGGCAGGCAGCTGAGGCCCAGAAACAACTTAAATCTGTTCATGCACATCTTAAGGTAAACTAGAAAAAATACAGTTTCTCTTCCCAAAAATGTTTGTTTCAAGCTTATTCTAAACTTTAATGTGTATGATGTTATCCCATTAAGGATTGCCAAATTCAGCTGGATGAATCTGTCCGTGCCAATGATGATCTTAAAGAGAACATTGCCATTGTTGAGAGACGCAACAACCTGCTTCAGGCTGAATTGGAGGAGCTCAGGGCTGCTCTGGAACAAACTGAGAGAGGTCGTAAACTTGCCGAGCAAGAGCTGCTGGATGTTAGTGAGAGGGTGCAGCTACTGCACTCACAGGTATGACCTTGTGTTTTACAGCAACCTACACAGATTACTGTATGATTTGAATGTAGATGTCTTAAAAGCATTACTCTCTTTCCACTGTGTAGTGGCATACCTTTTATCAATTTCTAAAATGTCACATCTCACATGTAGAACACTGGGCTGATAAACCAGAAGAAGAAACTGGAGGTAGATGCCTCCCAGCTTCAAACTGAAGTGGAGGAGGCAGTGCAGGAGTGCAGAAATGCTGAGGAGAAGGCTAAGAAGGCCATTACTGATGCTGCCATGATGGCAGAGGAGCTGAAGAAAGAGCAGGACACCAGCGCTCACCTGGAGCGTATGAAGAAGAACATGGAGCAAACCATCAAGGACCTGCAGCACCGTCTGGATGAAGCTGAACAGATCGCCATGAAGGGAGGCAAGAAGCAGGTGCAGAAGCTCGAGGCCAGGGTAAGAGTAACCACTATACATATGTGACAAATTTGAGTAACTACCAATTGGACTACCCTGCTCTTCCAGTCTACTTCCAATACAAGGTGACAGACCTGGTTTGATACCTTCTCTACCAGATGGTCGACAACTTTTTCTTTTTACTTTTGTCTGCTTGTATTCACTATGGCTGGCCTTAGATACTTTCATAAAATGTTTAAACTCATGGATTAATGCAGCTTTGAGCTCAGCTCCCTGTGGATCAGTGACAGAAAATGGTGCATTGATGTTTTCAGGTGAGGGAACTTGAGAATGAGGTGGAAATGGAGCAGAAGAAGAGCAGTGATGCAGTGAAGGGCGTCCGTAAATACGAAAGGCGCATTAAGGAGCTCACATACCAGGTGAATTTTATTCCCCTATAGCATATTCAATGTATACAGCATAGAAACATGTATTTTTCAACTTTCATATGTGCTTACCCTGCTATTTTCTCAATATATTCACTTTACCATGAACAATTTCCATATTTCTGGCAAAATCGAGACACTTATTGAAGAGAATGCTTTGTTCTCTGTCTTACCCACAAGACTGAGGAGGACCGCAAGAATGTTGCACGTCTGCAGGATCTGGTTGACAAACTGCAGCTGAAAGTCAAAGCTTACAAGAGATCTGCTGAGGAAGCTGTAAGTGTTACCTGGTTCTCTGGTTTGTGGCGTGAGCTCTGAACCTTTTCTTTCTTCTTTACTTTATTTTGGAACATGTCAACCAAGGCTTTAAAAGTACTTGTTAACAGAGACAGACTAGTCCAATACTATTTTTTTTTTTTTTTTTTTTTAAAGTGGAGAGCATGTGACCTGAAGACAATTCCAGTATCTTTTGCATTTATATAATTCTATGGTCTGCTGAATCCTGTAGGAAGAGCAGGCCAATACTCATCTGGGCAAGTTCCGTAAGCTGCAGCATGAGCTGGATGAGGCTGAAGAAAGAGCTGACATTGCTGAATCTCAGGTCAATAAGATGCGTGCCAAGAGCCGTGATGTGGGCTCAAAGGTAAGAAGTACCCAAAAGTTCTGTTTAAGAATAAATAAATCAGACCAGTTGTGGACAAATCAGTTTTATTTTGAATTTTCTTTGGGTTTGGTAAGTTGTATGAGAGTATGAGTATTAGAAGATGTTAGTGGTGAAGCAGTTTTTGCTAGAATCTTCATGACTGTTTATATATTTATTATAGATTAATTGCTGGTAAAAATCTGGGAGCAAATTACAGAGGATATGATGTAGCATGCAGTATCAAAAATCTCCAGCCAGACTCAACCAGGATCGGCTCATGCAGTGCAGTCTTTAATTTCTAGGCCACTAGCATGTCCCTAATTTTTTTCTCTGACTTACTGTATATGAATTTGGAGAATAGTGTCTGCCTATCAAACAATTTTATTTAATTTTAATATATAACTATATAACAATTTGAGATAACAATATTCTGTATACTGTTCCAAATAGAGGTGTCAAACAACACCGTTAATTTATGTTATAGGTAACGTCACCATCTAGGTAACGTGTTCCATCTTGCAGACAACACCAATGCTGTGTTAATAGTTCTTGCAATGAGTCGAGCATGATAGTGTAGCAACTGTGTTGGTATATTTACCCATATTTTGTTAACCTTTATTTCACAGGACAAATACACTGAAAAACGCTAAATGACGTCCATGGAATTCAGGCTTGGGATCAGTTTTCAAGGTGCCAAATGGCTTGAAACTCCATCTCCATTTTAAGAGGATTTTTTGAATAGATCCATGGTAGAATAGATTCATGGTAGAATAGATCATAATAAATTTCCATACAGAAATAATGCATGGAAAATAGGAATACTAATAATTTACCATACATTTCAGTTGTACAATCTTGTGTTACATTTGTTGAGTCATGTTGGACATTCTCTTTCTAATCCATGTCTCTTGTCTATTTTTCTTGTTATTCTCCATCACAGAAAGGGCTAGATGAGGAGTGAAACTCACAGATGACCACCCAAGACCTTTGAGTTCTCCTGTGCTGTAGCCCTCCTTGTCCTCAAAGTAACTGTAGAATAAAGCAAAGTGCATTCAAATTCAAGTGCAGAGTGATTTATTTCAAACAAGCAGAACGCTCCACATAAACAGACACTGATAGTGCACCAGTCTGTCAGATAATGTAGGTATGATAATATAAAATACACACAAGCTTTGCATTTATAGTGAAACTATATATATATATATATATATATATATATATATATATATATATATATAGTAGTATATGTGGTTTCCACAGTTGTCCTTATCTAACTTTATTTACCTTGGACATGATAGATGTGGTAGGAATTAATATTATATATTGGACTGCCAGGGAACAGAAATATAATCTGTTCATAAGGGTGCCTTCCTGACCTAAAACAAATTAATTCATTAAAATAAAAGCTCCCAGCTAAAAGCAGCTAATGATGGTATAAACACAGTTTCAGGCCTTCTTACATCTTTCTGTAATAAATAAAAAAGGGAAAAAGCTCTATTTCTGGAGCAACTACTCCTACTATCAATATGGAACAGTCAACACTCCAGCACCACTTGTAGCACATGAAACAGTTTTATTAGACAGCTGTATTCCCAAAAAGGATTTATTCTGTGGCATTTAAAATCTCAGATGTAAGGAAACTTAACAGCCCTCAAAAACACACAGTAGTTGAACCGAGACACAGGTTCTCCAAAAATGTATCATCATCATCATCATGATAAAACTGCTTGTATGTTGTATATATCTAACTCTATCAAAATGCTGACCCTCATTTCTAAAAAATAATCTGACAATTATTTAGAATATGAGACAGACTTATTTGTTCTCACTGTGCATTCGGGCTTAAATGTAGCATGGCGAGATGCCATCAGCCACCAACCTTGTCTTTTCAAAGGGTCCCCTTTTCTCATTTAATACTATAAGCATTAGTGTGGAGGTAAAGGTAACACTTGGAGTACCTGTAGACATATTCATATTAACTTTTAACATATCAATGTGTCAACATTTAAAGATAAATATACTAATATATATATAAAAGACAAAGAAATAATAGTACAAGGGGAAACGGCTCTGAGTATGTTAAAACTGTTTATGCTGGGTAGTATCTATTACAGTAATATGAGGTACAGTGATGTTGTACACCTGAAGCAAAACCCTGAACAGATTAGATGAGAACAGACATACAGGTAGAACAGGTAGTCTATTATAATTTCAAACGGTTTATACTCTGGAAAGTATTCACTTACAACTCCACATTATTGTTGGAATATAGTCTTATTACATTTCATTCTCTGTATTTCAAGCTGTAATTAAAACACAGTATTAACTACAAAGGAAAGAGTTTCATACAGTTCACTGCAAAAAAACAAAATCTTACCAAGTATATTTGTCTCATTTCTAGTCAAAATATCTCATTACACTAAATATAAGCCACAATACATCTTAATATAGAGCCATTTTCACTAGTTCCACTGGCAGTTTTTTTTTTGTCCCTATTTTCAAGCAAAAATTGCTTGAAAAAATCGCATGAAACGCAAAAATCGGCCAATGCAACTAGTGAAAATGGCTCTGTATTAAGATATATTGTCTATGAAAGTCCCTGTGTCTTGCTGAAATGGTACTCTTTAGGCAATTGTGTCTTATATTAAGTGTAATGAGATATTTTGACTAGAAATGAGACAAATATACTTGGTAAGATTTAGTTTTTTTGTATATCAGGAACAAAATTAATGCCCATGTTCCCCATATTGTTATAGAGAGCACAGTACATATAGCATATAGTATATCATCATTGTAAAAAAACATAAATCTAAACATGATCTAAGTAGAAGAGCCACTGTTTCTAATTGAATCTACGTACCTCATGCCTCTGCAGCAGCACAAAGGGAAACTGCAGCATGGTGCGCTGTCAGTAGGAGTGAGGAGAAGGGTGGTTGGTAGTTTGACACTTGTCTGGCACCAAATGCCGACCTTGATCTCAGAAAGGCCCAAATGGTTTTGATCTGCAGAGAGATTACAAGATTAATTATTATAGAATTCATTATATAGTGTTATTCTTTGTTATCAATTTTTTAACACAATAAGCCATGGCTTTGTTTGTCTTTCAGCTAACCACAAAGGACTGTGGTGTTTAGAGATGATTCAGGATTATTTGGCAGGCACAGTTTCAAACAGCATATTAACATGAAAATATCTGCATCAAAAGGCAGCTGACCTTACCTTAGAGGAGTCATACAAGGATAACAGGATGAGAGCCAGGAAGGGGCGCGCAGAACAGATGAAGACTTCCCCAGCCGTATTGGACAGCTGAGAATGAGAATGAGTCCAACAATGTGAGATCAAATTCTGATCAACTCTCATAAGGTCCACTGGAACATTGCTCAGCCTAACAGTGCGACTACACTGATGGTAGGTCATACTATGTTTACTGTAGGAAACCAAATTTATATATACTGTATACCTTTAGTTGCTAAGATGGAGTCTGATTGTATTGCAGAAAGATGGTGAAAACAACTAAATCCTCACAACAGTATTCAGTTAAATGTGTTTTCTTTGATGCTCTGTAAAGGAGGACAGAGAACACGCTACAGGGGGAATTGAAGTCAACATTTAAACACTGCATGGGATACAATTATATCTGAAAATGGAATAAAAAATTACATTCCAGTTAGTGGTGTTGTTGTTTCAACATATACAGTGTTTTCAATGTTGTGCACCTGTTACCCCCCATCCATCAGTGCATCAGAGACTGCAGTTCAACTCTATCACTGTCCTTAAATGCTGCCCTGCACAATCGGGGAGAAACAATTCAGACAAGAATTTCACAGGGTTATCTTTGTCCTCAAGGCCAAAGGAAGGGAAACAATGCCATAACGACAGCATGAGACAAAGGGCGTAGAAAGAGCTGGGCAGAATAGTGTTGAGTGATCCTTTAAAGTCTCTGACCTTAGCTCTCACTCAGCAACAGCTGCACATCTTTATTGTCTCAGCAGAGACTCTAGGAGGCTTTTCAACCCCCCCTCGCATGCCTGAACTTAACTAAACTTTAGCTTTTTAAATAGGAATCTTAACATGACCAACAAATCCGGGGGTGTTAGCAAAGCAAAGTGTTTGGGGAACAACTTAGTCTAATGAAATCCTTAATCTTGCTTAACCATCACCCTTCATTTCGGGATTGAGAACAGACACACAGTGTCATCTGCAGGAAAGGAAGATCAGATATCCAGCTGTTTCTAAACCTCCTATACTTTCATTATCTTTTTATAGACTTGTTTAACAGTGAATTTAAACTGTTTTGATTGTGTTCAGCTGCTAGCACAATTTTCTTTTTAATTTGGGTCAATAAAAACAGAAACCCAGATAAGGAAACTATAAAATCCAATTCACCAGGTGTAACTAAGTCGCACCAACTAGTTAGCTAGTAAGAAACTCTATAAACTGACCTGTTATTACATATATGAATAAAATAAGAGTCAGTGGATATGAAGCCTGTCCCTGATCTCCACCTCTTGCCCTCCCCTTTCTTTTTTACCAAGTATTGTCCTCGCCTTGTTTGTCACAAGGTGACAGCAACAAATAGCAGCAGTACATCCTGCCCAATTAGAAGAACGCTTTTTTTAACGTGAACCCTTTCTCCAAAAATGCATCCCATATTTGGTGGATAAACAGCCTTTATTAATGGAGGGAGGACTGCTGTCAGGAGCGGGGCTCATCTCTTCACTTGATTAAGCTTTGAGAGTCAGAGGTAAGTAAAACATTAATATATGTGGTGTGGGATAGAAATATGATGCAGCTGAATATTTAGAAGTGATGTCCTGACATGTCATGTTGTCGTGATAAACATGTGTATCTTGCTGGTGTGTTGTGCTCGTGGTATCAAACGGAATCTAAGTATTAATGGATATATTTAATATTTTTTTAATCTGGTCTGGACAGCAAGAGCCTGATTGACCCCAGTCTTCTTTTGGAGTCCAACCCACACTAGGTAAAAGCGTTTCTCATGCTAGTTAAAAGGTCCCTAACTTGGACTGGACTTAAATGCCATGTGTGTTTATGTAAATTTGTTGGGGTCAGTTGTTCACGTATGATTAAGAGGTCAAGGTCATTAAAAGTTAAAAAGTTGTTTTCTTTAGGAGAGGGGTGTTGTATGCAACACACAGACAAATCATTCACCACTGTTCTTGTTTTTCTGTATTATTATTTTAGAAGAGTCATTTATGACAAACAACAGTTTCTGAACCTGACCGTATCAACTTAATTATCATTTGCCTATTCACATTCTACTTGTACACCGATGGACAACATAATGTATGTGACCTTTTGTACACTATAGTAATGTTCAATGCTTGATTTGGATTTATGATATTTTGTCAAGGTTGAAAAATGGGTGATGCTGCTATGGCAGAGTTTGGGGCGGCTGCTCCTTATCTAAGGAAGTCAGATAAGGAGCGTCTGGAGGCTCAGACTCGTCCATTTGACATGAAGAAGGAGTGTTTTGTTCCTGACCCTGAGGTTGAATACGTTAAAGCCTCCATCACCAGTCGTGACGGTGACAAAGTCACTGCTGAGACTGAATTTGGAAAGGTGTGCGTCATATCAGTTAAGTTCAACTGTTTGCTAGTATGAGTCTTGACCCCTGGATAAGATGTGTTGTTTCCTTCTGCAGACTGTCACAGTGAAGGAGTGTGATGTACACCCTCAGAATCCACCAAAGTTTGATAAAATTGAAGACATGGCCATGTTCACCTTCCTCCATGAACCAGCTGTGCTGTTTAACCTCAAAGAGCGTTATGCAGCATGGATGATTTACGTAAGTCAACGCCTTATTCTGTCCTTTTTTATCACTAATATAATGTTTCAGAATCTGTAAACATTATTTTCAATCACTCTTGTGTCATGGCAGACCTACTCTGGGCTGTTCTGTGTGACTGTCAACCCCTACAAGTGGCTGCCAGTCTACAACCAAGAGGTGGTTGTTGCCTACAGAGGAAAGAAGAGGAGTGAAGCTCCTCCTCACATCTTCTCCATCTCTGATAATGCCTACCAATACATGCTCTCAGGTACACCCCTTTAAGTCTTTACGTTGTTTCAAAATACTTTGTGACATAATAACATTACTCACAGATACTATGATAATCTCTTGCTGACAGACAGAGAAAACCAGTCAATCCTTATCACGTAAGTCTCTCTGTAAACTAAAATCTTTTCAGCCGTTGAGAATCATAGGTCTTTTCCTAAACCTTTGTCCCTCTTCCACTCAGCGGAGAATCCGGAGCCGGAAAGACTGTCAACACCAAGCGTGTCATTCAGTACTTTGCCAGCATTGCTGCTGTTCCAAGTGGGAAGAAAGACGCTGCTGCTGAAAAGAAGGTTTGTATTACATGTTTATGTCTTCTTGTCACGCAACCTAAATACCAGTCACAAGTCTCATTTTAAAGTCTTTTGTTCATAAAGCTTCTCGTAAGTTGCCCGAGACGGAAGTTTTGTCTTTGCCATAATTAGGGAACCCTGGAGGATCAAATCATTCAGGCTAACCCTGCCCTGGAGGCCTTTGGTAATGCCAAGACCATCAGGAACGACAACTCGTCCAGATTTGTGAGTGTCTGTGGGACTGCAGTGAAACCTCTTCGTTACCATATTACCATTAATTAACTGAGGGATATTTTTTCTTTCTAATAATAGAGATAACACTACTTTTCCCTTAGGGTAAATTCATCAGAATCCATTTTGACAACCGAGGAAAGCTGGCTTCTGCTGACATTGAAACATGTAAGTTCTGAGCCACTTTGTAGCTTGGCATGACACAAATGGTGGTGAAGCTGATCCCACCACGTGAAAGGAAGTGTATGTCACCACACTTGCATCCTATCTATCCCAGGACTAACCTACAGTGCACCCTGTAGGGACACACAAACTTGCTCTTTAGTCCATAAACATTCATTCATTCATTCATTCATTTTCTGAAACAGCTTGTCCTCTGGAGGGTCACAGGGAGGCTGGAGAATATCCCAGCTGGACAACCCTGGACAGATCGCCAGTCTAAGACAGGGTTAACACAGAGAGACAGACAACCATTCACACTCACACCTACGGCCGAATGAACCTAACAAGCATGTCTCTGGATAGTGGGAGGAAACTGGAGTACCCGGCTAGAACCCACACAGACAGAAAGAGAATATGCAAACTCCACACAAAAAGGCCCCAGTCGGCTGATGCATCAGTGCTAATCACCACACTACTGTGCATGAACATGAATGCATTCAAACCAGAGACAGTAAAAAGATGGATGGCAGAACAGCTCCTCAAAAGTGAAGTAGAGCTCCCCCTGGCTGCAGTATAGGTCATAAGCTCCACTCCTCCATCTTAGTGGATGGGACTTGGGCCATACTTAAACACTAAAGTGTTTGTGTCATTTTTTTTTTTTTTTTCCCCCAAGAATGGTTTTTGTCATTTTAGGTAATTAATATAATGTTGATGAATGTTCAAGTGATTTTGGACAAGTTTCGTTTTAGTTAGTTATTTGATGCTATAGCCACAGAATGTGCCAACTGGTGAAAGTTCAATGAAAGTTGTAAAAAAAATTTAAAAAATAAATAAATACAGTGTATAAGCCAGCACTTCCTTGTAGTAGGTGGAAATAGACCAGAGTGTAGGATTAATTAAACGAAAACGCAAATGAGTCTGACCTGGAGTGTGGTCAGATCATCAATAACCCTGCTCTGTGTGGCTCCACTCTCGGACCGTACTACGCAGACTCTGGCTCCAAACTCACTGCCCGTATCCCCAGGAAAATAGCGTCAGATCAAAACAAGGAGGTGGGGACATGTGGTCTATATTGTGCGTGGTTCAAATTGTGCCAAAAAAAATCTGTTTGACACAAGAAAGCAATGCAGGTATAAAGAGAGCAGGCAGAAAAATACTTCCCAGGGTGCTCTTAGGCACATGTGAAATTAATTAAACTCCTCATTATAATCAATTTAGGCAGTTCTGCCCATTTTGTTCCAGAAAATATAATATTTGTATCTTTTGAATGCCTATTGTTGCTAAACCTATACCTATACACTTTAAACAGCAGATTGTTTCATAGATATAAACCATCATAACACATATACTTTTTCTCAAACAGATCTTCTGGAAAAGTCTCGAGTGACCTACCAGCTCAAAGCTGAGAGGGACTACCACATTTTCTACCAGATCTTGTCTCAAGCAAAGCCTGAACTTCTGGGTGTGTAAAAGTGTAAAATATACTGTACATACAAAATATAAACAATAAGTTATACACTATATATTTTACTTAACTGCATCATGTATTGTATGATTACATAAAACCATTCTATTGCAGAGATGCTGCTCATCACCGCCAACCCCTATGACTACGCCTTCATCTCCCAAGGAGAGACAACAGTAGCCTCTATCAATGACTCTGAAGAGCTGATGGCCACTGACGTGAGCTGAATCACTTTAAGTCACATTGCCCTAACTGAATGACAAAATAATGCAATATCCTAATGAAATCTTTGCCTATCAATTAGGATGCCTTCGATGTGCTGGGCTTCATTCAAGAAGAGAAGAATAGCATTTACAAGTTGACTGGCGCCATCATGCACCATGGTAACATGAAGTTCAAGCAGAAGCAACGAGAAGAGCAGGCAGAAGCTGATGGCACTGAAGGTAAGAGCGTCGTTATGGGTCAATAAGATCTTTGTCTGACATTTCTCATTTTACTTTGATTGTTTCTGGCATGATATAAATAAAATATAATAGAGGCCCCGCTCCTTACGTTCCTTGAGCACAACACTAAATTATAGTGCAATGATTTTTTTTTTATAAAACAAGCTTATAAAATTTAAAATTGTCCCTGTTGTGTTCACTTTCTCAGATGCTGACAAAGTGGCTTATCTGATGGGCCTTAACTCTGCTGATCTAGTCAAAGGACTCTGTCACCCAAGGGTCAAAGTAGGGAATGAGTGGGTCACCAAGGGACAGAATGTTGCCCAGGTAACAAGATGAAGGAAACTTCATGGGGTTGGGGGGGCTGTTTTAAAAAAAAGGCACAGTTCAGTTTTAAAGATATTACTGGTTGTTTTTTTAAGGTGAATTATGCTATTGGTGCACTGTCTAAGTCAGTGTATGAGAAGATGTTCCTGTGGATGGTAATGAGAATCAATCAGTCCCTGGACACCAAACAGGCCCGCCAGTACTTCATTGGTGTGCTGGACATTGCTGGGTTTGAGATCTTTGAAGTGAGTGATTTTATGAGTACAAAGTAAGCTAGACCCCTGTCAATGTAAATAAATGGAGAGATAAATACACTGATACATGTTCTTTCTTTCCAGTTCAACACCTTCGAGCAGCTCTGCATCAACTTCACCAATGAAAAACTGCAACAGTTTTTCAACCACCACATGTTTGTGCTGGAGCAGGAAGAGTACAAGAAAGAGGGCATTGAATGGACTTTCATTGACTTTGGTATGGACCTGCAGGCCTGTATTGACCTCATTGAAAAGGTGAGGCAATGGACTATTACATGTTCAGTGAAAATATACACAAATATAGTCTGTGTTTTAATTAACTCATATTGTCCCTCAGCCCATGGGTATCATGTCCATCCTTGAAGAGGAGTGCATGTTCCCCAAGGCCTCTGATACCACCTTTAAAGCTAAACTCTACGACAACCATCTTGGGAAATCCAACAACTTCCAGAAGCCCAGAGTGATCAAAGGAAAACCAGAGGCCCACTTTGGTCTGGTTCACTATGCTGGAACTGTTGATTATAATATCAACAACTGGTTGGTGAAGAACAAAGATCCTCTCAATGAGACTGTTGTTGGACTTTACCAGAAGTCCAATATGAAGCTGTTGGCTACCCTCTTTGCAAATTATGCTGGAGCTGATTCAGGTAAGAATGAATAGAATTTACTGTTTTAATCTCCAATGGGAATAGCAATAGTTTTGTAAGAGTTTTTTATTTTACATTTTGGTAAATTTGATTTATTTGGGTGTCTGTCTAATGTAATCTAATGGGTTGTGCAATGTTTCAATTAGTTGATACTTCAAAAGGTGGCAAGGGAGGAGGAAGCAAGAAGAAGGGCTCATCTTTCCAAACAGTATCTGCTTTGCACAGGGTTAGTAACAGACAAATAAATATGAGTGAACTGCTCTTTTATGAGAAACAGAGTTACTTCCCATTTTAAACTAATAACAAATGTGTCAAAATAGTTATGGAAACTGATTATTAAACACATGATTTCATTTCCTTCACAGGAGAACCTGAACAAGCTGATGACTAACTTGAGGTCCACTCACCCTCACTTTGTACGCTGCATCATCCCCAACGAGACCAAGACTCCAGGGGCCATGGAGAACCCTCTGGTGATGCACCAGCTGCGCTGTAACGGTGTGCTTGAAGGAATCAGGATCTGCAGAAAAGGCTTCCCCAACAGGATCCTCTATGGAGATTTCAAACAGAGGTGATATAAAGATGGTTAACAAATCTAACAGAAAATAGTAATATGTAATGTCTGATTCAGTTAAATAGATTATTCACCTGATTTTCATACTCATTAGAAAATTCTTTGTATAATCATTCCTGTAAAAGACAATAGTTATGTTTCCCTGCTGATTTGCAGGTCTTTACACCATCTAACAATATATATTTTACTTGTATTTTTACAACATGTTACAACATTGTATATGAATTGAAATACAACTGAAATAATATCTGATCCTCTCTACAGATACCGCATTTTAAATCCAAATGCTATACCTGAGGGGCAGTTCATTGATAACAAGAAAGCTTCAGAGAAACTGTTGGGATCCTTGGATATAGACCATAATCAGTACAAACTGGGGCACACCAAGGTCAGAACTGGTGAATAATATCTTGCACATACTTTATAAAGAAAGAGTTTTTTTCGTTTACGTGACAGTACATAGAGGTTTGGCAGTGATGCTTTCCAAGTGAGCAAACCTCACATATGCCTTCATTGTGGGCATCTTGTGTCAGCTTCTACTAATCACAGCTGTTTGAAAAAACAAAACAAAAAACAAAAAACAGGTATTCTTCAAAGCTGGGTTGCTTGGTCTACTGGAGGAGATGCGAGATGACCGTTTAGCTCTAATCATCACCAGGATCCAGGCGAGATCCCGAGGTGTTCTGGCAAGAATGGAATTCCAGAAGATTGTAGAACGCAGGTATGTGTAATAGTTAGCACTTACTGAAAATTGTTTGTTCAATTTGTTTGTTCAGTCTCTCGCTATATTCTGTAAAGATATGTTAACGTACAGTGAGCCCTGAAAGGTGCCCTTTCCCAACCATAACACTGAAACTGGGCATACAAAATACATTAATTTGCATTAAATCACATCTACAAGACATTTCAGAAAGTCAACAGTTGTAATGCTCTCAAAACTGATGCCCACAGGGATGCACTACTTGTGATCCAGTGGAACATCCGAGCCTTCATGGGGGTCAAGAATTGGCCCTGGATGAAGCTCTTCTTCAAAATCAAACCTCTGCTGAGATCTGCAGAGGCAGAGAAAGAGATGGCCAACATGAAGGAGGAGTTTACCAAACTCAAAGAAGCTTATGCAAAATCAGAGGCACGCAGGAAGGAACTAGAGGAAAAAATGGTCACTCTTCTCCAAGAGAAGAACGACCTGCAGCTCCAAGTTCAGACTGTATGTTTAAAGTTTATCGGAATTACCAAAAATGTTAAAATCAAACCAAAGCTGTCAATGTGTAATATTGTGCCTTTGCATTCACAGGAGCAAGATAATCTGTGTGATGCTGAAGAAAGATGTGAGGGGCTGATCAAAAGCAAGATTCAACTGGAGGCCAAAATCAAAGAGCTGACAGAAAGGTTGGAGGATGAGGAGGAGATGAATGCTGAACTGACTGCTAAGAAGAGGAAGCTGGAGGATGAGTGCTCTGAGTTAAAGAAAGACATTGATGACTTAGAGTTAACCCTGGCTAAAGTGGAGAAAGAGAAACATGCCACTGAGAACAAGGTATGATAAACACTAATGCTAAACTACTGTAAAATACTTTGTGTGCCCCAAATATAACTTTCTTCTGGCCACAGGTAAAGAACATGACAGAGGAAATGGCGGCTCTGGAGGAAATCATTGCCAAGCTGACCAAGGAAAAGAAAGCCTTGCAGGAAGCTCATCAGCAAACACTGGATGACCTGCAGAGTGAAGAAGACAAAGTCAACACTCTGACCAAGGCCAAGACTAAGCTGGAGCAGCAAGTGGATGATGTAAGAATTTTACATGGAGTTTAAGAAATAATAAATTATGGTTTGCAATTCTAAAAAGTAATTTATTACTTCCCACAGCTTGAAGGATCCTTAGAGCAAGAAAAGAAAATACGCATGGACCTTGAGAGAGCAAAAAGGAAGCTTGAAGGAGACCTAAAATTAGCTCAAGAGAGTATCATGGACCTGGAGAATGACAAGCAGCAACTCGAAGAGAGGCTGAAAAAGTAATACAGCACGTGTACCTTTAACAAACCTTTGTACAAACATATTTTAAAGTAGGAGACAGGTTGTACATTATACTGTTTTCATCCACAGGAAAGATTTTGAAATCAGTCAGCTCAATGGAAAAATAGAAGATGAACAAGCAATGTGTGCACAACTCCAGAAAAAACTGAAGGAGTTACAGGTAATAATTCACATAGAAGTGAATAACCTCATTTATAGACCACAATTTAAAGCAGTGGAATTTCATGTTAGGTTTTGCTTTGACTTTTCTGTAGGCCCGCATTGAGGAGCTGGAGGAAGAGCTTGAAGCAGAGCGAGCTGCTCGAGCTAAGGTGGAGAAGCAGAGGGCAGACTTGGCCAGAGAGTTGGAGGAGATCAGTGAGAGGTTGGAGGAGGCTGGAGGAGCAACATCTGCCCAGATTGAGATGAACAAGAAGAGGGAGGCTGAGTTCCAGAAACTCCGCAGAGACCTTGAAGAAGCCACTCTGCATCATGAAGCCACTGCTGCCACACTCAGGAAGAAACAAGCTGACAGTGTTGCTGACCTGGGAGAGCAGATTGACAACCTGCAGAGAGTCAAGCAGAAACTGGAGAAGGAGAAGAGTGAGCTCAGACTGGAACTGGATGATGTGGTCTCCAATATGGAGCAGATTGTCAAGGCTAAGGTAAAGTACTTTTACCCATTGTGGTTTTCTTCTCATCAGATAATTTTTGCAGTCTTTGTGCTAATTCCACTGGAATTGCTTTCAGAACAACTTGGAGAAAATGTGCAGGTCTTTGGAAGACCAGATGAATGAATATAAAACAAAGTCAGAAGAAGGACAGCGTACCATCAATGACTTCACCATGCAGAAAGCAAAGCTACAAACTGAGAATGGTATGCATTTCATTGCAGCAGCATATTTATTCTTGTGGGTATCTGGAGTATTAATGTCATCTTCTGCTTTAATTAGGTGAATTTGCAAGGCAGCTTGAGGAAAAGGATTCCCTGGTGTCTCAACTCACTAGAGGAAAACAGTCCTACACTCAACAGGTTGAAGACCTTAAACGACAACTGGAGGAGGAAGTCAAGGTAGAAAAAAAGAGAGACTTCATGAAGAGCAGATAGAATGGTGGCAGCACCAACAAAGCATTAATTTATACTGTCATTTCAGGCCAAGAATGCATTAGCCCATGCAGTGCAGTCATCTCGTCACGACTGTGACCTGCTCAGGGAGCAGTATGAGGAGGAGCAGGAGGCCAAAGCTGAACTGCAGCGCAGCATGTCCAAGGCCAACTCTGAGGTGGCTCAGTGGAGAACCAAGTACGAGACTGATGCCATCCAGAGGACTGAGGAACTAGAAGAGGCCAAGTGAGTAAAACAGTTTGAACCAAAGTCAATAAAATTTTAAAGTTACTAACCCTCAATGAATTCTTTTCTGTATCTAGAAAGAAGCTGGCTCAGCGTCTGCAGGAGGCTGAGGAGGCTGTTGAAGCAGTGAATGCTAAATGTTCCTCTCTGGAGAAGACCAAACACAGACTGCAGAATGAGATTGAAGATCTCATGGTGGATGTGGAGAGGTCTAATGCTGCTGCAGCTGCTCTGGACAAGAAGCAAAGGAACTTTGACAAGGTAGAATTGAAAGCATATATGTCTTATTCGCTTTTTCAGGTAAACAATAAGAATAAAGTGAGTTTCAAGCATACATATTTCAGGTCTTGGCAGAATGGAAACAGAAGTATGAGGAGAGTCAAACAGAGCTGGAGAGTTCTCAGAAGGAGGCCAGGTCTCTGAGCACTGAACTCTTCAAACTGAAAAACTCCTATGAAGAGTCTCTGGAACATCTGGAGACCATGAAGAGAGAGAACAAGAATCTTCAGGGTAAGGGTAGCACTAGCTTACACCTTTATTACAGAGAAAAGGACTGAACTTTTAAAATTGTCACGTGTTTTCCTAGAGGAAATATCTGACCTCACTGAACAAATTGGTGAGAGTGGAAAGAGTATTCATGAGCTGGAGAAGATTCGAAAGCAGCTAGAACAAGAGAAGTCTGAGATACAGACAGCTCTGGAGGAAGCAGAGGTTAGCTGCCAAGTGGACTTCTGGAATATGACCATTGTTAGTAAATGGTACTAGCCATATATGTGGTATTTATTTTTAATTCTTTATTTGATGACAGGCTTCACTGGAGCACGAAGAAGGGAAGATTCTCAGAGCTCAGCTTGAGTTCAACCAGGTTAAGGCTGACATTGAGCGCAAGCTTGCTGAGAAAGA
This sequence comes from Planiliza haematocheilus, assembly GCA_005024645.1. Lineage (NCBI taxonomy): Eukaryota > Metazoa > Chordata > Actinopteri > Mugiliformes > Mugilidae > Planiliza > Planiliza haematocheilus. The sequence continues at coordinate 104,357 of SRSE01000512.1, forward strand.
TGAAGAGATGGAGCAAGCAAAAAGAAACCAGCAGCGGACTGTGGACACTCTCCAGAGTTCTCTTGAGGCTGAGACTCGCAGCAGAAATGAGGCCCTCCGTCTGAAGAAGAAAATGGAGGGAGACCTCAATGAGATGGAGATCCAGCTGAGCCAGGCCAATAGGCAGGCAGCTGAGGCCCAGAAACAACTTAAATCTGTTCATGCACATCTAAAGGTCTGATAAAAGTAGAAAATGCAGTCTTTACTCTATTGCTTTTCATGAGCTTTACTCAAAATGAAATCCTTTGGGTTTCCATCTTCCAGGATGCTCAACTCCAGCTTGATGACTCTCTGCGAGCCCATGATGATATGAAGGAAAACATGGCAATTGTTGAGAGACGCAACAATCTGCTTCAGGCTGAACTGGAAGAACTGAGAGCTGCTCTGGAACAAACTGAGAGAAGTCGCAAACTTGCTGAGCAAGAGCTGCTGGATGTTAGTGAGAGGGTGCAGCTACTGCACTCACAGGTATGGAAAAACAATCATCTGAACATTACTTTTCAGCTTGTCTGTTTTTATTACTTTTACACTAAAAATGTGTACTACTTATGTAAAAACAGAACACCAGCCTGATAAACCAGAAAAAGAAGCTGGAGGCTGATACAGTCCAGCTTCAGACAGAAGTAGAAGATGCAGTGCAGGAGTGCAGAAATGCTGAGGAGAAGGCTAAGAAGGCCATTACTGATGCTGCCATGATGGCAGAGGAGCTGAAGAAAGAGCAGGACACCAGCGCTCACCTGGAGCGTATGAAGAAGAACATGGAGCAAACCATCAAGGACCTGCAGCACCGTCTGGATGAAGCTGAACAGATCGCCATGAAGGGAGGCAAGAAGCAGCTGCAGAAGCTCGAGGCCAGGGTGAGTATGATTTTCTCTTCGACGCCTGCTGTATGCAAAAAAAAAAAAAAAGGACTGGTGTATGCTGACTTTCATTTTGGCAACCTACAGGTTAGGGAACTAGAAAGTGAAGTTGAAGGTGAACAGAGAAAGGCCGGTGATGCTGTAAAAGGAGTAAGAAAATATGAAAGACGTATAAAGGAGCTAACCTATCAGGTAAATGTAAATCTGAATCAAAGTCTCTTTATGCTATGAAATAATACTCAAAATAAAAAGTAATTACATTAATTTGTATGTTGTTTTTGCATTACTCAGACTGAAGAGGATCGTAAAAATCTGGCACGTCTGCAAGATCTGGTGGATAAGCTGCAACTGAAGGTCAAATCTTACAAGAGATCTGCTGAGGAAGCTGTAAGTATTACTGATTTTAAAATGGAGCCATACATCAATCCTCTGAAACTGAGCTTTATCCTGGCAAACACTGTGGTATCTCTGTCCTACAGGAGGAACAAGCCAACAGTAATCTTACCAAGTTCCGTAAGTTGCAGCATGAGCTTGATGAAGCTGAAGAGAGAGCTGACATCGCTGAGTCTCAGGTCAACAAGCTACGTGCCAAGAGCCGTGATGTGGGCACAAAGGTTTGTATCAATAAGTCAGTTTCCAGCTTCATGATTTTGTCTGTATCTTTTGAAACTGGAGGGTTGCCTGCTGCCAACCGTCGCATAAGAAATTCAACATGACAAAGAAATCTTAGAGTGTTCTTGCTATATTTCAAAAACAGGGACAACTGTTCCTCTAAAATAAGAAATAAAAAACACTGCTAACTATTTACTGTATGTTCTTGTTTTGTTTCAGAAAGGGCATGATGAAGAATGAAGCTTCCTGAAAATGTTTCATTCTGAGACACCTCTTGCCCATGTAACAGTGTCTCCCTAAGCATGTTTTCTAAGTAGAATAAATACATTGTGCATCTGAAACAGCCTCTTGACTTTTCATTTATAGTTGTGGAAAATATTATATTTTTTCCAAATAAGTATTCAATATCTGAAAAATTAAAACAAAAAAAACTGCTGCTTTTAAATCAAGATGTCTACCTGTACACGGTGCTATGCAGTGGTCATTAAGGTTGCTTTATTTATACACTGCATGTCTGTGTTAAACCTTCTTAAACATGCAGTGTCTGCATACTATTTATCTCCAAAGTGATCCCATTTGCATTTACTCCATCTGTTTTTGTTAGCCAGCATCACATGACCAGAGGAGGGCGCTCACATACTATATCTCATTTTAGTTTGATCCTGTAAAAGAATTACAACTGACTCCTACATACTAATTACACTCAAGGCATTAAATTTAGTTTGGAATTTAAACATTGCAACATCTGCTTGCAAGTTGACTATGTGGTGAGTCGAGTCGACGTCGATTACGTCACGCATAAAAACACAGCTGAAAGTAATGCTTTGCAATGATGAATATATTCTTGACCTGAATACATAGCGTTTCAAACAAAAGAAGCTACAGAGGCTTTTCTGCAAGGTAACTGAAGCTTGAACATGGGCTACTGTCTGCCATATACCATCTCAACCCATAAAGATTTATACGGCGTCCGTCAAAAAAACAAACAAACAAACGTTAAATAACTGCTGTCAGGATTTGGATTGTTCCTCTGCTAGCGTTAACGTTAGTGGATACCTTTTCAGATAAGTGTGAACTGCATAAGTACTTTTGTTGTATTTCAGGACTGACTTACAAATTCAGCATGTCACAGTTGAATGGGCTTCATCTTCAGTGAAATATTTCCACACACTTGATGAACCACTGTTCGTTTGCTGCAATGACCCACTGTCACGTGATCGGCGACTGGTCGACTTCCTGCTCAAAGCATCATGGCACAGCAGTAAAGTCGACTAGTCGGTACAACCCCCAATGCCTTTCCAGGTTTCTGGATCTGTGTGAGAAAATAATAATAATAAAAATAATAATAATAATAATAATAATATATAAACAATATAGGTAAGGCAAAGAAAACGATATGTGATAGGAAGAACAAACAGCAGGATACAAATGTTTCAGGCTTCTCAAAAAGATGACATTCACACACTGCAAAGTCTGTGTCTTAGAACAAATGAAGTAATAAAATCCAAATTCCTAGAATTAACTGTAATGACATGACATCACCAAGAGTTAATGAGAATGTACAAAAGTACATTGCACTTTGGGTTCACAGCACATTTTAAGTGGAAGATGCATGAGTGATTTGCCTCCAGAACTGTGGCTGACAGTGTTTTGAAAAGTGTTTTAAAACCATCAGCCTCATTTAAGCACTAATTTCGTGCATAAAAAGTTATATAGAAACTCGAGCATTTGCTTTTTATATAATGTAAATCACAATATTTTCTTCCGTTTTGATAATAATACTGCAGACTAAAATATTGAAATATATAAAATAGAAACAGTGAATTTACTAACCTTTATATTAGCTGGGTCATTGAAACACAGGATAGAGGCCTCAACTGGCAAAGATGACTGACGTGATCGGCGACTGGTCGACTTCCTGCTCAAAGCATCATGGCACAGCAGTAAAGTCGACTAGTCGGTACAACCCCCAATGTGCAGTATTTCTCAAAATTCCTTTCCAGGTTTCTGGATCTGTGTGACAAAATAATAATAATAATAATAATAATAAATTTAGTATGGAATTTAAACGGAAAGGCATGTTGAGTATTTACAGCTAGTGTCCTCCAAGAGAGACCTGGTTAATTCAAGCATCACCGTTTACTCAGTAAAAGCACTGATAGCAATAGGATATTGTTTAAATTAAACCTGCTTTACAACATAGCCTATTATGCACTGGATTAGAATATTTTCATCCACAACAGTAGATAACAAAAGTATAAAAGTGTCAACAGTACCTTGCCAGTATTTCATTATGTCTGGTCATACAGTCACCAGAGGAGAAGCAGCATTCGGGACTGGAGTCTACACTGAGGTCCATAGCCTGAATGAGTGAGGAGAAGACAACGGAAGAGAACAATAAACTATGTATACCCCTACCAGAACTTCACAACCTCTTAGAAGTGACCTTTAACCACAACAGAGAATACATAGTGCCAATAGCTTTGCTGGCTCCAGTTTCAAACTTAAGTGAGGCAAGGTGCCTCTCACCTTCCTTGTGTTTTCACGTGGTGGTAACAGTCAAGACACAAAGACGGCAGACAGCTGGGAATGACACCTTAAATGGAAAGACGGGTGGTCTTCTGGCGCCTGGATAGATACTGTATAGGCTTGGAATAGGGATAAGTGAAGGAGATGGAAATTCTAGTACAAAGGCAAGTGGGGACAAGGCCTTGTGGAATGGGATGTAATAGAGGGGAAGACAGGTGGTTCTAGGACATGCTTTGTAAGATTGAATTTGTGCCAGAAGTTTCACTTTACACTATACCTGGTTCAAATTTTCCATTAGGCCAAGAAAACTCTTTCACATGTTTCAGAAAGGCTGTTTTCCATTATTCAATTAGGACAGATTTTTTCCATTCTCCAGGACTTGCTTTATGTCTCCATTATCTCCATTACAACACTTAAAATTTTGGCTGAATATATATTAATTTAGCATAGTCTTGCATGTGAGATCCTACAGTACATATATTATTGGTTTCTCAGGGGCTCATCACCTGTTGCTGCTGGTCAAAGAAAAACAATGTGAAAACGTTTCACAAGCTGTCCTCAAGCTATCCTCTGAACCACCAAGGATAGCTTGAGGACAGCTTGTGACATATCTGAACCATCAAGCCCCCAAAGGCAGCCAACAGGAATTTCACAAGTTATCTTTGTGCTCAAGGATAAAGAGAAGAAAACAATGCAGTGTCAACAGGAGTAGGCCAAAGGCAATCGCTGCATGTAACTTTTGGACAGATGCCTGTTATATGTTATGTATGTAGGTTATTATGCGTGAGGCTATGGGAATTCATATCTATTTTTAACATTCAAAGAGAGTACAGTACTTATTTGAATGTGAAAATGAATACAATACAATTCCCAATGCTAACAAACCAGTCAGACTTTTTGTTTTCATCCTACAGTTAAATAAAAATAATAATATAAATTAAATACATAATCAGCAGCTCATTTTAGCCTTATCAAAAGTTATCGTGCAACTTTACAGGTATATCTGCTAACTTTATCATGAAAAAATGTAGGTTTGAGAAAATGATTGCTGTGCACAAAATAAAAAAGAAGCAAAAAAACAGAAAACAAACATCTAACTTTGTATCGCTCTTGTCGTAAGCATTATTTAAAGGTGTTCCTGAGATAAATCTCTTCAGCAATAAAGTTCTGTTTTGTTTCAACTTGATGCACAACAGGTTTTGCTAGTCTTCGGGGTATTCATCATCATCATCATCAACTTTATTTCCAGACTCATGGTCCAATAGCACACAAATAGTTCACATTTCTTTTTACATGGTACTTGATAGAGTGTATTGTATGGTCACAGAGAGATAATGTCTGTGTTTACATGGTCTGTAGTATCCCGATTTCGATCGGGTTTTTGAAGTATTCAGTTTTTGTGTTTGTCCATGTAAACACCATATCCTGAATTCAGAAATTGGGATATGCTCATTTCCCGATTTCAAGAAACCTGGTTTTGCTACCTGGAGTACTCCAATAGAAGCCAGGATACTGGAGCATGTATACACCGTAACCCGATTTCTGACGACTGCCCACTGTCTGCGCAGGCGCGAGTGATGCCAAGTGACGCACTCGATATACAAACGGAAATGAGAACTTCTCACTTTTGGAGTGACGAAGAGACTGAATTTTCCCTTAAAGTAATGAAAGAACTAAACGTAACAACATGTTTAGATGGCAGGAAACACAGAAATGCTTATGTATTCAAATCTGTTGTGGAAAAGCTAGGTTTTTCCACCTCGCTCCGTTGAACAAGTTAGGTCGCGTTGGAAAACATTGAAAAAGACGTGAAACACGCATGCGCAGATAGGATACAGTGATCAGAAAACGGGTAACTGGTATTTATCATGTATACGGGGATATGAATAACCAGGTTTCTCTGTGTTCCATGTAAACACCATATCCCGGATATGCTCAAAGCCAGGATAAGCCTCAAAATCGGGATACTAAAGACCATGTAAACGCAGTCAATGTCAAGCCTTCTGGACAGAATGCTGAATGTCCTGGAAGAGATCAAATCTGGTGTCTGCTTTACCTGCAATTTCTGCAGCTTCCCTCTCAAGTATAGTATCATTTGTCCA